>OX454527.1:131963606-132453994 GCA_949715645.1 Portevinia maculata
GTTTATTGATATTGCACTGTTTATGTATTTACTACTTCATGGCGTTTGAAGGGTCAATTCGTCTTCACTATTTAAACAATAATCGTTGTTATTATATTTTTAAACAAATTTGTAAAAAATCTTTGAACATTTCATGTTATGTTTTGGCTTATTTTTTGTTGGGAAATTGGATGAGGTTCAAAATGATAAAAATTATTTTTAAACAAATTTGTAAAAAATCTTTGAACATTTCATGTTATGTTTTGGCTTATTTTTTGTTGGGAAATTGGATGAGGTTCGAAATGCTAAAAATTATCCCGTCATTTTTGGGTTCGCGATATATGAGGTGTTCCACGCACACATGGTAAACTCCAATTGAATTTATTATTCCACATAATTAATTTCTTAATTAAACTTCTTTTGAGTTTTGATTTATCAAAATCACAAAATCATGGTACCTAACCACGAAGGCGAAACTAACAATAGTGGACCGGAATTCGAGGATTTTCTTGCTACTGGCAAAAATTCATGTTGAAAGGTTTTTATATTTGAAATTGGGTACCCTCTTACTACGATAACAGCGTCCCCCACAGGGTCACAGAAAACTATGCTAAAAAAACTATGGGCCATACCTATAACAAATTTAATGTGGAACTTAAATTAGTGGTCCCGTTCATTTGAATTTCCTTGTGCATATGAGTGAAAGGGACTACAAATTTAAGCTGCACACTTATTTTGTTATTGGTACCGGTGTATGTCTAGAAAATCGCGCCAAAACAAATGGGGGACTAATGTCACTTTAACTCAGTGACACTCAGGATGTGACCTGAGGATTTTCAAATTTTTAATGTAGTGTTTCTGCTAAAGGATTTATTCACCAGAAATTTTAAAAATTCTTTAAAAAACCTACACAAATGGGTGTTGTAAGGAAAAGACTAATGCCGTCTGCAGGATCATCCTCGATGGAACCTCGGCATATGAAAGGTATTATTGCTAATGTTGTGTACATCAAAATTTGTGTTATGCGTTTTGATCTTTTCGCGTCAACTTCCTTGTTGGTTGATCCTCGTGACAGTAAAGTGATTGAGTAATTGTGTGATGTCTTATTCCACTTCTTGTGTACTTTTTTCAGTTTGTTGTTGTGGTCGATTCACTCGTTCAAAGTCTTCAAAGTGCAAAACCAGGTAAATGTTGTGTGTTTAAAACATGGTGTGCCATTACATTTTATCTTTTTTTCATTAGCCAAGACATTTCAAGCTGCAGTAATATGGACCACCGTGGAGGAAATTTCGATTATTGCGCCGAGAGTAGTACATTTTGAGGATCGCTGTATTAGACCGGCTGTAGAAGATACCGATAATCTTATAGTATAAGAAATAGTCCCAGAGTGCGTTTCTATTTTCCCACCAACAGTTGGAACAACTCATGATCCAGCTCTGGTTGTAAGTCAAGTGCTAATATATTGTTTAAAATTTATTAACTTATGTATTTAAAATTTACGAAGAATCGGAAAATAACTTTAAAAAGAGCAATGGTCTCTTCTGATGGGACATCATCTTTAAATACTTCACCAAGAAGCAAAAAGATGAAAACAAAAATAAGTATTATAAGAAAGTTGATTAAAGATAAAGACAGAAAAATGAAAGTACATACTTAGGTAATCAAAAAGTTCGCCGCAAATCGAAAAAAATAGCTTCATTAAAAGAAGTTTTGCTTAAAATAAAGCAGAATAATCTAATCAATGAAGAAAGTTCTGAAATTTTGGAAGGAAGCGGTGCCATGAATGCAGATCTTTTTGAAAGAAAAAAGGAAAGGGAATGGAAAATCGAAAAAGTTTGAGTTTGAGAAAATGAAAATAATTCAGTAAGATCCAAATTAAATAAGATTTTTCATTTTAAGGGGATGTGATTTTTTTTTTTTGAAACCATTTATAAAATAAAAATTTCTAATTGAACAAATTTCGTGTTTCATCAATGTTAATTTCCAATGGGAAAGGATTTTTCCGGGTTTATAGAAATCTTTAAAAAATTAATTTAGCTACAAATAAAATATGCGAAATCATTTGGTTATCAATCAAATGGACCAATGGTAAAAGATTATGAGTTCAGCAATAATTTCCAAAAAATACCCAGGAAACAAAATTTATGGACAAATTGATGGAAAACATGTCTCGTTCAAATTAGACGGGCGTACTCGAAAAGGTAGACATTTTTCACAAGATAGGCTGCAATAGATAAAGAAGTGTAGGTAGACATTTGAGTAAGTATATGAATTCTGTAAACAATTTAATACACTTCATTGAAATCGATAAAATATAAATAAATAAATTATATTCGAATAATAAATAAATGTTTGAATCTTTGAAAGATGCTGCATATAATGTTAAAAAGTTAAGTGAAATGTTTAACACTTTCATATGGGTCCTCATTCAAAACTGCAGATTACCTCATGCCATATCTGGTCGGATTAAGAAAAACGCTCTTGCATTAGTAAACACTCACACCACTTAAACAGATGCTTTACTTTTCTCCCAGAACACCGCTTCCTTGTCTCTTTATTCATTAGCCAAAACTAGCTGGAATTTTTAATATTTAACAAAATGTGACATTTTTATACAACTAGAATGAAATAGAAGTCGAATACCTGCATCGATATTTCAACGAAACTCCATAAAGCATAAAATGTATCAATCGTACCAACCAAGAACGAACCAACAAAAAGTTCATTCAAGTTCATTCAACGTTCATTCAATCTATCCGCAGCAGGATTTCACTTCTTTATCAGCACTATTTGTACTTGTAACGTGTAAAATTCTACTCATTACGGACATTACGGATCCGTCCGTCCGTCCGTCCGTCCGGCGGCAAAAATTAGGCCTTTAAACTGGACCTAGAGAGCTGAAATTTTAACCATATACTCTCTAGGGTCCCGAAATAATCAAGTTTAAGAATTTTTGAAATCCGCCCACAGACACGCCCACAAACTCAAAAAAACAAAATTTTGGAAAAAATCGAATTTTGAGCTAGAGAGCTGACACGCCCACAATTAAATAAAACAAATTTTGGGAAAAATTGAATTTTGAGCTAGAAAGCTGAAATTTTTTATATATGATCTTTGGCCCATAAAACTGCTTGGGACATAAAATTTTCAAAATCCGCCCACTGACACGCCCACAATTAAATAAAATATTTTTTTTTGAAAAACCAAAATTTGAGCTAGGGAGCTGAAATTTTTAATATATACTCTCTAGGGGCCCTTTATGCTCATGTGTAAATATTTTCAAAATCCGCCTACTGACACGCCCACAATTATTTTATTTTTATTTTTGAAAGTCCAAAGTTTGAGCTAGGGAGCTGAAATTTATAGTATATACTCTCTAGGTGCCCTTTATGCTCTTACTTAATTTTTTTTTTAAATCCGCCTACTGACACGCCCACAATTAAATAAAACAATTTTATTGAAAAACCAAAGTTTGAGCTAGGGAGCGTTTTTATTTACAAAAGCTTAGTTTTTTCGATAAAATCCTTTAAATTTTTGTCACGCCCACTTATGAGATATAGGAATAAGAATAGGGTATCCAACAGTTCGCCCAAGCGGACTGTAGCCCGCCCCTATGTTTTTTTCATTGTAAGAAGGAGCATAGGCGTAGGCAGCGCAGGTAGCATGTTCATGTACGTATGCTTTGCAAGTAGCAGAGGTTGATGATGGAAACCAAGTAAGTTATTATTTGTATGGATAATGGATTTCGCATTATCGACTCTCTGGATGGAAGGGGCGATTCGTTTGAAACGAAAAATTTAATAAAATTTGATTTGGGTATTTTTCTTTCAAATGAGAAATTATGAATTTATCGCATTTTAGATTCTCGCTATTTTGGCTATATCTTGTCGAAAAATGTACCGATTTATATCATTCTTTTTGTAATTGATTTAGAAATATTCAGTCTAATTTATAAAGCAATGACATAATTTATTTTGTGTCGGTATTGTGCCATGCTGCACCACCACTTATTGGTCAATAGGTACCTACACGATGAATATTTATATGGATAATACGAATTTTCGTTGTTTAAAGTCCCTGCACCTTTGCAATAAAGCATTGAGGAAGGTCACTTGTTTGTGTTTTTTGCTTCTAATTTGCTTCGCATTACCCATGTTGTAACATTAGATATACGTGTTTTTAATCACCGAGCTTTAATCAGACGGCCTACTCCTCGTTTCGTTCTATTATTAGTTGTCATGCCCTGTGGTAAATGGTTCTGCTGAAATTTGCAATATTTTTTTTTTTTTAGCTTCTGGTTCGCCAAGGCGAAGAAATAGGTACTGCGACCTATGAGGTCGTTTGTACCGTCTGGGCCAGAAATGTGTTAAGCTAGTAGTATTTCTTCTTTCCGTATAAAGCGGATAATGCTACCAGCAGACCACTTCTTTATATCTTCGGAACCCAGTTGTTCTCTGAGGCCGGACATTCACCTAGAATGTGTTCAGCTGTTTCGTCTTCCTCAAGACATAGCCGGCATTCTGCAGAGTCAACTATTTTCATTATGTTTAGGTGATATCGCAACCCGTCGTCGGCCTTTTCGTTGCCTTCAAAACCTTCGTGGCCCGGAATCCACCACAGTTTGGTCTTGTTCCTTTACTTTACCTACTGAACATGTAAGAAGTAAAGAAATTATGAGATTATGGTTTTTTAGACTCTTGCTATTTTGGGTATATCTCGTTAAAAAATTCACCGATTTCTATCATTTCTTTTGTAATTGATTCAGAAATATTCGATTTGTTTTTTATCAGATATTTATAAGCGAACACGTTGTTGGATACGTATATCTGTTAGAGGCAGCTCACCTGTCGATTTACATTTTTTTTTTTATTATTTGAATGAATATCAAACAAACTACCTACCTATTTAGACATGCAAAAATATATGTTTTCATTGCTTTCTTAAAAGAAAAAAAAACAAATACTGAGAATATTATGTATGTAGTTTAAAGATAAAGAAATGTTCATTTAACCAATTTGGATATTCGAGGCATAGGTACCAATCACAGCATTGAATATTTTATTTAATTTTTTTTTAATGCTGTGGTTGGTACTAAAAAAAACACAAGTCTGTTCTCTTCCGCATCACCCAGGAGGTGGAACATTTGATGCGTTTTTTTTTTCACCGAGGTATCCCCATTAGGCCTACTCCTCGCGCATAGTTCATAAATAAATAAATAAAATATTACGTA
This sequence comes from Portevinia maculata, assembly GCA_949715645.1. Lineage (NCBI taxonomy): Eukaryota > Metazoa > Arthropoda > Insecta > Diptera > Syrphidae > Portevinia > Portevinia maculata. Next base: position 131,968,816 of record OX454527.1, read on the forward strand.
ACATAACAACGCATAGGGTCCTTTAACCAAAAGCGCATACCTAAAGTATATATAAAAAATAAATAAACTATATATTAATATTACGATAACTAAAAACAAATAAAAATAAATATGAGTACATATAAATATTTATATATGAAAATCAGAAAAACACACCCATTCATTTATTAAAATATAACTTTATTTATAGATATTTATTTACATGATGCTTATCCTTAAAGTTTGGCAGCCTTAAATCCTTGTTGTTTTTTTTTATTGTAAATTTAATCAGTCCGATTAAAATAAATTTAACGATGTCTTCGTTGTGTCCATAATTGCTACACGTCATGGTTTCTGTCACTTCCAACTGGTTTATCATCTGAGACATGAGGTTTTCAACCAAGTTTGCTTGTTTGCGGTCCTCCGGAAAAACTGTTTCGAATATCTCCTTTATTCTTTTCGCAGTATTTTCGAAGCTTATAGTAGGCACCGTAAGCTTCCCAAACTCTGACACAGTTTGTGTAGTCTCATAAGCCTTGAGACGTATTAACAAGGCTTGTTCTCGATAAGAATTTGTCTCATCGATCATAAATTGCGTGCAGGCTTCGCAATTAATCTTGTTCCGTAACTTAAACGCTGCAAATCCTGCGTAGAACGTCGTTAGTACTGTTTCTATAGTGTTGTTCCTTGCGTAGTCTTCATCTGCGTCATCGTACTCGATATTGTTTAAAATATCGGTCTCCATGATGTGGTCTTCTAATGGGACTTCAACTGAAAATTCTTCATTCGCTGCCCGCTCAATATCCAGTTCTTCGCGATCTGCTTCATCCAGCAATAGCTCTGCTCCAGAATCTTCATAGCCCGAATGATCTGAAGATTTTAAATTTTTAAATATAATTTGCTTAAGATTTCTTATGAATCTGTAAGCCGACGGGTTTTTCTCATACGATCCCCTATTTGTCCGCACCATCGAAAATAAGTTCTCTGCTGGATCTGTGTTAAGATGCGCAGTCAGGAGAAACTTCTGCTCAGTACTCTTAAGATGTGTCCACATCATCTCAATTCCTAGCAGTGTCTGCTCCAAGCAGAAAAAGCAAGGAGGTTTTTGCAGTCTTCCGGTATATTCCCACGTTTTTATCCACTGGCGAGCATTTCGTATTGACTTAAGTGTGTCGTTCGAATCTGAAATTGGCTGACGACTTGGATTCCTGGAACTCAGTCTGTCGCTATTCAGGTTGTCGAACAAGTCATTAATTTTTGTATGAAAGTTGCTGTTGATTCGGCAACTTTCTGTTCCTCAACTGTTTTGTAGCAGTTTGCTTTCACTGCATACAAAATTCCGGCAGCTACATTAGCGCTGAATATTTGTGTTGCCAGTTTAACCGATAGTTTTTCAAAACCATTTGGGCAAACATGGCTCTTAGTAAGCTCGAAGAAGACTTGCAAAACTCCTTTCGAGTCTTCTTCATACAGCTTAACAACTACGTTCCAATCTATAATTGCTCCTGAAATTATGATTTTGTGCTGTAACAATATATTCCGCACGCTCTTGAAGAGATGCGGATAATCGTACAGCATGAAAACCCTTTCATTCCCAACATCGTAATAAAGCTTTTCTACTGACACTCCTAGCAGTTTGTAAGCCAGTACGTTATTTGATCCTTGGTCGCAGCTTGTCGCGACGATATTTAGGCCGCATGCCATTATTTTGCTGATGTTTATTTTTAACATCTCTGCAATATCTTTTCCTTTTGGGCATCCCACGTAGTAGGAAACGGTTTGCTTCCAATTTCCATTAAGCCCTCTTAACGTAAATACCATCACTTTGGTGGCTACTGTGGTAGTCCTGCCAAGCTCTCCAAAGTCGGTAAATCCATAAATTAGGTCGTCCTTAATATTATAATCGAGTTCGGGTTTAATTGCCATCTCGTCGAATAATAAAACGCATTTCCTGTCCATCGCTGTAATCACTTTAGCTTTATTGCTTAGCAGGCAAAATAGTTGCTCTGAAAAGCCGGCCGGCAAGCTTAAAGCCGAATGCCAATGATAAATAGTTCTTACCGCTGGCAATTTGAATCCCGTACTCAACAAATATGAGTACGCAGATGGGGATTATAAAAGAGTTTTAAACAAACGTCTTTTTCGTCATTTGCCCAATGACTTTTGGGTTTATGGAAGGCTTGCGCAAAGATGAACGTCTGCACGTCAGCAGGCAAACCTTCCAATTGACGATCTAACTGCTTACGCAAGTTATACTCCCTGTCCATCTTCAGTCTTTTGGCTATATGAATGGAGTCCCGGAGAAGGAAATTGACTGGGTGAAATGTGGGAAGAATGAGGAGCTAAATCCCGTAGAGAATAATCTCTTATATAAGTTATGGGGTCCGATGGCCTTCTTACAATGAAAGGAGTGAAAGGAGACGAAGGTGGCTCATTCGGTCGGCGAAAAGATCCCGATGGCTCAATGGGCTGATCAATTTGCCCGGACGTGACCGTGGAAGTCGGCTCATGTCGGGGCATGGACGAATTCATGATCCGGAAGCACGAATAATCAATAGCAATTTCGGAGCAACTGCAGATTAAAGCCAATGATATCGGCAAAGCATCTGCATCCAGTTGCTTCCGATTGTCCCTATATCTTATGTTAATATCATAAAAGTGGTTTTCGCAAAGAAAGACAGATTTGAAAGACTTATCACACTGCGCGTGCTTAAGCCAAATTTGCCGCCTGTGATCTCCCGGGATCTTAAAAAAGGAGCAAGTACCCGGTCTTTTAACGGTGTTGCATCCTTTATACGCACATAGAACCATTATATAATTATATGTTATATGATATGTAAAATGATAAAAAATGTGTATGTAAATAAATGTAAAATCTATATGTAAATTAATTAAATTGAGTCTTAAAAAAACTATTTGTAATGTAATATGAATAGTGAAGTGTAAAATAATATAAAATTTATATGTTATAATAAAATTAATAAATGAATTAAAAGTATTTTTAAATAAAATTTGTGAATAAGTTGGTACTTAACAAAATTTTAAAATGCGTTTACTCCTTCTGACAATCTTATTCAATTCACAAGAAAATCCTTAAGCACTTATCACAACAAATATTTTGAACTTCTAATTGAAAAAATTGGTTTTGGTCATGTATTTAAGTTAAATTGGCGGGCATTTCTAATTTCTTAACTGCCACTACCTCTATCAAAGATTACCATTCCAACATACCTACGCTTTGTGTAAATCATTCATCAATCGCACACTTCCAGCTTTTACTACTACAAGAAAAACCTACCTACCTATTAATGAATTTTTTTTTGTACCCTTAGTTTTTGTTTCTAAGAAATTATGTTTTGAACTAAGGTCCCTGTTACTCATAATGCCTTTAATTTTATTTAAAATATGATAACAGGTAGATATGGTTACTTTTTGTAATCAGGTGCGACGAAAAAAAGGACTAATTTTATAACCTTTTTGGGAAAATCATCAATAAAATCGAATTTATCTACCTAATACCAATTTTTTTTTGCAACATAAACTTAATATAGCCTTCTTTCATATTGCATTTGGTTTTTCCCATATTATCGAAGGAGTTAAAAAATTTCGTAAAATTAAATCAAGAAACTACCTGTTCGTAATCAGGTGAGACGGAGGTACATACCAATTGTATTAAATACCAGCAAACATCCTACGGCCTCCTCGCAATATGCCATAACCTACCCCAAATTTCCATTAGAGCCAACAATTAATATACCATCTTTGTATATACATACATAAGTGAATATGAAGACTTTTCTTTTTAGCTTAAAGATGGATAAGTTGTTTTAATTTTCCTTAAACGGTAAACTCTCTTAAGCGGACAAAAATGTGCACCATTAATGTCCCCTCAAGGAAGATTTCACTGTATGTATATACATACATATGAAACTTATATTTTTTTTGGCTGAGGTATTAACGAGGCTAGAATAAAAAAATGTGGGTTTCTATAACATGCGATACGTCTAACCATGCGTTTGATGGAGTTCAATATTTTAATGCATTTGGGTACCTACCTATAAAATTTCATAATTGTACCTACCTAATTCAAAAGATAAATTTAAACTATACTTCATTTCTTTAGTACCTACTGGGACATCCTGAAACCGAAATTTGCATTAAGTATATCGGCCGCTAGTGGTCGGTATGACGGTATCAAAAGAAGTAGGTATCAAAAAGAATACCTAAATCAATGATATTTAGCTGCCCAAACTGAGGCACTCAGGTGCTTGTGCAAAACCACATGAAAAAATTCTGTTTATATTCGGAGATTCGATTGTGTAACATAATGCAAACGAAATATGAACCTAATATGATTTTGAATACCGATTACGAATGAATGCCCTTTTTATTTGATGAACCAATAAATAAACCAATTTGAGTTGTTCATGAATAATCTACGGCAGCTATTATTACAAGCAGGGCACGCGCTCGTACACACACTCTAACTTGTCTTATCTTATCTCTGCCTCAATTAATTTTTTTCACATGCAAATATGATATGCCTCACTGCTGAAATGCGAATCTCCTTCGCCGATCTTAACATATACACACCAATTGTATAAAATACAGCAAAATAAGTTCCAGGTGACGGTTTTGTTCTAATTGCAATATGCCATAACCTACAGCAAAAACTTTGATCAGAGCAAACAAATAATATACCATCAATCCACCCAACTACAATTATCCCACCTCTCTTCATCCACCATCGCCCCTACGATTAAATATGAATATCTGCTTTTCATTTGCAAATACTCGTATGAATTATAAAAAAAAAACATAGGGACGGGCTACAGTCCGCTTGGGCGAACTGTTGGATACCCTATTCTTATTCCTATCCCTCATAAGTGGGCGTGACAAAAGTCTAAGTATGGTTGAATTGTTAAGAACGCTCTACATATTTTGTTATATAACATTTAAAGGATTTTATCAAAAAAAACGCTCCCTAGCTCAAACTTGGGTGTTTCAATAAAATTGTTTTATTTAATTGTGGGCGTGTCAGTAGGCGGATTTAAAAAAAAATTAACACATGAGAATAAAGAGCTACTAGAGAGTATATATTATAAATTTCAGCTCCCTAGCTCAAACTTTGAATTTAAAAAAAAAAAAAAATTAATTGTGGGCGTGTCAGTGGGCGGATTTTGAAAATATTTACACATGAGCATAAAGGGCCCATAGAGAGTATATACTATAAATTTCAGCTCCCTAGCTAAAACTTTGGATTTTCAAAAATTAATATACCCTTAGAATAGGGTAAAAAAAAATTATTTTATTTATTTGTGGGCGTGTCAGTGGGCGGATTTTGAAAATTTTTTATCCCGAGCAGTTTTAGGAGTCATAGATCATATATAAAAAATTTCAGCTTTCTAGCTCAAAATTCCATTTTTTCCAAAAATTTGGTTTTTTTGAGTTTGTGGGCGTGTCTGTGGGCGGATTTCAAAAATTCGTAAACTTGATTATTTCGGGACCCTAGAGAGTATATGGTTAAAATTTCAGCTCTCTAGGTCCAGTTTAAACGCCTAATTTTTGGCTACAGACGGACGGACGGACGGACGGACATGGCTAGATCGACATTACTATCGATGCTGATCATAAATATAGTAACTTTTAGGGGTCTACGGGCAATATTAAGGTATGTTACAAACTATGCGTCAAAATTAATATACCCTTAGAATAGGGTATAAACATTTGAGAATCTTCACTGCTGAAAAGCGACTCTCCTTCAACGATCATACACACACATACCAATTGTGTTAAAATCCAGAAAACATAACATACCCCTTCCATCAAAGCAAACAAAAAATATACCATAAATCTACACGAAACCTGCTTTGCCAACCACCACCACTACCTGCATCATCCTCCTACTCATATTCCCATCCCAGCACGAGAATGGTGTAGAACTAGACTATCATGATGGGCGAATGCGCACTGGGGGCGTATCGTCGTTTACGCACGGTTGCACTACTATAAGGTTTATATACAATGACGATAAGAAGACATGTATAAGAACATGCTGCAGTTTTTCCTAAGTTAGTTATCATCATTCTTCGTACACGAATACTACGTGAGTTTGTTAGCTCCGAAGATTTTTTAATAAATTAATAATTTTTGTTTAAAAGATCTTAGTAATTTGTTTGGCGCTGTCGGTAGGATACTTCTTAGATCTATACCCGCATATTGTAGTAAGAGAAAATATCCAGTGATATAGTTAAAATTTGAAAATTAACTTACAACCTACGAAGTAAAATCAGTGAATGTGTTAAAGTGTTCAGGAGCAAATTATATATAAAAATATAGCCCAATACACGAAATCCGCAGAGGAAATTGATACAGAAAATCGTAACTGTTTGAAGAAATATTCAAACAACTCGATATATCAATTCACCAACTTTACTCGTTCTCCAGAAAGCCAACGGAAATAGCACAGCCAGCAGCAGATCAGGCTATGACTCTAGAAGGACTAGAGAAAGTCCCTATATACTCAGGAAAACCCGAAGAAGATGTCATTGCGTTCATAGATTATATTGATTATGTGTACTCTCACATTACGGATTCAAATAAAACAATAGCGACGCTCATCATTAGAAACCGAATACAAGGAAACGCAATAAACACACTGCAAAGGATATTGCACCCCACTTGGCCATTAATTAAAGCAGCCCTCATCCAGGATTATGGTGTAAATGAGACTTACGAAGAGATCCTGCAGGATTTGCTTGCCATCCAAAGCAGAGATGTCCATCAACTATACAGACAGACTGAAGACATCCTCCTTAAACATAACAAAAAGAGTATATAGAACGTAAGTCCTATCTATAGAATCGATGTAATGTCATATCGAGAGTGAACAGACGCACTTTTATCTCCGCCGGCAAAAACAGTAAAAACTCTTGTGTTTAGTAGTTTCCTAATTTAATTGTGCGGGAATCACAAACATATTTGAATTCTGTAGTAATTTGAATCGAAAGAATTCTTGTTGCTATTCTGTAATTCGCGCTAAACAAAAATTTTAATTCTGAATTTGCATTTTGTGTTCTCCCACTTGACTAACTAAATAGATATATATCGAACATTCAAACGCCACACAATGTCGTCTACAGCTAACACTCGCGGGAACATGGCTCGCGCCCAACAGCAACATGTAACGTTACCGAAAGTGAATTCGCCGAACATCAAACCCAACAATCCCATCGAAGGTAAAGCGGGAGTCTCTGACAAAAAGCACAGCAAGCCACCAATACATAAAATGACGTCAGATCGCCCTCCCACTTCGTGCGATCTAACCCCACAAACACTTACCTCAGAGCACCTCTTCACGCCTAATGAGCCAGATACACGGACATGCACACTAACAGCCTCTGCACGCTCATGTCTTTCCATGGAAATTCTTCACCAAGAGCTTAATCAACATGCCGAATCCATTATCGCGACTTTTAAAGAAGATATGGATAAAACCCGAAATGAATTAATAGCTAAAGTCCTTAGCATTCAAACAACACTAACCGAAAACATCAACAGCATCAACTTAGCAATCAATAATTTGTCCCAACGTACCGCGGAAATTGAACAAAAAGTAAATAAAACACTCAGCGGGGAGATTTCGGAACTACGTAATCGTTGCGACATGCTAGAAAGAAAGGAGTTCTTGACCGATGCTGTTGTTTTCGGCATCCCACAACTCACAGATGAAAATCTACACACAATATACACAAAACTCTGCGATACCATCGATGTTATACCACCAGCACTGAAGAATGCCTTCCGTACCAAACACCGCAATAACAATGACGATCCACCTGTCATTCTCCAGTTCACTAGCGTGGGAGAGAGAAATAAAATGCTGAAAGCACTTGCCTGCTGCCGGAAAAAAACTAAACGCCCTATCTCTCTACGCGATATTGGACTTGATTCAAACAATCATGTGTTTATGAACGAAAGCTTGACTCCACGGAATCGGACTCTTCTCCAGCATGCAGTGCGAATGAAGAAAAAGGGCCAGCTGGGCTCTGTGCATACGTACCTTGGGTCTGTGTTAGTGCGATCTACTGTTGGCGGAAAGAGTGAAGGCGTTGCCGACTTCGACTGTTTAACTGCCGTTGCCGAGAGATGCCAAATAAGTGATGAAGAACAACAAGACATTGCAGCTAAACATAAACGCTGATATGCATTCAATTTACAACGAATACCGCAACTATTTGATCTCTTATTATTTTTTATATTATTCTCTCTTCTATTTCTCTAGCTGTTTTTTATATTATTATTTTTTCTATTTATCAATGGCCATAGTTTATTCTCTCTTAATAATTCACTTTGCTTTACGCCGCTTTGCTTGTGTTTTTGTTTCTCCTGTGTTAACTAATAATTTTGTTTTTATTCTCTATGGAATTAAATAATCGCAATGTGGTGACCGGTTCTGGGGCGAGTGTCAGGGATGCGAATTTGTATCAAATGATTCGGGTTTTGCATTCGCAGAAAAAAGGCCTCCACGTTTGCCATATCAATGCACAGAGCTTGAATCCGAAACTTGATGAATTTCGTCTGCTGTTCATTAACTCTAGTGTTGACATTATTTGTGTATCCGAAACCTGGTTTTTTCCTGATGTTCCAGATGTGGCTTATAATATGGATGGTTATGAGCTTTTTCGAAGTGATCGAATTGTTCGGGTGGGTGGAGGTGTGGCTGTTTATTTGCGCGACGGCCTGCGAGGCAATGTTGTTTACAAGTCAAACGACAACAGTTCAATCGAATATTTGTTCCTTAATGTTACTTGTGGCCTTGAGCGTTTGCTGCTTGGAGTGATATACAGACCAAATAAATACTTAGATATTTCTCCAATTATAAGCATTCTGGAAGAAATCTCTTGCTCTACTCCTAACATTATCATTTCGGGTGACCTGAATTGTAATCTGCTTAACAGCGGTGCTTCTGCACACTTAATGGACAAATTCAAGAGCGTTGACCTAACACCTGTCAATGTATCAGCTGCGACACATTTTGCATGCGATCCTGCTACCCTTCTCGATGTGTTTTTCGTAAATCACAGTAATAAAACTATGTGTTACAGTCAACTCACAGCGCCGGGGTTTTCCAAACATGATTTGATCTATCTAACCTATGATATTCCATTAGACGCAACTGTAAGTGTTATCACTTATAGAGATTTCAAAAATATTGATTACTCAAGTTTAAGGTCCGACGTCATCCGAATTCATTGGGACGAAATTTACTTAGTGCCAGTAGTTTTCGATTTTCTCATCTGTCAGTCAAACTCTTACATTCCTACTTAACGGGTCGTCAGCAATGTGTGGCTGTAGGAAATCTAGTGTCATCATTCCTCGGGGTACCTGCCGGTGTCCCACAGGGTTCCATTCTCGGTCCCTTATTATTTACATGTTATGTAAACGAGCTCCCCTAACTCATAAAACATTGTACTGCCCACATGTTCGCTGACGATGTTCAATTATTTAAGTGCTGTCCGTTGGATATGATAAGTAGTACCATTGAGTTAATCAACGAAGATCTAGAAGTCATTCAGCAGTGGGCTCTCAAACATAACTTATCGCTTAATCCCTCAAAATCAAAGACCCTTTGTATATATAAGCGTGAATTAGATTCATCCACTTTTCCGCCAATTTTGTTAGGACATTCACCCATTGAATATGTTCATAGGGCCAAAAATCTGGGGATAGTCTTCAATGATACACTCACTTGGACCGATCATGTTGCAGCTACAATTGGAAAGGTGTATAGTGGTCTCCGACTTCTGTGGTCCACACAAAGTTCTCTACCCACTAAAACTAAGATGTTACTCGCTAAATCCCTGTTATTACCTATCCTAATGTATGGTTGCGAGGTTTTTTGCTATGTTGACTACAACACTAGGCGCAAGTTGAATGTCATTTGCAATAACCTAGCAAGATACGTCTTTAAAAAACGATATAACGACCACATATCTAGTTACTCTCTGCAGATAATGGGCCTTACTCTCGACAACCTGATTAAGTTTAGAACACTTATCTTCTTGCACGGTATTATGCAGACCCAACAGCTGGAGTACTTGCATAGCAGACTAAGTTTCGCTAGCTCACATAGAACAGCTATATTGATAAGGCCCAGATTCAATTGTCTTCAATCTGAGCGCACATTCTTTGTCCATGCCACTCTCCTATGTAACTCATTACCCATTGCATTAAGGAGAACCACAAACACAAGCATATTCAAAAATAAACTTTTTAAACACTTGGCCAGTGATATGTGAAAATAATAATAGATTTATAAATATAATAATATGTATATAATAATAGATTTTTAAATATAATATACATATATGTATGTCACAAAATGCTATTAACTTATGTAATCAATGTATCTATATTTATGTTTTCCATTTAATGCATGTAATTAGTTCTAATCTACTTACCGCTAAAGCTCTTAAAGCTATATTTGTAAAGCCCTCACTAATTATGAGATTTAATCTCACTGTGAAACTATTATCTTGATAAATAAATATGAAATATGAAATATGAAAATATAGCCCTACAATTAATGAAAACTTAGTTATGAACAAATTTATAAATAATTTAAACGCTAACCAAGCATCTATTATTATTGCTCAAAAAATTAAAAAATTAAGGGAAGCTTTTGAATTATTAATTAGATATAAAAACCTTGGTAAAAAATCAAACCCTAATCCCAAACCAAATAATTCAAATCAACCCCAGAGGCAATATCAAAATAATAATTATAATCAAAAATCAAAGACCTCAGTTTATACAGAACAATCAACAATTTCATCAAAGAAGTAACATTCGTTTCACCAAACGCATATTTGCAAAGAGGAAATTATTTTTTTGAAAAGTAAAACAAAAACTTTTTGAAGACGAGGGAATAGTGATAGTTACGTAAGAGATGTAAAATTAAGAATAAATTTTGAAATCACAAATAATTTTCAAACAGTGGAAAGTTTTCGCTTGACAAAAACAAATATAGAATTTGTTTTATCACAAAATTGGACATAAGTTGCAATATAGCAGTCAAAGGTATTTATATGTGTTTAAGTCCCTTGCAACAATTTTTGTGTACACTACGTTGGATTGGAAATGGAGCGCAATTCCACGAAGTTGCATCCATGCACGGAATAAACAAAGCAACAGTCTGCAGAGTAGTACACCTAGTTTCAGATGCAATCATTGATGAATTTCTTTCAAACACCATTTGCTGGCCAGAAAATTCTTCGGAAATAGCTTCACGGTTTCTTTCTCAAGGAGGTTTTCCACGTGTAGCTGGATGTATTTACGGGACGATGAGAGAAAATGAAGAAAATTTCGTCAACAGGCATGGAAAGCATGCTTTAAATGCAATGATGGTTTGTGGCCCAGATCGGTCCTTCTACGTTGTTAACGTAAGTTGGCCAGGAAGTGTACATGATGCAAGGGTGCTGAGAAATTCCCGTTTGGCAGAAAATTTTAACACAGGTTACCGACCATTTCCAAATGCAGTTCTTTTAGGAGATAGTGCTTACTCTTTAAGTGGATGGTTAATAATACCAATAAGGACAAACCCAGACAATCTTGTGGAACAAAGATTTAACCGGGCACATAAAAGAACTAGGCGAATCGTTGAAAATAGTTTTGGTAAGTACTTTCTAGTTCCACTCTGCATTCTCAATCATTAAATTGTTTTAGGCATATTGAAAGAAAAGTTTCCTTGTTTAAATTACCTCCGTATGCAGCCCACAGCTGCTGGGAAAATTACAATAGCCTGTTGCATTTTACATAATCTAGAAGTGAGAAGAGAGGCATCAATAGGGGAGCATGATAACAACGATGATGAAGAAAATGACAACATTGAAGACATTGAAATAGAGAATATTGAACGACCAAATGAAAACGCTTATGCAGTTTTAAATGAGTTGAGACTTTTTTTTCTGATTAAAATAAATTGACAAATTAAAAAATAAGAAACAATTTCCATTTAACAACCTTTTTATTTCAATATTCACTCAAATTTAAAATAGTTTCCGCTCTGGAACATGAATCTTTATGATTGCCCTCTGAATTGTTTAATTCTTTTGTAAATGCTGATGCCGGTAATCGTAATTCACGTTCCAGTTTAAAGGTTTCCAAAGTAGCTTTATATATTTCGATGGATAATAGCTTTTTTTAAAGCTATGAGTTCCATCTCCTCAGCTTCAAGTTTCCTCTTCCTTGAGGATACATTTTTCTCCCGTGAAGAGGAAATATGAAGCTGAGGAGTTTGGGAAGTTTGCTCGAAAGGTGGTACTTCAGATCCATCGCCACCTGATTCTGGCAAATTGATTCCCTCTGCAACAGGCGAATCCTTGCCAATAATGTCCAGAATTGCTTCATCCACCGCGTCAAGAACAAAGGCTCTTCCTTCTCCAGTTCCTGTTTTTTTTGGAATTGTCCCTTTTGGCCTAAAATATAATATTTATGCTCATTTAACTGCATTTAACCCATAACCTAGCACTAACTTACTAGCATCCGACTCTTCCACAAACCGAAAAGATTATCCCTCGCAAAAGTCCACTTTCGGTTGGCTGTGGCCAATCCAAGTGATTTTGCTTTAAGCAAGACTTCCTCCCAAGCTTCCTCTTTTTGCTTTTTTGACGCAACGTTATTTTGAAACGAAGCAAAGAGAATATCCTTTAATTAAAAAGTAAACGAAACAATGAAGCTTGTTTTTACATAATAAATTTAAAAATTACTTTTTTATTTTTTATCACTTCCAAAACAGCTAGCTTTTTACCGTTCTTGTCAACACGATTCATTTCGAATGTTTATTTACAAAAATGTAACCTTGACAAAAGCACCTTCAACAGAAAATGCATTAACATCATATATGTAAACATACATTTGATTACATTCAGAACGGTATTATACTCATGCTCGTTTCACAATAGAGCTGTAACCGTATAACATACATATAGTACATGGACTGCTCTTTCATCATGGCCACAGGGCCTCATCCAGCGTTGCCAACCGCCTTATTCAAAATTATTATAAGAAAAGTAGATTATGTTAATTGAAAAAATACAAAACAATTGCAATCGCAAGTTAATATAATGAATTCGATTATTTTTTTCTTTAAACAAATATTGTGTACAGCACGAGGTGCAGCATAGCAACATTCCAAATAACAATTAACAAAAAATAAACAATGATAAAGTAAAGTGCAACAAAATTGGGCGACGATTTGAAAAGATATCGTTGTTTAAGTAAAAAAACAAGACCTCAACTTTTTTAATTTTGTCATCACAACGCAACGAAAAGAAGTTGAAACCATTTGAATTGTTTCACTTTGCAACTTTTCAAATTACGACTGAAAATGAAAACTTACATTTTTAGTTGGTGCCCAAAAACACATCAAAAATTGCAAAGTGCAAAGTCGAGGACTTTTCATTGTTGGTGAAACGCTTTGCACTTTTACTTTGCAGGAAATCATTATTTTGAAAAGTTGCAAAGTGCAAAGTGGTTGGTGCAATAGGGCCCCAAATTATCATCTTTTCACTTTGCAAATATGCAATTTTTCGTCAATTTGCAAAACTTCGTGTTCCTCAAAACAATAAAATTTGATGAGTGACAAGTTAAAATTGAAAGTGTAATTTGCAAAATCTTTGCAATTTTTATATTCTCTTTGCAATTTCTGTTCCACGTACGTTCTCTTGTGCAAAGTGAAAAGTTAATATTTGAAAGTGCAATTTGCAACGATTTTGCAAATAATTATGATGTTTCGTTCCACAAAAACTGTAAACTCTATTTTTGCAAAACAAATTTTGATAAATTTGTCAAAAGTTTGCAAGGTAAACGATCGCCTTACAAATTCATATTGTTATAACTAGTGAAGCTTTCAAAATGTTATGACGTGAGTTTTTGTTCGGCGATAGTGGAGACGCGGTTATAACAAGAAATTATAGAGACCGAATTAATTTTTCGGGACTATAAAACTTTAATTTTAAAGAGTGCTTTCGTTTAAAACCAATTCAAGTTGATTTCCTTTTAAATAAAATTGGAGAAAAATTAGAGCACAATACACAGCGCAATCACGCTTTGTCGGATGAAAATCAACTGCTACTGTGCTTGCATTGGCTCGGAAATGGTTGCCAGTACCATGGTGTTGCAGCTATGCATGGTGTTGCAGAACCATCCATAGAGTTGTCGACGTTATAGCAGACGTTTTATTTCAAAACATAGTGCAATGACGTCAGTGATATTGCTGAAAAGTTTTTTTTATGATCGGTGGATTCCCTTGTGCGTGTGGTTGCGTGGATGGCACAATCATTAAAATTGATGCGCCTACATAACACGAGGAAGGATATGTGGACCGGCATGGTCCTTATTGAATGTGATGATGATATGCGGGCCAGACTACACATTTTACAGTGTAAATGCAAGTTGGCCGGGCAGCGTTCACGACTCAAGGGTGTTAAGGAATTTGGCTGTAAGTCAAAGATTTGACAATGGATGGAGACCATTTCCGGATGCTGTTGTTTTAGGTGATAGTGGTTACGGACTTAAAAACTGGTTGATACCACTATTACGCCTAAATCCCGATAGCCCTGTTGAAGAGGCTTTCAATCGTTGCCACAAAAAAACGCGGCGCATAATTGAAAATAGTTTTGGCATTCTAAGGAAAGATTCCCGTGTTTAAATTATTTGCGACTCAGGCGTAAGTTTGCACGTAAGGTTGTTATTGTTTGTGCCATCTTACACAATATTGCCTGTACCATCGAAAGCAGTAGTGAAAACATGCAACGCACTGAAGACACTGCCAATGAAATCGAGGAATTGGATCTGGAAAATGCTGAAAAAGAAAATGATGCCCTTAATAATATGGATCATGCGAGTGGAATGGAAAGGCTTACTTCTCTACTGCAATACTTTTCCTCATTGTTTTGAAATAAAATAGTTTTTCTTGGCTTTGACCACATTTTCCACTGCAAAAGCGTTGTTTTTTTGGGGTATTTTTGGGGTTTGAGATTAAGATCTCTGAGAATAAATAATATAAGAAACAAAAATATGGAATTCACGTATTGTTTATTCAGAAACAGAAAAAAAAAATAAAAAAAAATAACAACTAATAATAAATAGGAAAATAGTACTAGTTTAGTAAAAATAATAATAAATAAAACTAAACACATAAAAAACTTAAAACTCCTCAAACAACAGACTCCTCGGCGTTTCTGCCGCTGCAATTTCGCGAGTTATGGCGGAGGCAGGAAGTTGTAGCTCCCTCTCCAATTTCAGGCATTGAAGTTTCCTGTGGTAAACTTCAACCTCCAGGAGCTCCAGACGACATTTCTTCTCTTTATCCAAAGTTTCACTTGGAAACTTGGTAGAGCTCTTCCTCTTCCTTGGGTTTGGAGGTGGGTGGGCAGGTGTTTCCTCTGTCATCAATATTATGGAATTAGACTCAGCTAATGGTAGATTTTCTGAATTTCCATAGCATTCTGGCAAATTCAGTCCATCTACCACACGTGAGTCTGATTCCAGAATACCGAGGATGGCCAAGTCAGCTTCATCCATAACGCTGTTCTTCCCAAGTCCGGGCCCAGTTTTTCGGGCGTTATCCCTTTTACTCTTAAAGTTAACAAAATTAAATTCACGGATAAATCTTAATGAAATTGAAACAATTTTTTATTTGGTATATGTAGGTAATAAATTGTTTTACTTACCAATGTCCGACTCTTCCAGAGCCCAAACAAACTGTCCCTCGCATAGATCCATGTTTTTTGGGCCGACGCCAGTTGCAGGGATTGGGCTTTTCTTAAAACTTTCTCCCAGTCAGCCTGTTTATTTAATTTGCTTGTTTTGTTGTTTTGAAAACTTGCAAATAAAATATTTTTTTTTCTTTTATTACATATAACACTGCAAGTTTTTTTTTTCGTTTTTATTTTGCTGTTCATTTTAACAGCTTCTACTAGTTTTCGGACTGTTCTTTGTTGATGTTGCTGGTGCCAACGACACGACTACCAATCAAGCAACATTTTTTTTTAAATTCAAAAGCAAAGAGAGTTATTTTAGTACATTAGTTAGTCCCGTTTTTAAGTTTTAGTACAAAGAGGAAAAAAAAAAAATATGGCGAACATTGGTTTTTAGGCGCTAATTTTAAATGTTTCGTTTTAGCAAATTGGAGTAGTGTAAGTGTTAATGTACATAGGTAAGTTAATGTTTAAGTTTAGGTTCATTATTTTGATAAATGCGAGGTTTGCTGTCGTTGGTGAGTATGGTGTGTTTGTGTGATCCAACAGCAATGCAAAGTGCAAAGTGATATGACAGAAATGCAAAGATGATTAAATGCTTTGTGGAACACTTTGCACACTCACTTTGCAGGAGAGCGCAAATACTTTGTCGAAGGCGCAAAGACTTTGCATGAAAGCGCAGAGACTTTGCAAAAATTTGCTATTGCAAAGTGAGATTTGCAAAGAATATTGTGGAACAGAAGCACTTTTCACTTTGCCAAAAAATGTAATTTGATATGTGCAAAGTGTAAAGTTGACAATTTGTTTTGTGGAATAGGGCCCAGGTGACTGAATTTTTATATGAGTTCCATCCACTGCGCCAATTACAGACGGAAAAGAAGCTATATTATAGAATTCTCTTTTTACCCTTGCGATTTCGGTTGATGTGGTTTGAAATTTTATGTATTGTTTATAGAGAACAGCAATTGACGTCGAAACTCTTAAAACGATCCTTGAAACTGTTGAAATATGCATTCCTCCGAAATCAGTAATGGTTAAAAGATGACTTCCAGTCGCAAAGAAGCGTAGAGCATCCAAAAGTTTGTTGATTGGCGCTATAGAATTATTTCTAACAATTCTTAAAATAAAATGATCTTAATTGCAGAGCAAAAAATGATTTTTTACCTATTAAAGGGGCACTCCAAACGTGTCTCGATCTGTTCTAAAACAATCAGAGTCATTTCTTTAGTCAGACGGAATCGCTTGTAGTAAGAAAGCTCATCGAAGAAATGAAAATTTTCTTTTCTTTCGTATATCTGCCGGGGAACACCTACTTCGATAATTTCAAGTACCTCGACATCGTCTTCCAATAAATCCAGGAGCTCAAAATCCATTTTTGACTGCAATCTTTTTTGTCACAAAATGAATAAAACTGCCAACATAACCTTTAAAAGTTTTTAAGCATTACTTAGGCTCCTTACGACGAACTATTTCTGGGGCTTAATTTAAGTGTCACATACGGAAATTTAAGACTAACTTTGTTTTTCGTGCAACCCGTTAAGTATTACCTAGGCGCTTAAGCGATAGTTAAATATTTAAGATTCGTATCAGCAAACGGGCCTTAAATAGTTAAGATCTAGTTTAAGAACAACTATTGAATAAATTTTTTTTACTTGATAAGCATATTATCAAGTAGTGATATAAAAGCACTTATAAGTGCAAATCGAGTAAGGATTGTAAAGCAACCCAAGAGGGTAAGAAAAAAAAGCAATCGTTCGGTAGAACATGCATAATCATGCATTTCTCCAGGTTGCTTCGTGGGTTCGGAAGATCGAGACTTAACTTAGGGCGTGCGGTTTATTGAGGCTTAAGAGGAGATCGTGCTTCTAGCCCACGTGCCACAACAAAATCGAAGCTCAAGCTTACACGGCCCCATGAAGTTGAGCACACCAATTCAACAAAATTCAGCCGAATCTGTTCACCACGTGGAGAAATCAAAGGAGATTACTGAATTCCCATACGCAGGCACAGAGTACACATGACTGTCGAAAGCACGCCAACCAATTCCAGTCAGCCATCGTCTACTGAACCATGCAAAATAAGCCTCATTCCATCGAGTCCAGAAGGTCGCGCCTCGTTCCTGTGTCAGTTACACGTGCTCAACTAGGAGACACATATTTTTAATACGCACCTACCTACCCCTATAAAAAAAAATTAATACAAAAGTGAATTGCATAACTAATACCTAATTGATTAAATTACCTAAATTACATATACAAAAAGTGAATATCCGAAATAATACATAAATGCCTAAATTGCCTTAACTACATGTATTTACTACTTAACCTATTAGAATTTTCCCCATAAGACTTAATTTTCTGGTAACTTAATTTTGTTGTTAACTTAAATTTGGAATATTGTAACTTAAGATCTAAAGAGTGTCAAGTTCAGTAAAATAGTGGTTAGAAATTTTAAAATAATATTAATCTCAACAAACCAGCCTCCAGATGTTCCTGACATGTCAAGAAAATCATCGAACAGAAACAACAGGTAACTAATGATCTTAAAACATAATATTCACCACTATAAAACTTTACATTAAACTCATTACCTATATTTGTTATATATATGTATAATTCAGTAAAACAGATTGCTTCCATTCACTACTAGAATTTGATAATCCTTAAACGGAATTAACAAATACATTTCAGTAATAGTTTGTAGTTTAGGTATTGAATTCTCCCAATAAATTACTTGCAATTTATGCACATATGTTTCACATGACGTCAGAGTTTTTTTATTGTGGTACATTCCCACTCACTCATGTGCTCAACTGATCAAAATACAGTGACGTCACATAAAGCACATGAAATCAGAGTTCGCGTGAATTTCTTTTTTTTTACTTTGGGAACGCTAGCTACCACATCAAATTTCGTTTGTCATAAAATAAACATTGAGACAAACATGTTTTGCTAATTAGCCCTGTCTCGGTCATTTTCATCATCTCCCATCATCGTCATCTTCTCTTTGTGGATATACAGGTCAGCATATGTTAACACCTAGTATGCTGAACCTGTACTATACGTGCCCCAGCCACACACAAACATTCGAGCCAAGTCCTGTAATGAGTTCTCAAGTGCACTCCGCATATGCAAGTCTCTTACTTGTGAGGAATGCCCCGTTCAGAGTTAGAAAGATCCAGTGTCTACTCTGATGTATGTAAGTAACTATTCGATTTTCTCTTAAAAATTGTTCACATGGTTCATTCACTTTCAATCGTCACCTCTCCCCACGACCCAACCCTGAGCAGCCGGAAGAAATGTAAGAAAGGGAGCATTGGAGGTGAATTGAATCGAATGTATTACGTATAACACTTTTGATCTAGAAAGGTTATGTCATCTCGCTTCCTTCAAAAAAAAATTAGCAGTCGTCGTATGGACGCAGTGCAATAACATGTACTACGGACATATGCTACAATGTCCAGATTCCAACAAATTTATAGTGCGCCTACCATTTCGAAGTGAGATATCAAGCCTCGGAGAATCCTACGTCATAGCCAAGAGGAGGTTAGTATCGATTGAGCATACTATATCTCGTTCCCCGGCATTGAAGAAAGCATACTGCGAGTTCATGGATGAGTACATCGACCTTCATCATATGGAAATCATCCCAAGCGTAACAGCAGCAAAGGAAAACGTCAACTACAAACCACATCATGCTGTCGTAAAACCTGATAGCACTACCACTAAGCTCACGGTAGTATTCGATGCCTCTTGCAAAACATCGTCAGGAAAATCACTTAACGACATTCTGAAGGTTGAGCCGACACTTCAGGATGACTTATTCACCATCATCACTCGCCTTCGAAGCCATCGATTTGTTGTTATGGCTGACATAACCAAAATGTACAAAATGCAAATCATCGTTGACCCTCGAGATGCAAAGGTGCAATGCATATTGTGGGGGAATCAAAAAACACTAGCAATCACAACGTACAGCCTAAAAACCGTCACTTATGGAACTAGTTGCGCCCCATACCTAGCTGTGCGCTGCTTGCGGCAGCTAGCCCTGGACCAAGCTGCACGGTTCCCACTTGGATCAAAAATCACACTCCGCGACTTCTACGTTGACAATCTCATGTCAGGCGCGGACACAATCGAGGAAGTCCACAGCATCAAATCACAAGTCACACAACTTTTAGCAACTGGTGGGTTTCCATTACGCAAATGGTCTTCAAACAATCCAAGCGTCATCGCAGACATCGCAGAAGAAGACAGAGAGTCTTACATCAACATTGGAGGCATCGAAATCATCAAGGCGCTGGGGTTAGTATGGAATCCCAGAACAGACAACTTTCAATACTTATACTCGCCTCCTCACCAATCAACCAAATCTACTAAACGGACAATACTTTCCGAAGCATCGCAATTCTTCGATCCACTAGGATTGTTAAACCCTATCGTCGTCAAAGCAAAAATACTTCTTCAAACACTGTGGAAGGAAAAGTACAACTGGGATGAAAGCATTTCGTAAGAGCTTCACACAAAATGGCTAGAGTATCGCAACCAACACATACACATATATAATATCACAATTCCACGGTACGTACCTATCAATTCTCCTAACTCACAAATTCATGCCTTTGCAGATGCAAGCACCAAGGCCTATGGGGCCTGCGTATACATTCGCAGTGAAAACGAGGACGGCAACGCCATGTGTCAACGGTTATGTGCCAAGTCAAGAGTGGCACCAATCACGCAACTCACACTCCCCCGGCTGGAACTATAGGCAGCCTCACTATTGGTAGATCTCCTACAAAAGGTACACATCATAATCAAAGACAACATTCAGTCAGCATACTGTTGGACAGACTCTACCATAGTCCTTGCATGGATCGCAGCACCGCCACATCGCTGGTCTACGTTCGTGACTAACCGGGTGTCCAAGATTCAGCAGCTGTCGACATCGGCTACCTGGCTTCACGTCTCCCCTGACCAAAATCCTGCTGATTTGGTTTCGAGAGGATGCTTCCCCAACCAATTGACTAACAACGGACTCTGGTTTGAAGGCCCAGAATTCCTGCAAAATCCAACATCGTCGTGGCTCGTAGATCCTGCCAACCTTATACCCATGGAAGAAGCACCAGAGCGACGCAAAACCATCGCATCAATGGTTTCAATTCACACAAGGGATCCCATTCAAAACTGCACATTTCACAGCGACTAGATCAAGATGCTTCGAATATTCAGCATGGTTGACGATTTATTTCCAAATGTCGTAATCGGCAACCTAAACCATCAAAACCACCGCCAGACGCTCAAGCATCATCACATCGAATCAGTCGCACCGTCGAGAACCATCAGTACACTCCTCTGGAATTTGAAACAGCATTACTTCTGGATGATGTTTATCTATATTTTATGCCAATCAATCATAACTTACCCTTTACATTGTGAACCAGTCACATTAAAAGTCTACACTACGAATGTAAATAACCCAAAAGTTTACCTACATACAAATCAATATAAATTGCATGACTTATTAAATAAAGAGAGTTACATTGATAACGTGCTAAAATCGTTGCATTTTCTTTTCCTGAAAAATCGAAAGTTCCAGAGTCCACGGAAGTTAAAGTTCGTCGTTTTTTTTCTTTAAGGTCTAAGGAGAAAACATTTGGTCCTTCGAGCCGGATTAAAACAAAAAAATACCAAGTGACATTGAGACATTCAAGTGTAACCTCAAATAATATACGTATATTGTACATACAAAATATAATTCAATTTTCAATTTGAATAAATTAATTCAAATAAAGAACATTTTCATTGTGAGCTTTTGTGCAAACCGAACTTCTCGCGGCGCGTAATTATAAATCAAGAACCTGTGGATCAGTGGTAAGTGAGTTATTAGTAATTTTGCCAATTATATACATATATACATATACCCAAATTGCCAAATATGAGTACTACAAAGGAACTTCTTAGAAATTCCTTATCCATTATGAAGATGGATTATACTAATTTTTGCTCAGCTGCTGAAACAAAAAAGACGAAAAACATTGTTAATGGTCGACTAACTATTTTAGAGGATTTGTTTCGACAAAGTAAAACTATTAATGAAAAATTAGTTCTTCTGTCTGGGGATTCAGAGGAGGATGTTCATGAATATGAGGCAATTTCTGAGGAAATTCGGGAAATATATTTAGATTATTTTATTTATTTATTTATTTTATTGGGAGCTTATACAAAGTAAGATATAATATCTTTTAAATTATAGCTGACCTAATAATGAAAGCTACATACTGATAGTAACTATTAAAAAAAGAAAAACAAATTTCAATAACAATAATAATAATAATACAATTTAGAATAAAATGATAGTAACAATTAAAAAAAGTAACAATTAAAAAAAGAAAAACAAATTTCAATAATAATAATAATACAATTTAGAACAAAATTCAAGTGATATTACAAAGTTTGTAGGTATATGGTGTTTGAGATTATCTTGATAAATATATTTTTAGTTCCCTTTTAAACTGTGCTGCGTTATCTATTCTTCTAAGTTGTCGTGGTAGATTATTCCACAAACGGACAGAGTTGACAAAAAATTGACGTTCGGAGTTTAATGTTGAGTGACGAGGGTTAATTAAATGTCCAGACCTATTTGGCCTATTTGACGAGACGGCCCTTATTCGGTCATGAAGGTAGGTTCGTTTTTTGGTTAGCAGAACATCAGAGAACAGACATAAAGTCCGAAACTGAAGAAGACTATCAAATGACATACTATACAATAGATGTGAAAAGTCAGAAACCCTGTCATACCTTCGCAAACCAAAAACATAGCGAATTATACAATTAAAGACGACATTAAGCTTCCGTTTACTAGCGAAGTTACATTTTAAATATATTTCACAACCATAAGTTAAGACAGGCATAATGAGAGTTTTCGCGAGAATAATTCTGGTAGCCAACGGCGTGAGAAATTGCGTGGTCCACAATGCACGAAGAATACCATACGATTTTCCAACAACGGTATTAATGTGATTTTCCCATGTTAACTGCTGGTTAAAAGTAACTCCAAGGTTACGAGCATTTTGAACGTACTCTATTGGAGAGTTGTTTAATATGATAGTGGGGAAATAAGATAAGTCCAACGGTTTTCTGGAAATCGGCAAACATTTAGACTTAGAAGGGTTTAGCAAGAGACCATTTCTTAGAGACCAACGTGCTATTTCTGAAAGATCGTCGTTCATACAGCTTACGACGTGATCGATAAGACCCAACGGACAGCTAATGTAGAGTTGTACATCGTCTGCATACAAATGTATAGAGCAATGCCTAACAATCGAGGGCAGCTCCGTTATATGCAACGAAAACAATAGAGGTCCCAAGATAGATCCCTGCGGCACACCACTGACAGTAGGTAAAGAGTCAGAAAGACTATTATTAGATTCAACAGCTTGGAATCTATTGGTTAAATATGACGATATCAGACTTACGGCGCACGGAGAAAAATTATACAAATGCAGAAGCTTAGAGCATAAGGTGGAGTGGTCAACGGTGTCAAACGCCTTTGAAAAATCGAGCAAGACTAAGAATGTTACCTCATCTCTATCAATACCATGCCGTATATCTTCGGTTAAGTTAAGCAACGCAGTGATGCAGCTGTGTTTTTTCCGAAAACCGGATTGCATTGGTGTTAAGATACTGCTGTCTCCAATATACTGGCTTATTTGCTTCTGCAGAATTTTTTCTAATACTTTGGAAAGGAATGGCAGGATAGAGATCGGCCTGAAATCATACCCTTTTTGGTTTTTAGGAACAGGTATTATCTTTGCTAATTTCCATTGAGGGGGAAAAACTCCAGTCAATAGTACGGTATTAAAAATATGCGTTATGTAAGGCAGTAAAATCGGAAGTATAATCTTTAGGAACAGCGGATGTAAGGCTGATAAGGCTGAACTGTTGGATTGCTTAGACCACATGACTGCATCTACATCAAACAGTACCGCGGGTACAGGACAAAGCGGGATACGACTACCCGAAATGTCACTGCCGCTATTTTTGGGGCATTATGAAAAATGGAGACAGTATAAAAGCAAGTTTGAATCGATGATTCATAAAAATGCTAGTCTCACAGAAATACAAAAACTACACTATCTAAAGTCCGGTTTGTCTGGGGAGGCTGAACGTTTGCTCCAGAATTTAGAGATTGACGAGGGCAATTATGAAAAGGCGTGGTCGATTTTATGTTCGCGCTACGACAATAAACGCTTCCTGGTCAATACACACTTGAAGCTTTTCTTCCGTCAGCCAGTGATGCACATTGAAAATGGTGGGGGGTTAAAACGCTTGTTGGATACATCCACGGAGTGTTTGCACTCTCTTCAAAATTTGGGGCTTCCTGTAAATAATTGGGACGTCATAATTATTTATATAATTTTTCAAAAACTCTCACCATGCACGCAGCAGCTGTGGGAAGAACGACTAGGGGCGTCGAAAGAGTTGCCAAGTTTCAGCGAATTTGCTCAATTTCTCGAGGCCAGGTTTCGAACATTGGAGGTTATGGAACAACAAGGTTCCAAATCCACTCAGTCAGCATCCAAGAACTTCAATCAAAAGACACCTGCAATCAAAATGTCGTTTCACATAAAGAAGAACAAACCGAAGGAACAATATAGCTGCAATGTGTGTGGTAAGAGGCAACACTCGATCAGGAGTTGCAACCGTTTTGTCAAAATGGATGTCGGAGACCGAGTTAGCATGGTCACTAAAATTGGAGTTTGCTGCAACTGTTTAGCATATAGCCATACCACGCAAAATTGTCCCAGTCAAGGGCGTTGCTATTTCTGTCAGCAGAAGCATCATTCCCTGTTGCATATGAACTCGGATGTGAATATTTCACATAATAACCCGGTACTCCCCTCCCAAACAAATCCAGCACAAGACAACATAGGTAGCACTCACCCAAACAATAAAAATTTTCCTCCACAGAACCCTGGCACAACACCACATTCTTTTAATCCCACACAAAACCCAACCAATCAAGGTCAACCCCACCACACTTTAACGATAAACCCCAATGCACCCAACCTGGTAGGCAGGAGCATCCAACAACTAGTGCAGGGGTTCGCAACCATTTGGCAATAGAGATACACAAGTTTTATTAGCAACTGCGATGGTGAGGGCCAGGTCATCAACGGGGAAATACTTTAGTTTGAGAGCCTTGATCGACCCGGGTTCCGAAGCCACGTTTATCGCCGAAGCAGCTATGCAACTATTAAATCTGAAAGCCCATAGTACATTCATTGAAGTGTCTGGGTTGGGAAAGGTCAGCAGTCGAGCATGCCATAGGTATGCTGATATATCGTTCGGGTCTTTACACTCCACATTTGAGACAACTGCACGAGCTTATGTGTACCGATCCCTGACTGGGCTTCTCCGGGCCAACAGATTGGCACTCAATGAATGGAAACACATCAGCGGATTAACGCTTGCAGATCCCCCCTTTTTCAAACCTGCTACAGTAGATTTGCTGATTGGAAGCGATGTCTACTCGAAACTCATTCTACCAGAAATTTCCAGAGGTCACCTGTGGCTCAGAATACTCAGCTGGGCTGGATTTTATTCGGAAAGGTGTCGGCAGATTCACGCAAGTCTATCAGAAGTTTTCTGCAAGTGTGCGATATAGACACCCAGTTACGGAGGTTCTGGGAGATTGAAGAGGTACCCTTTCAAATCAAAGATACTGAGGAGAACCAAAGGTGCGAGAAGCACTTCAAGGAGACGATGCGACGCTTACCTGATGGGCGGTATGAAGTGTCATTTCCCTATAAGGATGGATGTCAACCTGCGCTTGGGGCCTCGAAGTTAGGAGTCTTGCGTAGGCTGCATCAACTGGAGAGGCGTTTTGACAGCAACCCCAAACTAAAATTGCACTACACTAAGTGTATAACCGAATACCTGGAGCTAGGTCATATGACCGAAGTCGATGTCACCAACGATGAAATTCTTCAATCTCCATTTCACTACTTCGTTACACATCACGCCGTGATGAAAGAGGCCAGTTCGACAACAAAACTTCGAGTCGTCTTCGATGCGGCTGCTAAATCGTTGGATGGTACTTCGTTAAATGAGCGGCTATGGGTAGGCCCTAAGACACAAAATAACATTAGCGATATTATTTTAAGATGTTGATCTCAGGGGCAGATTCAGTTGAGGAGGGGTTAGTCAAGCGTGATGAGGTGAGGAACTTGCTGGCGACCGCAGGTTTCCATTTGCGAAAGTGGACAAGCAACTCTCATCAGGGTCCTACAAGATATTCCCTTGGATCAGCGAGAGTTGGATTTCTCCTTCGCATTTGAGACTTCGGAGCATATTAAGGCCCTCGGTATCCAGTGGTTTCCAGTTGATGACGTTTTCGCATTTAAAAATGTGTTCAGCGATGCTTCTGAGGTATTGTCGAAAAGAACAATGTTGTCAACAATCGCACGTCTTTTTGATCCACTTGGCTGGATTTCCCCTTGCATCATAAAGGCAAAAATCATGATGCAGCAGCTGTGGTGTAAAGGACTTTCTTGGGATGAACCTATCCCAGCAGATCTCAGAGATGAATGGGCGAAATTCTGTCAGGAGATTCCATTGGTCGAACATATTAGAATACCACGATGGGTTCATCTGCAAAAACAACAAAAGGGTATTGAAATCCATGGATTTAGCGACGCCTCTGAGAAGGCGTATGGAGCAGTAGTATACCTACGAGTGTTGGATGAGGAAAACTACGTTCATATCCACCTTCTGATGTCCAAAACAATGGCGAGTTTCTAAATACTTGGAAACGTTCAACAATCTCACCTACTTACAAATCAGGAAGTAGGCAAGATGTTTCAAACTATCGTCCGATTTGTAAAATTGCTACGATTCCCAAATTGTTTGAAAAGTTAGTCTATGACAAAACCAACGACCATACCACGTCGAGTTAATCGGTTCTCGTCAGATCACCGTAATTAAACGACGTTGGGCGCGGTT
Source organism: Portevinia maculata (assembly GCA_949715645.1). NCBI lineage: Eukaryota > Metazoa > Arthropoda > Insecta > Diptera > Syrphidae > Portevinia > Portevinia maculata. Next base: position 131,995,562 of record OX454527.1, read on the forward strand.
AGTACGTAGATGGGGGACCGTTTGAGAACAACCGCGTGTCGTTGGCCAGTCCCATCTACAGAGTTGAGGTAGATAATATACGTGGTATCACAATGGACCTAAATTGGTCTAAGTGTGTCGGCTTCTGCCGACAGCCACATAAACCTAACCTAACCTAGTCTATGACAAATTAACTCCTTTTCTTAAAGCAATAATTTCTCCATACCAACATGGTTTTGTAGCTGGTAGATCCACTTCAACTAACCTTACTATTTTTAGTAATTTAGTCTTGAATGCACTTGAGAAAGGTTATCAGTATGATGCTGTCTATACTGACTTTTCTAAAGCATTTGATAGAGTCAATCATGATGCTTTACTTATGAAGATAAATAAAGTTGGTTTTCACTCAAACTTTTTAAAATGGCTAAATTCATACTTAAGGGATCGTATTCAATACGTTCGTATAAATAACATTCTTTCTGCACCGGTATATGTTACATCGGGTGTTCCGCAAGGAAGTCATCTTGGTAATCTTCTTTTTTTGTTGTTTATAAACGATATTCCTGACATATTTTTAAATTCAAAGTGTTTGATGTACGCGGATGATCTAAAAGTATTTCGTTGTATAAAATCTGAACATGATTGTTTTCTTCTGCAACAAGATCTTGATCTTTTATCGGACTGGTGTTTAACTAACTGTTTACATTTAAACATCTCCAAATGCCAAAGCTTAACGTTCTCTCGAAACCGCTGTCCAATTAATTTTATTTATAAAATCAATCATATGCCATTGTCCGTTATAACCTTTAAAAAAGATCTTGGTGTGATTTTTGACAAAAAAACTTGACTTTGTAAAGCATATAGATTTTTTAGTTGCTAAAGGCAGTTCAATGTTAGGTTTCATATTGCGTAACTCAAAGGAGTTTTCCGATTCACACACCTTAAAGTGTTTATATTTTGCGTTTGTAAGGTCTAACCTTGAATACTGCAGTGTAATCTGGAATCCTTCATATTTTCTTCATTCATTTAGGATCGAAAAGATCCAAAAACGTTTTACGAGAGTGGTAGTGAAAAGACTTCAATGGGACATAGATCTTCCTCCCTATGAAACGAGATGTAAATTACTTGGTATTTTGCCTCTCAAGATTCGTAGAAAGTTCACAGAGGTTATGTTCATTCGTGACATATTAGCAGACTATATTGATTGTTCACAAATTTTAGCTCTAATTGGGATTAATGTTCCTGCGAGATTGCTTCGAAACCAATCGTTTTTTAATGTTCCATATCATAGAACTGTGTATGCTGCCAATGAACCATTATCCAGGTGTTTAAGAGAAACAAATACTATTTGCGACATGATTGATTTCAATGTTAGTAGATATTTATTTAAAACAAATTTATTATTAATTTTAAATAACTTTGCTGGTGGTAATGTTTAAAAATTTATTTATTATATTGTCAAGTAATCACTAAAGTACCTATTGTAATTTTGTTTGATGAATAAACTAAACTAAACTAAACTAAACTAAACTAAACTAAAATGTCAAGACATTTGCCTGGTCCGATTCGACAATCACGTTGGCTTGGATCACAGCGCCTCCTTCCAAATGGAAAACATTTGTTGGCAACAGAGTCGCAGAAATTCAACGACTTACCAACTGCAGTATCTGGAAACATGTACCAACCCAAAACAACAGAGCGGATCTTGGGTCACGAGGACTGTTGCCATTCGATTTAAACGGAAATACACTTTGGTGGAATGGTCCCGAGTTTCTCAGGTCAGTTTGGAATTTTGCAATGCCAGAACAACTCAATAATATTGTTACTGATGAGGAGGGTCGCAAAATCCAATCCCATTGCGCCATGGTCAAGAACAACGAGATCGATGACCTGGTTCAACGTCAGTCAAGTCTTCGTAAGCTGCTGAGAATTGTAGCATATTGTTGCAGGTTCACATCCAACACACGCAAACCAGCAACACAGAGGGAGGTGATGACTCTTTCACCAATGGAGATTTGGTCCGCCTTAAAAGTTGTCATCAGAACAGTCCAAGGCAGCATGTTCTTTGAGGACCTCAACGAAAAACATCCCAAATATAAGGGATTAAAATTATTACATCCTTTCCGTGATGAAGACGGGGTCTTACGAGTAGGAGGAAGACTGCAAAATGCTGATTTGCGTTTCAATCAGCGACACCCAATTATTTTAAGACCAGGTCATCACTTCAGCCGTCTCATCATAAAGGATGCACATGAAAGAATATTTCACGGTGGGACCCAGCAAATGATTGCGTATCTTTGCAGACAATACTGGATTCTCAATCTAAAAAATAGTGTCAAAAGATGTATTCACGGCTGCAACATATGCTTTCAGTTTCGAGCAAAACCAGTTTGTCAACTAATGGGAAACCTGCCAGCCCCACGGGTAAGGGTGTCCAGACCATTCAGTTACACTGGAGTGGACTACGCTGGTCCCATCGAGGTCAAAGCATGGAAGGGTCGATGATCGAAGACGTTTAAGGCTTATTTTGCTATCTTCATTTGCTTAGACATAAAAGCAATACATATTGATCTGGTAAGTGATATAACCACTCAAGCATTTGTCGCAGCTTTTAGACGATTTTCAGCGAGACGAGGAATCTGCAGAGGTTTTTAGTGACTGTGGGAAAAATTTCGTGGAGCTACCAAAGAGTTGGAGAACCTTCGAAAAGCAGCAAACTACAACCCCATGGAAATCGCTGCGACACTAAGTGATGATGGATTAAAATGGAATTTCATCCCACCAGCTTCCCCTCACTTCGGCGGTTTATGGGAAGCCGGAGTAAAATCGGTGAAATACCACCTGAAACATATTGCCGGTAATTCAAAATTAACTTTTGAGGAACTGTCTACACTACTGACACAAATAGAGGCATGCGTGAATTCTAGGCCTCTATGCCCACTTACTAATAACCCCGATGATTTCTCCACATTAACTCCCGCACACTTTCTCATTGGAGAAGCTACTCAGACTGTACCAGAACCTAGTCTCACCGAAGAAAACACATGTTACAACGACAGATGGAAAAGAATTCAGCAGATGTATCAAACATTTTGGCGACAGTGGAGCTCAGATTATCTTGCACGTCTCCAGCAGCGGCCAAAGTGGCTTAAAACCGAAACGCAACCGAAGATAGGAGACATAGTTCTGGTCAAGGATGAACGTGTCCCACCATCGAAATGGATCATGGCCAGAATAACTAAGGTACATCCCGGTGCCGATAATTTAATTCGCGTCGTTACTTTAAAAACATCGACCGGTGAGCTCAAAAGACCGATTACCAAAATCTGTCTGCTACCAAGCAATACAACCACAGAAGAGGTAATTGTTTGATTGCAACCAACAAATAACTTACATTTTTATTCGCGAATGCACATTTTTCACAATCAAAAAAAAAACATTATACATTATTTAACCTGTTGTATAAAACACTAACTCAGCATGGATATCATACGAACGCAACACAACTCTACACTACTACAACGAAAAAAAAAACAGATATTATTAACAATACTCATCATACAAAATTTCCCTCCATCATTTAACACTGAACACTTTATTACTGCAGTCCACTCATAGAATGAAACGTTTCAAACACATTTACCTACACACACAACTATGCGCAATTCATTCATAAATTGACAATAATTTATAACAGGTAATACAATAAAGAATTCACCTACCTGTTATATTATGCTGTTCATGGTGGATGATTTCGCACAAAATGTCTGCAGTTCACATTTAATATTAAACTAATAACACTTCACACAGTGGTAGTACACGATTTTTTGTAAAATCCCTACATCAGCCTATAAAATTCCCTACTTTTCCCTACAGGTGTCCTAAATTTTCCTTACGGTTTTCCCTACGATAATTTTTCTTTCTTAAGTAAGTTACTCGAAGGTTAACCAAAAATTGTGTAATAAAAATGCTTTATTTTTACCATAAATTTATTGTTTATACAAAACTTTAAACTTTTTATTATGGTGGGTTCGCGGCGTAGTTGTTTGCTGCCCTTGTCATCTGATTCTGGTGCAATTTACTTACAAATAAGATGAAAATGTTTCGTCGGAAATTAAAAATTGTTAAATGAAATATCAAGAAACCTTTGCAATGCTTAATATAAATCAAACGAGGGTGCTCAAAGAAAAGAATTTTTTTTGTATTTTTTTGTTTATTACATAATTATAAATTATATGTAGGTACAATGAAGTAGGAAAGTAAAAGATATATATTGCAGTTATATAGTTGTAGGTATATGTATTAATATCTGATTTTGAGCTATATGCATAAAAACATAAAATTAAATATGGTGATCGTATAACGCCTTTGAATTCATTTCTTTAAAGTGACTTTCTTTGCTTTGAAAAGATACGCAATTTAAATTTTTATCCTGTAAGGACGATCTTATTATGCAAATGGAGTTTAAATTTTCGTGGCTCAGCTTATTTCTTTTTTTCGTTCTAACATCTGTTACCACAGAAAATATCCTCTCTGCATCAGCGTTTGCATGAGGAAGTGCCAAAAGATACTGTGCCAAATTTGACAGAATCGGAAACATAACTGTGTCATTTAAATTGCAAGTTTTACTAATTTTGCACCAAAAGTTCACAATTTCTAGTTCGGCTAAATTACACTTTTCTGCATCTAGAAAATTGAACTCAATGCTCCTCCACTCCTGCAAAAGAGCATTTAAATCTAAAGATAGTTTTTGAGATAGAAGTTGGAAATTGAAATCGGCTCTGTCCCCATTTATCCCCAACACAGTTCTTGGATTCAAAAAACCAAACTCTTTGAAAATGTTGGTATCTCTAATTGGTAGTCTTTGTTGGATTTCCTCCAAGGCTACGATATAAAAATTTAAGCAATCAAGCCGTATTTTATTAGCAGCATTTTTTGGAATTGTTTTTAAAATCTCACTACACTCTGGCACAAGATATATTTCCTCTACTTGTAAGGTTACATGAGGTAATCTTACATTGCAAGTAACTTTTAGTTCAGGTCGTTTGATAAAATTTTGACCCATTTGGAAAAAAATTTTGGTTGACTCTCTATGAAGCTCGTGTATAAGCGGTTTTTTGGATTGAAAAAGAGCATTCAAAGTGTTAAAATAACCAAGAACATATTTAAGAAAAAGCAAATATGCTTTATTACATTCATTTGTGAGTTCATTCAAAATTAATTCGGCTGATTTTAACTTATCTGTGGTTACTGCATGTTTAAAATATTCCAGAAGTACGACCCAATTTTCTAAAATACGATTTATGCAATGTTGGTGAGATAGCCACCTGGTTGCGGATGTTCTTAAAAGCTTCTTCTTCTTCTCATTGAGTAATTCTTGAAATTCTTCCAACTGCAGACACCGTTTTGAGCTTCCAGAAACGTAATTGCCAATTTGCCGAATTAATTCTTCTGGTGCTCTGGGTAACTTCAGGCAAGCTTTATTTGCAATGATTGCTGCTGAATGGCAAATACATTTGATAACTATTGCGTTTGGATTGTCTCCAACCAATCTTGTAGCAAATGAATTATTTTGCCCTACCATTACGCTAGCTCCATCACTACACATACCTTAAGTAATAAGAAAAACACTTTAGAGTTTTAACCGATAAAAAAAACTTGGATAACTGCAAAGATCTTGGAAAGTCATTAAATGCCAAAAATGTTGGTAAAGCTAAGTACATAATTATAATTAGACGAAACAGATCATAGAAAAAAAAAAGTTATCCAAATTTAACCTTTCATCTAGGACCCACTCGCACTTTGCACATTGCACGAAACAAACCAAATGAAAACAAACATAATAGCACACAAAAGATATATTACCTTTAACAATAGCCAAAAATATTTTGTTTTTGCTTGACCAAGCTTTAAATTACTTGAGTCAAAAAACGTTTTTGCAACTTGCAAGTGGGTCTCTCTCGAAGTCTCGACTCGAAGAGAAATAGCAATTACCAATAATATTTTTGAAAGGAATATCGTTTATCAAAATAAAATCCTTGAATTCTTTGTAAAGTGCTTCAGCAGAGCAGTCAGATCCTACTTTGATCAAGTCCAGCAATCTAACAGCAACCCTTTCATCTTCATCATCAAAGTATCTCACCAGCAAACACATTGATTTATTCATCCCGATATCTGTGCTCTCGTCAATCATTACAGAAAACTTGTATTTTTTTAGTTTGTCGACTAACTCTTCGGTTTCTTGTTTGGCGAAAACATTTTTTATAATGCTGGCTCATTTTTTCCTCCCAAGCTGAGACTTTTGAATTATTTTAGAATCCGGAACTATGCTCTTGAGAAGTGGCATCAAATGCTCCACTACTAGGAAAGCAACATTGTGCTCAGCGAAAAACAAACTCAGTTTGATTTCGAAATTTTGAGTTTCTCGGTGAATGTTCTGGGCAGTTTGATTTTGTTTAAAAAATTTTTTGACATTCATTGAGTTGGTAACCGACGAAACATTTTTATGGTGCAACTTAGTGGCTGCGTGTTTTAAAAGATCCGACTTTCCACAGTTTAAAATTTTATTACATGCTTCGCACTTGCACTTGTATTCATCGTCTTTTAATTTGGACAACCAACCTTTGAAACTATCTAGTTGCAACCAAGAATCATTGAATTTTTGCTTCCTATACTTCTCAGTTGTTGTAGGTGTAGCGGTTTTTGCCTTTTTTGATTTCTTGCTCCCACTGGAAATAAAAGTTCCCTCTGAGTCTGAGGAGCTCATTTTGAACTATCGAGAAATTAAATCTAAGAAATGAGAAATTCGTAAGAAATGTGTAAAATTACCCAAAATATGTCACCACTCACCCACCAGTCGATTGTAACAAATTAAATATTTACGTATTTTGATTGCTAATTGCTAACTAACGTACCACCTACCACAAACCACAAAAACAAAACCAGAAAAATAAATCGAAGTAGGTACAAAACAAAAGCCAAACAACGCAAAAGAAAAAGAAAACAATACAAGAATATTGTCGCTGTCGCCTCGACCGTGCGTTAGGTATACCGAGCGCAGGCGAAAAAGAGAAAGACTAATTGACACCGAATTTCAGTTTCGAACATTAAGATGATAACACATTATTGCATTAAGGGTGTGTGGGTACGATTTTTGTAAAAATCGACTGAATTGTTTTTTTTTTATAAAAATCCCTACGTTATTCAAATCTGTCCTTTTTTCCCTACGGTGTCATTTTTAGAACGAAAATCCCTACATGTAGGGATTTTTCCCTACATGTACAATCACTGACTTCACACAATTTAAATCAAACCAACGCGACGCACCAAAAACTATCACAACAAAACAACTCTTAAGAATAAGAAAGGCCGGCGACTATGTGCAGTAGATGAAAAGACATAGCATCGATGTTCTGGCAAACAGGGTATAGGCAATTACTAGTACTCACTCACTTGTAGGATGCTTGTCATTAGTCATTGTTTGTCTGTATGTTTGTTTCTTTCCCACTAAATGTTTCTTCGACAGATAAAAAGAAGGACAAGTATATAAACAAAACCAGAGGCGAACAAGGCGAATTGAAACCAAAGATGCAAAATGCAGCACAGTCATTACAAGAATGCCACTTTTCTGTTTTGGACCACAAGGATGCCACTTTTCTGTTTTGGACACCGTGCAGTTGTTGCGAACTACATAAGTTCACGGCGGGGGTGAGTGTTCTGGATGATGTTTATCTATATTTTATGCCAATCAATCATAACTTTCCCTTTACATTGTAAACCAGTCACATTAAAAGTCTACACTAACACTACGAATGTAAATAATCCAAAAGTGTACATACAAATCAATATAAATTGCATGACTTTGTCTTTCAAAAGGTCATTATTAAATAAAGAGAGTTACATTTATAACGTGCTAAAGTCGTTGCATTTTCTTTTCCTGAAAAACCGAAAGTTCCAGAGTCCACGGGAAGTTTAAGTTCGTCGTTTTTTTTCTTTAAGGTCTAAGGAGAAAACAGTATCATTCGCACTATCCAACATACTCACTTCGCATCAGAAATACAAGCCATTCAACAAGGCAAGGACATTCATCATTCAAGCTCGCTTCGATCACTAGCACCTGTAGTAGAGAAGGCATCCTCAGAGTTGGCGGGCGGATCCATCAAGTCCCGATGTCGCACAATGCCATTCATCCAATTTTGTTACCAAAACACCACGAATTCATCACAAGCTTAGTAAGATACAACCATAGGAAGCACTTACACATCGGCTGCCAGGCACTACACCATCTTCTACGAGAAAGGTATTGGATTCTCGGTGCCAAAGACATCATTCGCAAGGTTCACAATTGCATAATTTGTTTTCGATCTAAACCAATCTTAGCTCGACAAATCATGGGATCGCTGCCGAAAGAAAGAGTGACCCCATCACGAGCATTTACAACAACTGGCATCGACTATTGCGGGCCATTATATGTCACCCAAGGAATTCGAGAGCGGGTCCCTTTAAAGGCATATATCGCGGTCTTTGTGTGCTTCACCACCTAGGCTGTTCACTTGGAACTCGTCAGCCAACTCAGCCCAGCATCATTCATCCCAGCACTGAAACGTTTCATCGCAAGGAGAGGCAAGTGTGCGACTATTTACTCCGACAATGCAACTAACTTCACGGGAGCAGATCGCGAACTGAAACAGTTGCATTCACTATTCACCGCAGATGAACACAACACCCTAGTTGGAGGGGCCTGCGTCTTAGACGGCATCGAATGGAAATTTATCCCACCTCGTTCAACACACTTCGGAGGCCTGTGGGAGTCTGCTGTGAAAATAGCCAAATACCACATTCGCAGAGTAATCGGCAATGCCTCTTTGCCCTTTGAGGAGATGAACACCGTATGCTGCCAAGTCGAAGCTATCATGAACAGTCGACCGCTGACCCCGGTGTCCAATGATCCAAACGATCTTAGCGTCCTCACGCCTGGGAACTTCTTGATCGGCTCACCACTAACAGCAATTGCAGAACCAAACATCGAGGACATTGACATTCCCCGTCTGAAAAGATAACAATATGTTTGATTGATTGAATTTTTATTTCTTATAAGATCATTGTACAATTCAGAAATTTGTTTTTTTAAAAAGGAAATGAATTCATTAAGCATAAAATATAAGAAATAGTAGCGACATTCTGTATTTTTTGTATAGAAAGTATTTAAAATAGTTTTGAATGCCACTTCAGTGGGCAAATTAAAATAAGTATTAGTTTTGGGTGGGGTTACCCTATTACAACAATTTAGATACATTATCAAAATAATATAATTAACAAAAATGTATTAAAACAGACTAACAATACTGAACAAATTAAATGATTTATTACAGGAGAAAAATAATGAACTTTAAATACTCAATTTCTTCAAAAGGAAATACTAAAATTAAACCAGAACATCAGAAAGAATAGTTTCTAAATTAATATAATTCAAATTTAAAAGCCAATCCTTTACAAGTTTTAAAAGCATTCCAGGCATTGCTATTGTTCTGATAGATTGAGGAAGCTTGTTAAATAAACGACATGATGAGACTGAATAAAAATTACGATACGCAGTAGTACGAAAATTATAATTTGAAATTAAGCGATAATTTCGATTTCCAGACTTCATAAAGAAAGTCTTCAACACTTTAAAACAATACAAATGACGTACTGGAAGGATTTTCAGGTCATAGACCAATGAAAAACTCGGATGTCTACTAGGCTTACGGCATATTTTCCGTATAATATATTTCTGCAGAATTAACAGAGGTTTAATTTTATTTAGGTAAACTCCTCACCAACAAGCAATTCCATATTGCAGTTTGGAATTGGAAAATTCCATAATAAATTGGTTTTAAGAGCATTGTTGAGCAGATATTTCGCAAATAGAAGAAGTGTCTTAGCGTGCAACGAAAATATTTTCGCAGAGTTTCTGCGTAATTCGAAAAACTCATTCTAGAGTCGATTGTAAGCCCCAAATATTTAAATTCATTCACTTGCTCAATCAGAAAACATTTATCGCTGCAACTTAAACTATCACAAAATATGGTAGAAGACGTACAGTTGCAATTAGAAAGTCTGAATTTTAAGCACTCAGGTGCGTGATAAAAAACATTCGCTTCCAAATTGTTGAGGGATGACAAACTGAAAAATATTATTTTAGTTTTGGAGCTTATAATCAAATAGTGCTCAGCAAACCAGTTTCTTAATAAATTCAGATCCCAATTAATGTCTGAAACTAGATCCAACGGATTGTTCAAACCATAAGAAAAGCCTACATCATCCGCAAAAGCAGTAGGTTTGCCTTTGAAGTTAAGTGCAAGGAGTGAATTAATATAAATGAGAAACAAAATGTGTCCCTAAACAGAGCCTTGGGGTACACCCAAATTAAAGAACTTAATTTCGCTCCTAATCTCATCTATTTTCACTCTTTTCGACCTATCTTTTAAGTAGGACCTAAACCAATCTAGTATGAAGCCACGGAAACCGGCTTTTTCCAATTTTCTTAGCAAAATATTATGATTTACCATATCGGAAGCTTTGGTAATATCAAAAAATAAAACGGCAGTACACTTTTTTCCATCAAGGTTTGACATTATCTGAGAACAAAACTCCAATAGAGCATCTTCAGTCGATCTTCCTTTCTGAAATCCAAATTGATAGGGGTTATAAAACTCAGTTCTATTTAGAAAGCTTATTATTCTATTTTTTACCAGTTTTTCGAAGATTTTGCTGAAAACTGGAAGAGGTGATATTGGCCTGTAGTTACACATTTCAGCGGCTGAACCTTTCTTAAACAATAGTTGTTTGTTTGTTTGATTTTGATATTTATTTCTCTTAAATTACTTATAAATATAATATTTTTTTTTTTTTTGTCGGGATGTGTGAAACTTTCTGCACTGGAGCACTCAGACTCAATACTGGTCCATTGTACTGCCAGGCAGACACACCACATTTTACTGTGGGAATTTACTCGTTTTTCTAAGAAAAACGAGAAGGCGCTTCAATGATAAGGAGCTTAGGTTTACAGCACTCACCATATCCGCACCAAATACCTGCCACCTGATACGAGCAAAAGCAGGACAATCACAGAGGAAATGTTCCGCAGTGTCGTCGCTTTCTCCACAGGCTTCGCAGTTGGTGGTGTCGCTTAGGCCTAGCACCTTAAGGTGCTTGGCAAAAACGTAGTGTCCCGTAATAACGCCAGTAGTCTGTCTGCAGTCTTTTCTGTTGAGAGACAACAAGAATGCCGCGGATTTCCCACAGACGTCGGGGAGCATTTGCTTAGTCTGTCTGCACCCTGGATTATATTAAATATAATATAATACAAATCCATATAAAAATTCAATATGTAAGGAATTACAAAGTAAGGTAAAAGAAATTTGGTGGCATTCGATATTTTATTCAGAGTGAGTTCAAATAGTGTTGAATGCCACTTCAAAAGGAAAAATACAATCATATGGGGTGGGGTATTGAACAAAAAAAATATAGAAAAAGCAATTTTCAGCAGATTTAATTCATTTAACATGGTAACAATTTGTTATCACTTCATAAAGGATGCACAATTTTTGTAATCTATATACTAACATCAAAAGTTGAGACAACAGTTAAATATCTGCACATTTCATTGCTTCTGGAAATACCCCCGAAAATATGCAGCGGTTGAAAATATCTGCCAAGACATCCACTAGAAAACAAGCAACTTTTTTTAAAAACATATTCGAAATGCCATCACATCCACACGACTTGGAATTATTTAAAGTACCAATAACTTTTAATATCTCAAAAGACGTTATAGGCTTATAAACAAAACGGTTTCTTTGGAACAGTTCAGCAGAGCTACAACTGGACGAACAAGAGGAACATAGCGGTAGTACTGGACAAGGTTGTAAACTAGTAGCTATATTAGCGAAATAGGAATGAAATGCATCAACAATAATAGATTTGTCTGAAACGTCGACGTTATCAACACGTATCAGAGTAGGTTCTTTTGAAACAGACGATTTATTAAGCAAGCTATTCACTATTTGCCATTCATTTTTTAAGTTTCCCTTGGCAGAATTAAATTGAGTACGATAATAGGTATCTATACAAATCGGAATCTCGTTTTTAAGTTCATCGCACAATACTTTGTATTTTCTTTTTAAACTCAGATTATGAGGGTACTTTTTGCATTTAATTCTAAGTTTGTTTTTACCTCTCATTTTATTTAATAGATACGTTGAAATCCAAGGTTTAAGCCGTTTTACACACTTTTTTGAGCGCAAAACTGACGAACAGCTGTGAATATGTTTCTAAAGGCAATTGATAAATATAGTATAGGCTTTAGAAGCATCTCTACACGAATAAACATCTTCGCAAAACTCATAAAAAAAATTGTTTTTAAGTTTGCTGAAGTTAATTTTGATCACTCTTTCGACTACTATTGCTATTGATGTTTACTAAGAGTCCTGTCATACAGTGATCAGTGATCATCAAGTCCAGAACAAAATTCTCACAGTTACCGAACGAAGCATTTTTGAAACGTCCATAGATGTGATCTAAACATCTACCAGATACGACCCTAGTAGGTTCATTTATAAAGCAAGTTAAACCATTCGATGCTAATAAAGCCAAGTAACTAGAAACTGTTTCACTATTCTCTAAATTGTTGAGATTAAAATCCCCAACAATTATTAAATTTTTTGATTTTTCATTTTCTAAAAGACCTGAGAATTCTTTTATGTATGTCAAAACGTTACACATATGCAGTCTACATAAATATACACATAGAAAAACGTAAGCTTCATGGTTAATTTCCAGAATCTTGTATTCCTCTTTCACGAAACAACCAACACCTCCCGCTGCGTAACTTTCATTAGTTTTAGCAAAAAATTTGAACCCGGGCAAAGAGTAATCGTTTTTTTCAAAGTCATAAATCCAGATTTCAGAAACAAAAACAATATCTGGAATGCATGCAAAAGAATCGATATGAGTGACTAGAACTGAAAAGTTTTCTCTTAAACTTCTCATATTCTGGTGAAAAATTAACAAATTTATCGTCGCAGTAGGAATTATTTCTAAATAAATTATTATAGTTGGTACTACCTTTGTATATAGATAGATTGTATATAGGAATGTATATACAAAGGTACTACTAAGATCATGGGTAGAAAAGTCGTCGACAAAATCATTTTCGTCATTCATTTAATGCATTAAAAAAACGAAAGTGCACTAAATGAGTGCAAGATCATTAAAAGATCTAATTAAAATGACTTTTCCACCCACAACCTTGCTCACAAGAATTTTGCTATCTTTGTACCAAACATATTTAACTCTATTATGCATTTTTGCTTGTTTCGCCTTATAAAATAGAGCCTGCGTGAACTTCGTAAGTGAATCGTTTATATAAGTTAATGATTTACTTGTTGCAAATCATAAAAAAAACAACTTTTAACTTTTTGACAACCGGTACACTTTATTTGAAATGAAATGGCTTAGCCTATTGACATTATAACTACGACTCAACTCTAAAATTAATTCTCCTTGTCTTTTATACCGTAAGTTGCCTTGCTTGCTTTGGTGGTATTTGCTTGGTCAGCGGCTTGCGGTCGTTGCTTGGAACTCTGTCTGCAGTTGATCCTTTCCTGGAATTCGGTTGCAATGCGGGTAGTATTGCACGTGCCGGATGAATGTGTCTGGAAGATATGTTACCATGCACTGGATGGTTGATTTGGAGCGTGGGAGCGAGTCATCTGAATAAGTGTCGCGTTAACACCTCCCCCTTTAAGACCGAGTGTCCTCACTTGGTTCCATGAAGAGTATAGGGATTTTCTTCTCGTTGTGGCCTGCTGGAGTAACTTCTGTTTGGTCCTTTGATTTTGGTAATTCTTCTTTTGATGTTTTCTCAGGTTTGTTAGTGACTACTTCAGCTAGGAGTCTTATCTGTTTTTTTCGGGTGATGAGTATTTTAATTGTCAGGATTGTAAGCGCTAATACAGTGATGCATATCAGGCTGGAGTTGGTGACGAGTTGTTTGTGTTCGTTATCCTGTAACTGGTTTATTTGTTGGGTGTTCTCCAGGTGTAATTCTTTCATCATCTCAAGAGTTAGGAACTCCTCATAGGTTTTTTCTGATTGTCCTGGTTGTACTATTGCCGGTAGTGGCTTGGATGTTGAAATTACGCTTCAGCTATAGTTTTGGCCAGCGACGTGGACTGAAGCATTGTGATATTGCACTATGAATGTGCCGGTGAGATTGACTGGGTCATCGTTGATAAGAATAGATCCGTTGAATTGGTTTAGGAGAAGTGTTCCAGGGAATATTTCTTCGACGTTAGCTACATGTTGATTGTTGGTGACGAGACAACTTGACGGTTTGCTATTTAACAAGTTAGGTATACAATATTCTTTTCTTAAATCTATAATATCGGATCTTTTACATACAGTAAGTCCATTATAATTGTTACAGTTTCCTTTTATACCATAAATAGTATTTTTACATTTCAATATATTTTCAAATGATAGCTTTATAATATTGGTGCCAGTTTTTACGGCTTTTATGTGCAAGTTATCGCATATTTCGGATTCTGTTGTGGGTAAACTTATAATATATAGGATTGTAGAAATGTTTGAAGCAATCTTGATATCGGCAAAGACAAGTGCTTCTTCTAAGTTGATATATGGTAAATTATCTTTTTCGAAAATTTCTTCTATTACTTTAAGTTCCGAATTTGATAATATAAAGGAATTTACGATTTTTGCTTTTGCCCATAGTAAGGCATATTCTATATTTGTTACTTCTTCTCTTATAATGTCTAGTTTGTATTTAATATTCATTAAGTATTTATTTTCTATATGTTCGTTTGTGCGAATAAGTTTCATTATGGTATTTGTAACATTAGTGAGTTCGTTAATTTTTTTAATAGAGGATTTGTTAATTACTACTTGTCTATTATTATTCTCGAGAATGTTATGCATTTTCGATTTCAGGATTTGGAAGTCATCATAGTCCGGAGTTCCGGCTATCCATTTCCAGGCAGTTCCCACAAAATTTAGTGATCTACGGTTTCTTGATTTAGGTTTTAGGTAATTTAGTTGGTTGAGGATTTGGTTTGTTTGATGATGGAGGAAGATGGAGTTAGGATCGGGATTGCTAATGTTACTTTGAAGTTTGGATTGAAGATCTTTGACAAAGTTTTCATAGCTCTCTAGGTCAATAACATGAATGATTTTGAATGTTCCCGTTTGTAGTTTCGCCGTTCCGACCTTAAGTGATATTATTTTTGAATTTGAGTAATCCAATATTTGGACTTCGGCGGTAATGAGCGGCAGAAGGAATCTGAAAAAGGCATTAATTCCTAATGTTACTTTTATGCACAATTTTACCTGACTCGGTTAGTATGGTAGTAGATTTGTCTTGCTTTACAATTTCTTTCCTAAATCTGGATGATAATTTTGTACCTAGCCTTTTATTTACTCTAACGTAAACAATTTGGCCTGGAGAAAATGTTTTTATTGCTTGTCTTCTTTTGTTATGCCAATCATGGTCCTTAGTTTGTTTTTCTCTTAATTTTTGGATATTCGCGTTTCTAGCTTGCTCATAGGAATCTGGGTCGGTACTTACTGTCCTACCGAAAAACATTTCTATTGGCCTTTTGCCGGTTGATGAATATATTGAGTAGTTATACTCATAAACAGCTCGGTCTAGAAGTTCCGTTATCATGTGGATGAGATCGGTGGAAGGGATTATAGGGCGGGGTTGACCTTGAGGTTGGCCTTGAGGACCGTTGGCCTCTGCCATGTTAAGGACTGGAGGTCGAATGAGGTTGTTTGGGTTTGCCATTTTGTTTAGAAATTAGTTCACTTGTGGATACTGCTTGGTTTATTTTATTTTATTATGTGATGTTTGAGGAACTCTGTTTTGTATTCTTACAAAAGGTATTTTACTTAAATATATTTTTTTTTTTTTTTTTTAGCTAACTTACAAAGGATAAGTACCTTTTAATAGTTATTCTTCCTTTAAGAAAATAATATTTTTGATTGACTTAAAAAGATGTTTATTTGCCTTTAATAACTATTTTTTCTTTAAGAAAATAATATTTTTGATTGACTTAAAAAGATATTTGTTTGTTTTTAATAATTATCTTTATATTTATAAATATTTATTTTAATATTACTCTTATACATACGTTAAGTACATTAAGTACATTATACTGTGAATCGGCTGGCAGCAACAGAGCTGTCTCCTTTTCCTCTGCGTTGGCAGCTACTAAGGGGCCTTGACAATTTCTTCACAGGGAGCGAGCGTTGGTTCCGGTTGCCGTTTTAAAGTCACAAAAGAAGGATTTTACGTTTTTTTTTTTTTTTTTTAAAGTAATTAACACTGCTTGAGGGCTTTTTTATTACTTTTAATTCGCTTGGAAATACTTTTGCACTGCTTGAGGGCTTATTTTTTCTTTCACTGCTTGGGGGCTTTTTATTATATATTTTTAATACTTTTGCACTGCTTGAGGGCTTATTACTATATATTTTTAATTCGCTTAGAAATACTTTTGCACTGCTTGAGGGCTTATTCACTTAGAAATACTTTTGCACTGCTTGAGGGCTTATTATTATATATTTTTAATTCACTTAGAAATACTTTTGCACTGCTTGAGAGCTTATTCACTTAGAAATACTTTTGCACTGCTTGAGGGCTTATTATTATATATTTTTAAATTATTTTAATTATTCGGAATTGGACTTTTCCGACTGCTCGGGCGCCAGTTAATGATTTACTTGTTGCAAATCATAAAAAAACAACTTTTAACTTTTTGACAACCGGTACACTTTATTTGAAATGAAATGGCTTAGCCTATTGACATTATAACTACGACTCAACTCTAAAATTAATTCTCCTTGTCTTTTATACCGTAAGTTGCCTTGCTTGCTTTGGTGGTATTTGCTTGGTCAGCGGCTTGCGGTCGTTGCTTGGAACTCTGTCTGCAGTTGATCCTTTCCTGGAATTCGGTTGCAATGCGGGTAGTATTGCACGTGCCGGATGAATGTGTCTGGAAGATATGTTACCATGCACTGGATGGTTGATTTGGAGCGTGGGAGCGAGTCATCTGAATAAGTGTCGCGTTAACATATACGAGTAGATACCGGTTTCCTTACTGCTGCTGCTCCTGTTGTTGTTGCTGCTATTGTCACTCACATCATCTATACCAGTCACATGCGTGTTGAGATTTCTTTTGCTTGTCCTCTTTGCACTCATTATTCGCTGCTTCGTAGACAAATTAGAGAATTCCAGGCAGATGATGGATTTAAGTTTTGGAGACATGGAGAGCACACCATTGTTATTTATTTTGGTTTGCACTCTTTTGACGTAGCAGTTTTCTATTTCGCTTTCAGTAACATCGATGGACAAAGCTTTGTTGAAGATTTGCTTTGTCTTGCTGATTGCATTTTTGTCATTGACGTTAGGCACTCCAACAATTTCGATGCAATTACTTAATAGGTGCTGCTGCTGCCAGTTTAGCTTACTCTCAAGAATATCCACTTTTGATTTCAATTCAGCATTTTCTACACGTAACTCGTTCAGTTCTTGTAAGAATCGATGATTTGTTTCCGCTAATTTAGAGAGCTTAATGTAAATCATCTGAAGAGTACATTCGTTCTCGCTGTTTTCCATTTGTGTTGACGAACCACTCGTTGTTGTTGGTGCATTACAGTTGTCCGAGAGATGTTTTTTTGCATTGGAAGGCAATGGATTGTTGTTGTTCATTATAGGTACAACCGATTCGGGCGCACGTAATGAGCGGCGTCTCAGCGCTGCACATTTGTCACATCGAAATGGATTACCACTCGATTTAAAATATTCAGCGTCTTGTTCAGTGATTTTAACACATGAATAATGAAAAAAATTCATACAATCACTACAATTTATTTTCGTTAAACTGTTGCGATCAATTTTCAGACGACATACGGAGCAATTCATTTTAAAAGATTAGAAGGTTTCTAAGAGATGCGCACTACGTGCATGTATGATCGATTGATTTACGCTTTTTCATATATTAAGTTAGTGATACCAATATATTAAATTCGCATTTCTTTGTTGCAACCATAGAAAGTTTAGAGTAAGTTTATTTGTAGTGATTTAGTTTCCTGTTTTTTTTGTAGTTTTAAGTATGGATTATTCATTATAGTTAGCGTGTAAGTTAATAATAATTGAGTTCATTTCTTGAAACTTTTGATTGTTAGAATCGCGTTTCCGTCGTCGTTCCTTTTTCGAGTTATTTTAAGTCCGCGAACGCTACATATTAACGTTGTAGTACCCCCACCTAAAGTGAGCTCTCTTTTTGTAGGCATCGTTTCGTTATTTTTTTTTTGTAGTGTTGCATGGTGAAAACTGGTCATGCGTTCAGGTAGAACGGTGGATTCTAAGATTCATACCTTTTTGTATCTTTATGTTAATTTATTTAATTTTTTTGTTGATATTAGTAGTAAAATATATGTATAAAACTATATAAAAGAAAATGGATTTCTTCGGGCGTACTCTTTTTTTGTTTTGTCAGGCACATAAGTGCTTGATGTGTTGTTAAAGTTTCTTTTTCAAGGGTGCATAAGGTGTGCTAAAACCGTTCTGGTGGAAATGGTTTAAGGCTGCGCACAACATCCTCATTATTGGGGAAGTTCCTAGAATGGCCACTGGACTTCCACGTTGGGTTGGGAATAATGGCCAGCGCTAACTCCAACAGCAGCGCCCTCTCGATGTGGTGAAGTTCCGTCCGTTTTGGTGAAAGGTCTACTTCGATGTAAGTACATTTCGGCATGATTTATGTTTTTGTGGTAGGTTATATCGTGTGGTGAGGACAAGAACCCCTCCATTTCCGGCGATCCAGTCGTGCACCGCAAGCATGCCACGCTTCTCACTCACGATACTCTTTTTCCCTTTCTTTTTCACATCCCATCCTAAGGTCCCGTCCACATCCTTACTTCCTTCCCCTCTTTCTACTCCTAGCTCCCTCTATTAGCACCTACAGGCCTATTACAAATGGCGCCCAACGTACAGCATCCTGTTCAACGTTCGTCCTAGTCCTACGTCCACAATTGTATTTGCGATCACCATCAGAGGACTCGTAAGTCTCCAAATGGATAGTTCTTCAAGATGCCATATTGGATTGCGACGAATCCCTTAGATGCTGACAACAAAAACAATTGGCAACTGTTACTATCTTGTCTCTTCTTTTACCTCTCTTCTTTGCTTTTATTTTTATTTTACTTTTCTATCCTTAAATTTCAAATTTCGTTTTTCCTCTTTAACTCATCTTAGTTCACGGGTACAATGTCCTTGGTTGACGTTTGAACTCATAACGAGTTGCACTGTCCCGTCCTTCTTCGTTTTGCATGTCTGCATATTGGATCGTCCCATGTCTTCCAGCAAGTGCTCTTTGGCCAGACTAAAATTGCGGGGACGTGATGAGAAGCAATTAGTGTGTCTTTGTAAAATTTATGTTTTCTTTGCTAATTCACCACATCGAGAGATCAAAAGTCTTACTTTTCGGATGTTGTCGGGAGTCAATTAGAAAGCCACCGCCGAACGTAGCCACCCGAAGCACCCCTACATGAATATAAGGACAAATAAAAAGATCTAAAACCTTACAAACAGAAATATACGAAATAAAAAACCCATAAAATTCATTTCTGTTGTACTCTATTTATTTAAATAAATTATCATTCAAGAAAATAAACCATACCTTTCTTTATATTTGGTTATATATATTTAAATCTAACTAATAACACCTTTTAACATAAATTAGTTATTGTTTGTACATACATACATACATACCTACTTATATTTATTAACAAAAAAAAACGTATTCATATAACTTACCTGTTTCTTTATAACGCCGCAAATTCGTTTCTCTTTTTGTATTTCCTTCTATTCTCTCGTTCCTTTTTTTTGTCAAAAGATGAATATGTACATCTGAAAAGGAAAAGGAAAATCAGAGAATTAAAAGAGCTGAAATTCAGGATAAGAATAGAATTCTCACTCGCTCCATCACTGCACACCATTTGAACAAAAACAACGGTACAATGTCCAAGGTACGACGTAGTCCCCCAGGGGAAATTAATCTTCCGCCAGCATCTGCTCCAGAGTACCAGTTCCCACCCACTTCGTCGTTGCCTCCTAGCCACAATCAGCCTTATTGCGAAGATCAATCGACAATTGACAATTGACTATTTTCAATGTGTGATATTGTGAACGAACGATTCATTTGGTATTTTTGTCAATCGCATTTTTTTAATTGACTGCGATTGACAAAATCCTTTAGAATCGTTCGTTCACAATAGCACACAGTGAAAATAGTCAATTATCAGCTGTCGATTGATCTTCGCAATAAGGCTCAATAGCTCTACAGAGTCTATCCCTGCTCCTTCCTTTAGTAGCCTCAGTCACATTGGTGCAGCTAGCCTATAAGCCCAAAACAATAGTTTGAGCACCCAAATCGATCTTACTGAGAGAGAAATATTTAGAAATAGGTCCGCAAGTAATGTCACAGCCAACGTTCCAGGAAATGTAAACTTGTCCGGGGAAATGAAATCCGCGATTAACTTGGCGGTGTTACAAGCATTTTCATCTTACCAGAATGTCCTTAAGGAAGATATCTCCGAAAGCCTGAAAAAGGAAATGAAAAGTAGTCTGTTAGATTTCATGAAGGAGATCAATAATGTCACTCGTCCACCCCTAGAGCTAAACCAAGGGCCATTGCCACAACAAAATATTGCTCAAAAGCAGAGCCAAAATGTACAAGGGCATGCCTAGCTGAACCCAACATCGCAAACGTTTGCTTCGAAAGCTGGCAAAAACACCCGACAGTCCCTTGACTCAAGGAGAGGCAACGGGGTATACCAGCAAAGCACCCACCAACAGCAGGAGATTCCATTATACCATCCGCGGAATAACGATGGGATGTACCAAAGTCCAATGCTGTATGCGTCCCATTCGCATGCCCAAACGAATGCAAGAGGTCCCATAAAAATCGACAAGTGGGGCATAAATTTCGATGGGAACCCAGAAACGCTAACAGTGGAAGACTTTATTTTCATACTGGAGACACTTCAAGTCCAGTGCGAATGCTCATGGTCTGAAATTTTACGTGATTTTAACCTACTGCTCTCAGGCACCGCATACGAATGGTATTGGCAATTCCAACGTGTCAATTATCGTCCCGACTGGCCAGTACTGCGCGATTCGTTAATGCGTCAGTTCCGCAATTCGAAGTCTGACTTCGAAATTATGCGGGACATAATGGATCGGAGGCAGGCTGCCTGGGAGTCGTGTGACGAATTTTTTTCCGCAATTGCGAGATTCAGATCACAGCTTCGTGTTCAAATCCCGGAGGTAGAATTAGTTAGGATCCTGAAATGGAACCTCAATGAAAAGGTAGGCAGGCTGGTATATCCCATGGCAATATTCACCTTGGACCAACTAAGATATGCATGTAAGGATGCTGAAAACGCGTTCCCCGCCAGGGAAGGGCCCAAGCACTATAAGCATCCGGGGAAATATGCAGCGAATGAGATCGAGTACCTCGAAGAAGAGCCTTATCTTCAAGAGGGAAAAGTAGCTGCGATGCAATATGCGGGTGCTCGTCCCAAGACAGCATGGAAGCCAGCAGAACCAAAACTTGCAAGTTGGAACTGCAGAACTGAGGGGCATACCTTTATGGAATGTCTATCAAGCAGCCGCACCATCTTCTGCTACAAGTGTGGACTGGAGGGGGTGATTACTCCCAAATGTAGAAGGTGTAACCCGGAAAACCAGGCGAGGAACGTTATATCGTCGGGGGAGTGTACCCCGAGAAATAAGCACTCAAACCGAGGACGTTATAAAAGACGGGCATATTAAAATATTACCGCGTAATGAAACAATAGAGAAAGAAAATATAAGTAAGAGAAGATTAGAAATAAAACCTTTACATGTAAGAATTAGTGAGTGTTAGGGCCAGATATAACATTTTTAGTAAAGTGTCCAAAATGATACTAAACACTCGAAAGAGATTCCAAGCACGTAGGCAATTACAAAAAAATATAGCATCAACAATAATTGATACAGCTGCGGGCCCGAGACCATATGCAAAAATTAAAATTGCACAAAACGATGCTCTTGGTCTTTTGGATAGCGGGGCTAGCATAAGTATCATTGGAAAAAATTGTATGGAATTTTTAAAGCAAAGTGGCTTACCAATACATGAATTCACAGCAGACGTGAAGACGGCAGATGGTAAATGCTAGTCCATTGTTGGTAAAGTTCATGCTCCAGTTGAGTATAAGGGAAAAACCATGACAATTGTCCTTTATTTAGCCCCCAGTTCAGATCAGGAGCTATACCTTGGTATAGACTTCTGGAAAGCCTTCCAAATTGCGCCTGAAATAATAAGTTCAATATCAATAGCAAATGATTCAACAGGTTCAAATACTCACCAGCTTTCCCTTGAGCAGCAAACAAAACTGGAATCTTTAAAGTCGAAGTTTTTGTGCTACACCCAGCATGGCCTAGGAAAAACTTATTTAGAGGAGCATGTCATCGATACCGGAGATTCGGAACCTGTAAAGCAGCGTCACTACCCCGACTACTACAGTCACTTTTGTATGAGGAAATAGTCCGAGTGATAAGCCTCGGCGTTATAGAGGAGAGTGAGAGTCCTTGGTGTTCACCAGTTGTCCTCATTCGGAATCCGGGCAAGAATCGACTTTGCCTGCATTCTCGTAAGGTGAACGAGTTGACTAAGAAGGACGCCTACCCTCTCCCCCATATCGACGGCCTTCTCAGTCGTCTTCAAGACACATACTTCATAAGTAGTGTTCATAAGTATACCGCTGGAGAAACGGAGTAGAGAAAAGACTGCTTTTACGGTTCCTGGAAAACCCTTATACCAATTCACGGTCATGCCTTTTGGGCTGTGTAATGCGGCCCAAAGGATGTGCAGGTTGATGGATAAAGTAATTCCTTCGCGGTTAAAAGATCGTGTCTTCGTGTATCTGGATGACTTGCTTATTATTGCTCCTGATTTCAACACTCACGTGGCTTTACTGGATGAAGTCGCTCAGTGCCTTCGCAGGGCCAACCTCAACATCAACTTAGACAAGTCGAAGTTCTTTTTCAGGGAACTAAAGTACCTGGGCTTCATATTTGGTGGTGGGATGTTTAAAACCGACCCTTCTAAGGTCGAAGCCATCGTCGACTTCCCAGTGCCTAAGAACCCAAAGCAAGTTCGAAGACTCCTAGGTCTTGCTGGGTGGTATAGGAGATTCATTCGGGATTTCTCCACCCTGACTGCGCCTCTGACAGAAACTCTGAAAAAGAAAAATGATAAGTTCTGTATAACGGTTGAGGCTCTAAAATCATTTAAAGAACTAAAGAGTGCATTAACAACGGCACCAGTACTCACCCATCCAGATTTCACCAAGAGGTTCTACATCCAGTGTGATGCCTCGGACTTGGAAATAGGTGCAGTCCTATTTCAGGTCAACGACCTAAATGAAGAGTCACCGATTGCTTACTTCTCCCAAAAGTTGAACACGTGCCAGCGTAAATACAGTGTTACGGAGAAAGAATGCTTGGCAGCTGTCATGGCCGTCCAGAAATTTCGTCCGTACGTTGAAGGAATGGCCTTCACTATTATCACGGACCATTCCAGCCTCCGATGGTTGATGGGACTGAAGGACTTAAGCGGTAGGTTGGCCAGGTGGAGTCTGAAGCTTCAGGCATTCACCTTCCAAATAGAGCACAGAAAAGGCTCTCTCAATGTAGTGCCGGACACTTTGTCACGGGCTTATGTTGACAGCTTGGCAGTAGAAGACATTGCTCCGCTAATCGATCTTTATTCTGAGGAATTTGCCTCGGATGAGTACGTTGAACTGATTAGCACTATCCGAAATCATAAAGAGGAACTGCGTGTTTGTACTTTGTAGTGCTCGACCACCTGTCCAAGTATGTATTGTTAAAGCCATTGCGAAGCGCGAATACCTCAAGTGTTGACGAATTCCTGACCAAAGAAGTCTTCGATAAGTTTGGAGTGCCCCAAATCATTCACTCCGATAACGGCAAGCAATTTCTTGCGAAGGACTTCCAAAAACTTGTGTCAAGATTTGGAATAATACACTTCAAAACAGCTGGTTACTCACCACAGTCGAATGCTTCAGAGAGAGTCAACAGAACGTTCTTAGCTGCAATCAGATCGTATCTGAAGGACGACCAACGCGACTGGGATCTCTATATCAGCGATATAGCCTGTGCGTTAAGGAGTTCAGTCCACAGTTCAATTGGCGTGTCACCATATTTCGCTTTGTTTGGAGTTAATATGATGACACACGGAAGCTGCTACGAGTTAGCCGAACGACTGAAAGCAGTTGAGGATGGCGAACTGTTGACCCTCTCAAGACAAACTAGGTTGCAATGTCTACGTGAGAAATTGAAAGAAAACATACTTAGGTCAAATGATAAAAGCACGAAATTGTACAATGTCCGATCCCGAAAACTTCGTTTTATACCGGGGCAAGAGGTATTTCGGAGGAATTTTGTCCTAAGCGACTCATCGAAATATCTCACATCTAAGCTGTGCCCAAAATATGTAAAGTGTCGAGTGATAAAAGCAATCGGGCAAAACATGTATACGAATTGGAAAATCTGTCTGGGAAAAGAATTGGGTTATGGTTTCGCAAATAGGATTTTGAATTTCGAAAAACTGTTGATGTGGAAATGTTTGTTATAATTTTAGAATATGTTCTGCATCAACTTTTACTTAAGAAAACTAATATTTGCAAATTTAAGGTTTTTCCATACAAATTTATTTAATTCACCACTGACAAATAATGTCAAAATGGCTGCATGGGTGGGTGTATATGCTAGGTGGAGTTGATAACAAAATACTTGAGTGGAAAAGTTCACACTTGAGCATGAAAATGTTATGTTTATTACATATGCACATATATTTATAGGTACATATATATATTATATCTATATATATATTTATATATAATTGATAACAAAAATGTAAATAGGGTTTGTTATTGATTATTATGTTTTTGAAAATTATAATTATAACTCCATATATAATAAATTCAATTAAATATAGAAAGTCGGCGTGTTTTTTTAATTTGTATGAGATATTGTCCATGATAAGTAAGTATATTGGGGTATTATATGCTTATATAGGTAGCCGTTATAATGTTGCAGCATGGGCATGGTGAACATGTTTACGGTTTGTTTATGGTTGTTGTGCTTATAAATCCGTTAATACAGTTTATGTACGCTTTATAGAGTATATTCTGATTTTGCAATTTAAATAAGTAAGTTGAGACAAGAAATTTGAGTTTAAAAATAAATAAATAATATAATAAATATAATTAGCCAAAATGACTGGTAAGTGTTTAAACGTTTTAGTGATAAATTAAATTAGTTATATTGGATTATTTAACACAGAAGCCACAACATCTCTAGCCTTGGGTCGAAATGAAGGCATTGAAAGGATTTTGCAGATAACTAATGGTAATTGTTTTAAGATAAAGAAATGAAATAAATTTTAATATTATGCATTACAATTTACAGAACCAACAACATCTGAAGAAGGCCAAAGACTTTTCAAGCGTCGTATATTGCCAAGTGAGCTTCAAACTCACTGGAGTTTTTATCGACTTGAGCTGGAGGTCAGCGATGACGCAAAAGCACTGGAGTTTGCTCTGGGCCTGGGTTTGCTTCCTCGAAGTAAATGGTGCCCGAGGCATAAATGCGCCATGAGGCTATTCGGCCTAGGAAACAAGTTGGGCTATTTTAAGTGTGGAAAATTGAGCTGTATGCACAAAAAATACTGGCGGTCAGCAGGCACTTGGTTTGAGAAAACCCATTTGCCCCTGCCAAAAGTATTTCTTCTGATGTAATGCTTTGCATTAAAGCAATCACAAGAAAGTGTGTGGCGGCAAGACTTTACGCCTGTAAATGGTTCCTTGTCTTCCAGGACTATAGCTGATTGGTACAATTACTGTCGAGAGGCAGTAATTGAGAATTTTGGGGCCACATTTGCGGAGAGGGGTCAAATCGGAGGACCAGGCAGGGTCGAACAAATAGACGAGTTAAAGTTTGGGAGACGTGGAAGTGTGCCCCTATAATGTGCGGGATGCAAAGGTACGAATTTTTCTATTTTGAAACAAATAAAAATTGATATTATATTTTTTTAAATATAGACATTGATACCGCTTATAAAAAAACATGTAAAGACAGGGTCAATAATTCATACGGAATATTGGAAGGCTTATGATTGTTTAAGCGACCATGGCTTCATCCACCGCAAAGTTAATCACAGTGACCGATTAAATCCATTTGTGGCGGATGACGGGACTCACACCCAACGAATAGAGTCGCACTGGAGACTTTTAAAAAAAGAGTTTAACAGGGAGAATTATGTAACGAATTTTGACCAGTGGTTGGATGAGATACAATGGAGAAGAATGGTCAAGCAAACCTGCCAAGATCCTTTTGAGGCATTGCTTAAAGCAATAAATTTTATTTACAAAATTAAAAAATAAAATAGTACAAAAAAAATAGTCGAGTTTTTGCTTATATTTATTTAAAAATGTTTACATTGGATACAGGTTTTCTATCATTTAAAGAAACCGAATATGTTGAACTTTCTTTCACAACTAATTTGTTTTTTTTTCCAAATTTTACACATTTCCAGAAGCTGAAATGTGTGCCAACGTTGTTTTTAGGATGATTTATACCTCAGAAAAATAAAACCCAAAGGAAAAAGAATTGCCTCTAAAGGAAAGTGTTCTCGTTTCGTTTGAATTTATGGAAATTTTGCATATACGCAACCTGGCACCTATCCCAAATCTGACAGTGAACTCAAGCATACAATTGACCTCGCACCTATCCCAAAGCTAACAGTGAACCCAAGCGGGGGGGTTGCAGGGGGGCAGCATGCCCGCCCATACACATTGTACTTTTTATGGGAACTAGTTGTGATTTTACAATGGACCTCGCACCTATCCCAAATCTGACAGTGAACTCAAGCATACAATTGACCTCGCACCTATCCCAAAGCTAACAGTGAACCCAAGCAGGGGGTTTGCGGGGGGGGCAGCATGTCCCCCCATACACATTGTACTTTTTATGGGAACTACTTGTGATTTCACAATGGACCTCGCACCTATCCCAAATCTGACAGTGAACTCAAGCATACAACTGACCTCGCAACTATCCCAAAGCTAACAGTAAACCCAAGCAGGGGGTTGCAGGGGGGCAGCATGCCCCCCATAGACATTGTACTGTTTATGTGATCTACTAGTGATTCCACAACGCAACTAAACGCATTCTCAATCTAGAAAAGGAAAACCCAAAAGAAACACGATTGTCTCTAAAGGATAGTATCCTTAATGCGAATTCTAACGTTCATAGCATTTTTTTACAATATTTCCCAAGATTACATTAAGTCAATCCTCTTTTGACTCGATTCGCATTTTTATTCGAATTGAATCCACATTCAAACTCTCTTAGTCTAGTTAATACATGAACCCACAATTAATAGCGCTGAATGCTACTTTCTTCTGAATGTCTTTTCAATGGAATTTATTGACAGATTGAGGTTAAAAACGATTACTTCAAACATTTTTTTTCGGATTTTTACGCCTTTTCTTAAGCTATAATTTGTGCAAACGTTGTTTTTAGGCCTTTCTCTACCTACAAAAAAAAAATCGGTTAGAAAAGCGAAATCCTATTTGGGAAATCAGTTCCCTTGGTTTACTGTACACATTAAATTCACTAGTCATTTATGTTTTTCCATTACTTATTTATTTATTTATTGCTTACCTTGTCCATTATTAAATTGCATATTGCTTGTTTCATCCATAATTTATTTATTTATTGCCTCATCGGTCCATTTTTATCCATTTATTGTTAAATTATTATTTGCATATTTATTAGGACTGTCGTCAGTCAATTTGTATTTCTTTTGCATGTGGATATTCCATTGTTTTCATCATGTTGTTCTTATTTCTTTATAACTGCTTGTCCTCCTTTAAGTCTCTATTTATTATTATTTATTACCTTTTGTTTTGTTTTAGGTATTTAGCTGTTGTTACTTCTAATTTATTCACTGCATTATTCTTTGTTTATCTGCGTTATTTATTCACCTGTAAGTTAAATTATTACTAGCTTAAGTATTTTTGTGTTAATGTTATATATTTGCTGCACGTACTTTGCTGGCCAGCGACAATTTTTGTATGTGCCCGGCTAACACAGCGTGGATTCTTTACCACGTTTTCCCACAGGTATTCTGCCTCTGTACTTCTCGTTCGAATTACTCCTCCAAGTACAGAGTTTTGTTGCATCTACCTGTAATAGAAAAAAGAAATTCAATGAATTAACCAATTACCTATATACTTCCCAAAAATGTTCGTCTTCTCGATTGCCTTGCTGTGTTCAGTGTTTGATTATTTATTTATTTATTTTGATGGACGTCAAATTGACCTCCAAGAGAAATGCCTCGGCCGAAGTGCTGACATCTTGTGTGTTCTTGTGTGTTTCCAGTGTTGGTTGAAATATATGATAAGCACAGGGTGAATCAATGGTAAAGTAAAAGCGGACGTGAAAGCTTTTAGAGGAGGATAGGGAATTCTCTGTAGCGGCAATGTTTAAAATCATACGATTTTAAAGTAAATAGGAGGAACACTATAGGAAAATGAGATGTGACGTTGGCGAAGCTGTGCTGCAGAACATTAAAACAACAAAAAAAAACAAAAATGCATAAACCCCATTAAAGTAAATGTTTTAGCTAAGTCTTTCTTACATTTTTTTTTGTTATATTATGTACCAATGTGTAATTTCTTTATTTAATAGGAAAAAGCACCACACGAATTTCGCAAGGCGATCACCGACTACCAATTAGAAAAACCAAAAAGGAGTCGGGATCGCCATATAAAAAAAAGAAATTATATACAAAATAACAAAGAAAAGGAAAATTCGTTCCCTTTGATCCAAACCGACTGTATCCGATAAATCGCCGCCAAACAAGAGGGCAAACTATAAGCACAAAAATATCATATATACTTGCATGTATGATCGATTGCTTTACGCTTTTTCATATATTAAGTTAGTGATACCAATATATTAAATTCGCATTTCTTTGTTGCAACCATAGAAAGTTTAGAGTAAGTTTAGGTGAAAGGTCTACTTCGATGTAAGTACATTTCGGCATGATTTATGTTTTTGTGGTAGGTTATATCGTGTGGTGAGGACAAGAACCCCGCCATTTCCGGCGAGCCAGTCGTGCACCGCAAGCATGCCACGCTTCTGACTCACGATACTCTTTTTCCCTTTCTTTTTCACATCCAATCCTATGGTCCCGTCAACATCCTTACTTCCTGCCCTTCTTTCTACTCCTAGCTCCCTCTATTAGCACCTACAGGCCTATTACAATATATAAATACATAATTATTTTGGTGGATGATAATCAGAGTATATGCATTAATGAGTAGGGACGCTCTCCACGTGTTTCTTATCAGTTTACAATTTGCAGTACACATTCATGAGAAATGGACGGCACTAAAAGTGCTCTAGTAAAAGATTGATGGAAGAGTAGTTGAACTATTTCAAAATGTGGTACAGGGTGTGACGTAAAAAAAAAGCAAAATCAATTTGTAATATTTCTTATTGAACATTTTATATCTAATATATATTCATATGTGTGCTACACTTAAATATTTTTGTTTGTTGGTACATTTTTTGTTATTTTTATTGAACTGTTTTAGAATAAAGTAAACCCGTACTCCGATGTAAAATTTGGTAAGAAATTCCTTTGTGGTGTTCTTCGTTTGTTTGACATGGTTCTACTTCACCATGGAGCCTACCGCCCTAAGCCGTATAAAGCGCGGCCCACTCTTTCGTGCTGTATAAATCGCAGCTCGCTGAAATAAAGGCAATTTACTGCCACAATAATGTAAAGAGTCAAGAAGTGTGTTCAAGACTGATTTTATTACCGAAAATCCGGTCTATTTATACAACAATTCTTAATGCTAAATTATGCTATTCTAAGCAACAATCATTTCAATGTTCGATTGATAACTTAATATACAACATATGAATCTGATCCAGTTGACCCATATAATAGGTGGTGGGTGCAATGGATGAAAATGTAAACAATAGCAAACACATGAACTTAGGCGAACCTCTTCGTAGCATGAATCACTGTCGATACCGATTGAATGCCATGTGACACCTCCCGGGTATGTGGAGCGATACAATGTTACATAATGTTTTCTCTTATTCTGTGTGCTTGCATTGCATCACTCTACATCCTTCCCCCACAAACAAAAAATTATATTTGTTTACATTTCTTAAAATTTAAATAAATGTCATTTGAATGAGTACATTTTAAGTTAGGGTCATTATTTTCTTACTTTATATAATGTCAAATGATAATCTTAAGTGTGCGCACATATTTTCCTATGTTCTTACTTTTATTCTTACTTCTGTCTAGATCTAATTAAATTATTATTGTGTATCTCATATTCCTTATTTTCTATTATAATACAGCTATTAGGACCATTTTGCGATATTATTTTATATGGACCTTTAAATGGTTTATGAAAATTTTTCTTAAATATACCATATCACCTACTTTAAAATTTAATTTATGTACACTGTCTTGTGTATTAATTCTTTTATTCTTATCGTCTAATAAATTGTTTTTAGCTTGTTCATGTGAATACCTTAATTTACATTTTAGTTCATTTAAATAGTTATCCGTGTTATAAATTGTTTCTTTATTCGTTAATATCTCACATGGTAATGTGCTTAATTTACCAAAAACTAGTTCAAATGGTGAATATTGAGTACTACTACGAGTATGTGGCGTTGAATTGTAACAGTATGTGTAGTATGGTAACCATTCATCCCAGCTATCTTTATCTCCTATAGTCATCAGGTAATCATTTAAAACTCTATGATTTTTTTCTAGAGATCATAGTGTCTCATGGTGGTATGGTGTTGATACTAATTTTTCTATGCATAATGCTTTGCAAATGTTTGTTAATAGTTCGTTCGTAAATTCTGTTCCTCTGTCTGTCTTTAATTTTCTAAAACATCCATACTTGAGTATGAATTTCTCTACTATCGTTTTGGCAATGGTGACTGCATCTTTAGTTTCTACTGGGAATGCCTCCACAAATTTTGTTAGTTCACATTGTATAGTTAAAATATATCTAAATCCTTTTGAAGGTCTCAAAGGGCCTACGGTATCTATTGAGATAATATTAAAAGAGGTATTTGGCGTGTCTGTTATGACGAAATTTTCGTTGGTGTATCTTGTTATTTTGACTTTATTGCATGTTTCACAATTGTTAATGAATGCTTTTACCATTCGGTTCATGTTTTTCCAAACGTATTTCTGCTTTAGTTTACTGATGCATCTTCTGATTCCACAATGTCCTCCTATTTTCGAATCATGATGTTCTTTGATTAATCTGTGCTTATCTTCTTCATTTATGACCTTCTTCGGAGGTTCATATATCAATATGTCTAAACAATCATTCATATTTCTATTCTTTTGCAGCTTATTAAATGTTTCTTTAAATTCTTGGACGTCCATATTTCTAAATATCAAGCTATTACTTGCTAGCGCTAGTTTATTTACACCTGCATTGCTCATCATGAATATTAGCTTCTTCAAGATCAATTTTACCTCTGATAGAGAATTATCGCTAACTTCTACAATTGCAGTGTTTGCTGCTTTTATTATATTCTTTCCATTCCCATTTTATTTATTTCTATCTCTCTGAATTCAATTCTCCTCATCCGCCTTATGTCCGATATTGATGTACAGTCCCATATGTGAAGGTGATCAATCCCCACATTTGAGTCTAAGGCTTTAGCACAGTTTTCGGTTGTTATTGGTGTTTCACTCTTTCTTTTCATCGCTCTTGTTACTATATCGACATTGTATTTAGGTATCATTTCTTTCAGTTTCTCTGAGTTCATCTTTAATCTCGAGAGTGCATCTGCATTCGTATTCATTTTTCCTTGTTTGAATACTATTTCGTAGTCATAGTCCATCAGGTCCACGCGTATTCTCGTTAGTTTTGATGAAGGGTTTTTGTGTGTGAATAAGCTCACTAATGGCCTGTGGTCTGTGTACACTATAAATTTTCTTCCAAACAAGTATGGTCTAAAGTGGTTTATACCCCAATGAATTGCCAGTAATTCCTTTTCTATTATGAGTTTGTTTAGCTCGTGTTTGTTCAATGATTTGCTTGCATATGCTATTGATCTATCCTTTCCAATTTCTCCTTGTGACAAAACGGCTCCTAGCGCAAAGTTAGATGCGTCTGTTGTCAGAATGAAGGTTTTCGAGAAATCTGAATAACTTAACACTGGTGGTGACATTAGCTTTTGCTTTAGTGTCTTAAATGCTTTCGCGCAATCTTCAGTCCAGTTGAATAGTTGTTTCTTTTTCAGTAATTGGTTTAGAGGTCTGGCTATGTTTGCAAAATCTTGAATAAACCGTCGGTAGTAGTTGCAAAATGCTACAAATCGTCTTACGTCATCAGCGTTCTTCGGTTCTGAATAGCCCTTAATCAATTCATATTTCTCTGGATCTGTGCAGACTCCCTCCGCTGTTATTAGGTGTCCAAGATATACGACTTCTGGTTTCAGGAAGTCACATTTTCCTGGATTCAGCTTTAGATTGTATTTGCGGAGTCTCTTCAGCACCTTGATTAGGTTATCATTGTGTTCTCTAAGATTTGAACCAAATACAATGATGTCATCTACATATATAAAAAGGCTGCTGCTTGCAATCCACTTAGAGCTATTGACGCCATCCTCTGGAAGCTATTAGTTGATATTTTTAGCCCAAAGGGTAGTCTTTTGAATTGGTGGTATCCCTCATTTGTGGAAAATGCTGTTACTGGTCCACTAGCCTCCATTTTTCTTGACCATTCTTGCTTTTCTTTGGTACAATTAGTAGTGGCGAGTTGTACGGACTCGTTGATGGTTCTACTATGTCCTCTTGTACCAGGTCTGAGATTTGTTTGTTTATATCTTCTAGGTGCGAATGTGGTAGTCTGTAGTTTTTTATGTATGTTGTTAAGGGTTGCTGTCCTTCATTGTTATGCGTTGTTCATAGAAGTTGTTCACGGATATTGTTTCTCCTTCAACGTGGAATACATCCTGGAATTCTTCAGATATTTTCCAAATCATTTCTGATTCTGAAATACAAGCCTTCTCGACCTTGATTTCTTTTTTCAGTTTTTCTATTCGTTCAGATTGGTTTTTGTCATTCTTGCACGCTAGTATTTTAAAGTTCTTAAGCGGTTGAATTCCAATTGTTACATTTTCAATGGTCACCGTGCTTTCCTTTGTGTTCATCATCCTTATATGCTTTACACCTTGTACTGGTATTATGGTGTTGGCAACAAACACTCCCTTTTTTATTTCTTTTCCAATAACTACGCTGTCTTCTTTGAGTTCCATTTCTACTACTTGGATAACTTCTGATCTTGGTGGTAGTGTCAACTTGCCTATACTCTTCATGTCCATGTTCATTGGCAGAATTATCTCCTCTTGATCCGTGTTCACCGTTAAGGTATAAGTTTCGTAGTCTATTTTACAGTTGTACGTTCTCAGAAAGTCTCTTCGTAATATTCCGTCCGTTGGTATATTCATGTCATAATTTACAATGTAAAATTGATGCTTTAGTGTTCTATCTCCTATCAATAGGTCTAATTCAGATGTACCTTGAGAAAATATCGTTTTGCTTGTTATGCCATTTATCTGACATACCTTGTTTTCATTTACTTCTGTTGCCAAGTTATTTTTACAGACAGAAATGTCCGCGCCTGTATCCACCAGAAAGGTGAATATTCCTCTTACTTTCTTTATTTTTGAGCTAACAAAATTTGTGAAGTTATTCCCTCTATCAATGTTTAAAGCCTTCTGAAACTTGCTCTTCCCCGAGTCTGTTGCCCGGGGTGACCCATGTTTTCCGGCCTATTACTGTATTGTTGATTTTCCCGTGGTTGGCTGTAACTCGGGAAATTTCTTCTACCCCTATTGTTGCTGTTCTGGGGTCTGTGTGAGTGGTTGTGACCATGACTGTAGTTGCCCTGACCATGGCGTGGGTTGAAGCTGAAATTCGCACGTTGTCTTTGGTATCCCCCTCTCATGTTTCTTAAAGGCGTTTAGCCCCAACTGGTCATTCAGTGCGACTATCATTTTCTTGTTTGCTTCGCCCTGAGTTGATATCTGAACGTCGTTTAGCTGTGCCACCAAGGCTTCTATTTTTTCTGCATATGTGCTTATGCTTGCGTTGCCCTGATATGTCCTAACTAGTTCATTATGAATTTTCTGTGGGTTCGTCTTTGGTCTGTATAGGTTGGTTAGGGTTGCCTTTAGTGCTTCGTTTGTTTGACTTGGTGCTACTTCACCATGGAGCCTACCGCCCTAAGCCGTATAAAGCGCGGCCCACTCTTTCGTGCTGTATAAATCGCAGCTCGCTGAAATAAAGGCAATTTACTGCCACAATAATGTAAAGAGTCAAGAAGTGTGTTCAAGACTGATTTTATTACCGAAAATCCGGTCTATTTATACAACAATTCTTAATGCTAAATTATGCTATTCTAAGCAACAATCATTTCAATGTTCGATTGATAACTTAATATACAACATATGAATCTGATCCAGTTGACCCATATAATAGGTGGTGGGTGCAATGGATGAAAATGTAAACAATAGCAAACACATGAACTTACGCGAACCTCTTCGTAGCATGAATCACTGTCGATACCGATTGAATGCCATGTGATACCTCCCGGGTATGTGGAGCGATACAATGTTACATAATGTTTTTTGTATTCTGTGTGCTTGCGTTGCATCACACTACACCTTATTTTGATTTTTGCAACAATTGTAATGAAATTCATGTTTCAAAAAGTTAAAAATATTCCCCTCAAAATTATTTAGGTAGTACATATTTGGAAAACAAGAAATACATTTTTGTTCAAGATTCTCTAACGAGTCTAAAAATTCTTGATTGGGCCGTTTCAATTTCGCATCTTCATATTCTTTAAAATCTGTAAAAATGGAGGAAACGTTAAGTTGCGGACTCAATTTTAACTCACACTTGTGGTTTAGGCTTTATTTTTTTAAAATATAACCTGCGAAATAGTAGAATGCATTATCAAAGTTCACAGTTTTATAATCAGGTTCAGTTTTAAAAGCGTAAACCAAATTGTCCTTATTTTGTTTTTGTGGTTCCATCTGCCCTTCAATGTCTGGAAGTTCCATGTTTGCAGTTGGCTCACAGTTTCCATGGGTAATATCTTCCATATACTTTGCCGAAAAAGTTCTTTTAAATGAACAAATGAATTGAAATGTTGTCAGCAACTTGTTATTTCCCCCTCGGTTACGTAAAACAGCAAAGGTGTTTTCCAAGCAATCTTGATAGTACAATGGACCGTTACCGAGTCTGAGTGCTCTGGGATTTGGATTTCCTTTTTTTTAATAAAAAAAAATAAATAAAAAAAAATCTTGATTAAGATTTCTTGTTAAAAGAAACTTAATACCGTCTTCTTTTATTTCTGTAAAAATGCCAATCACGGCATTTATATTCTGTTGGCATCCTTTTCTCCTCTCGCCCACATGCCAAACATTTAAATTGAATTGAATTGAATTTATTGAGACTTTAAAATAACGAGTAACAATGATGTGTACATGTCGATAGCTTATTGTATACTGCGGCTCCGGCTATATAGTATTGCCTGCTCTTTCAGTTAGATTAAAATGTATAATTTTATTTTTTGCCTCGTGGCTGTCTTTTGCATTTACTGATTGACTGCTCTTGCTCAGGAGCGATTTATATTTTGTAACGTTGCCTCTCGCGCGAGTGATGTCATGGCGCGAACCATCGATGCGTGGACCTTGATCCTCTTTCTTTGGTTTATCTTGCCCCTTGATGGCCGCCACCTGTAACGTCGACTCTCGCTCTCTCATGCCTATACATGTGCATGAGTGCGGAGGTTGCATGATGTGCGCCGCCTGTAACGACTACCTCGTGACATGGGCGACGCCACCTGTAAACACTTTACGCACCTTCCGGTCCCATGATGACAGTAGCTGTCATCCGATGACACGAAGTCGACCTGCCCCCGCATACAGGCGCTTAGGGCACGACCGCTCCGTGGACTGTGAAGGGTTGTCCAACCACTGGAAGCTGGGCACGATACCTCCCCGCGCTAGCTCGTCGGCGGGAGTGGGATGTTGCTACCAGCTTGGACTGGGGTTACATTATTAACGTGCCAGATTTCTCAGATGGGGCATACCGGAGGCATACCCGCATCCTAAGCCTTCTCTCGACCCACAATGTACGCTGGACCACCACTGCGAAACCCTGGTCGAATAAGAAAGAAGTTGGGCCATTGTTGGGTCATTCGGGCGAAAGAACTGAAGTTCCACAGTATCCCCTGGTTGTTATGATAGCGTTGGATCTTCCTACTACCGGAAGAAAAGCAAAGCCCCGATGCGTAACCGCCTCGGTTCGGGGAGGAAGAGATGGCGGATCTCCCCGTGTGCTGGCCCACCCCGCCACGCGTATGCATGGACGCCTTGGCCATCGCGCCGCACTATCGGCGATGGCCCCTTCTATGAAGACGGAGACAAGCCCTCTTACTTTAAGACAAAGCCAGCTCCCATCTGACTTCCTTCCTTGACAACCTCACACGTCCTCCTTCCATATTCAACTCCTCCCTCGCGATGGACTACCTCAAGCCTCCATGGCTTGGAGCAATGCGGTACCAAATACACAAAGATTAAAAAGGAGTATTCCGTTCCATTACGGCTTTATTCTTTACCAAAAAAAACTATATGTCTATGTCTTATGCTACAGGCTTATGAAATCTAATATTGGTTATATACATATGGATGTATATCTATAGATATATATATATATATAAAGATAGAATCTGAGAATTCAATATATAATCCTAGGTCTATAAACTTATTCTAATCTAAAGTCCTTACGGATTCGCGGAACATAAAACATACACGTAAGGTTTCCTCTCTTCGTCGCTTTAATAGTTCGGGGATGCTGCGTTATGATCCCGGACCAGAAGGTTCCAAGAATCCCCCGCGCGGAAAGTAATACGAGCTAAACGCGTGGATAACTTGACGTTCTCATTTACAATTAAAAGGAGAAAATGACTACCCTAACTGAACGGAGGGTTCTAGTCGATTTAATAAAAAGACTACACTGATACTAACAGAAAGAATGAACGGTACGAACTTACACATATACGTGCACTGGCCTATTAAATAGCCTTAACCGAAATGATAATTCGAGCTACTAATATCCGGACAAACATCAAAGATTTAGCCAATTTACCATAATATGTCTATTCCTAAAGACTGGAAGTACAAAGCCGGAAATGAATCGCGTTCGGTACGATGACCCTACTGGTGATGCTCTCAGAAGATGAATTTATATAAAAACGCGTCGTGAAACATAGATCGATGCACTCTTGATAAACCCAAGACTGCGCTGACCGACGAAATGGTTGTTGCTCCTCTTCATAGATGAGGTATCGCTACGATGCCTTTTCGGTACGATGGTACTCGCGGAAGTATGTATGTGTACGAGTATAATGGTATTTAAAGTAATATAGTGTATTATGTTTGAATATGCAAACAGCATGAGTAGATTATAAAAACTTACTTGGGTATCTCCAGCCGATGTGCGCACATTTGCCGATGATCCTGTACCTGTAAAATCACTAAGATACCTGTATGCAATTATACATATACTTCTTCGAAAGATAACGCGAATTCGGTTTACCATACCATTAGAAAAGCTATTTGTCCTAATCCCGATTAGGAGATAAGCAATCGTTATCGTTGTTGATGCTATTGTGAAACGCTACTACTCCTGGGGCTTGGTTCTAGACCAGCGCTTTACTCCAGATGGAATTTAACTTAGAGAAGTGGATGTTGATAACCGACGAACATCTACACTCTCACGTATGTATGTCGGATGCTACACGGTCACAGGTGTGAAGAGATACGAATTTGTATCGCGGAACACGTACTACACGGTGAACATGCTTTCACCCAAAAGGGATGGTTATCTTTTTAATGTTTAAATACCCACGGGCAGATGCAAATACTTATACTATTAAGTCTCGACCGAGAGATCGGATAAAGATTAATAAAAAAAAGAAGTATCATAACTAAATAAAAATAACGATGTGGGGGCGGCTATTCCACACCCACAATAACACTGCACTTTTAAGTGTGGTTGGTCTGCGCTGGCGCTGATGGTCTGGAGCTAGGCGACCGTTTGTCGCTGGTGACAGTGACGGTATTGATGAGGCGCGTTTGTCGCTGGGGACAGTGACGCTGTTGTTGAGGCGCGTATGTCGCTGGTGACAGTGACGCTGTGTCTTTGTGATGCCCGTTTGTCGCTGGTGACAGGGACGGTGTCGTTCTGCTACACTCTGTTGCACGTGCTTGTTCTGCGCACGTGTGCATGCACTTCTAAAGGGGGGGGGGGGGGGGGGAACTGGGCATTAATACAATGCTTCTTAATGCGGGAAATGTTCCCCGGATTAAACTCGTTGTCATCCGTTGATGGAGGCTTACCTGCGTGATGATGCTGCTGGATTACTCTCGTTCGTAAGGTCCATGCGGTCCTCCTGGTACTTTCGCTGACTCGCGCGCTGATGAAGGCTTGGCCGCTGTTGCTGACTTCTGCGTAGGATCGAAGGTCATTAAGAATGCCACAAAATGGATGGCGAGATCCAATCTTACCTTTGATATGCAGTCGTCGGAGCGTGTATGCTTTCCACGGCCGCTCTGGGGTGAAATCGTCCCACTCGCAGTGCCGTGAGATGGATTCTCGGTTCTGGTTGCTTCGTTGTCCAAGCAGAGCTCGTCCTTTATATCAGGGCGTGCGCGTGCTTATCGCCCGGGATTTCCTGGCGCGTGGCCCAAGTATAAAATACTGGGATATCGACTTTTTTGAGGCTGCGCCTCTCACTGGCCGGTTTTAGGCACTTTCTTTTTGTGTCCTTTGCTCGTCCCCGAGGCTGAGGCGCCTCGATGCTGGGATTCGTTGAGATTTATATTTTCTTGATTTTCCTTACTTCGAGGAATTCTCCTGATTTTGAACAGGTTTGTTCGTGTCGGTGTAAATGGCCAAACTGAAGGAAAATGGTGGTTCCTCCGAGTTTGTATGTAGCGGCGAAAACTGCTGTGTTCAGCGAGGTACACTTTTCTTTGGATTTTCGCCAAAGTGGATGGGTGTCTGTTGGTCGTGTTACATCGAATGCTTTCGGTTTCCATTGGGAATTCTGTTGCTGATGTCGAAGACATATTTAGCTTTCCTGAGGAGTGGCATGGTTCGTTACACACCTTTAGGCTTTCCGAGTCTTGCGACGGAAACCGTCAAGGAACACGTAACCTGCACCTGGCTGATACTTGGTTTGTC
Source organism: Portevinia maculata (assembly GCA_949715645.1). Taxonomy (NCBI): domain Eukaryota; kingdom Metazoa; phylum Arthropoda; class Insecta; order Diptera; family Syrphidae; genus Portevinia; species Portevinia maculata. The sequence continues at coordinate 132,035,059 of OX454527.1, forward strand.
ATCAAACGAGTCTCGTGCACAGGCTGGGCTGGTCGGGCCAACTGCCTGTTTCTCGGTTCGTTATGTGCTTTATCTTCCTCTTCTGTCGTCACATGTACTAACATTTTTATTTTTTTTTTTTCTGGATTTTTTCCTTGTTTTTTTGATTCCTATTTCAAACCATAGGTGGTCGCTCTGAGTATATGTATTTTTTTTTTGTTATCTGGGATATGGGATGAAATTTGTTTGCCCTTCCGGGGTTAGGATGGGATAGGGGGGGGGGGGGTATCTCGAATCAATGCTCGATTGAGTCGGTTTAGGAGGAGGCGGGTGCCTTTATCTCCGTATGTCCTTGGTATGCACAAGTCCCAGGTCGTTTCCTTGGTCATCTTCCAATTGGTATAAGTTTCCTATAACTTTACTGACCCTCGCTTTGATGAATTTGCGGCAAAATTTAGCGTTGATACCTTTGGGAAAGTTACTCAGCGTATGGTTCCGCTTATAAACTTCGTCTCCCACTTGGTATTTCGTCGGGTTGCAACGAAGGTTGTACTGCTTTTCGTACTGGTCGTGAGCTTTCTGCAACGATTCTTTTACTTGCGCGTGAAGGATATTCATGCGACTGGGCTTCGGCACGAGGTCGATCTCCGAGTTGTTTAACCCGTCGAGCTGGCGAAGGAGTTGGTAATCGCTTCCATGCTCCATCATGCGTTGCCCAAAGATAGCCTCGTATGGCGACATTTTGATTGCGGTGTGAACTGCAGACCTCAACGCCTTCCCTATGGGTTGGAGTTGAGAGTCCCAAGTTGTATGGTCTGAGCCGATATAGGCTCGGATAGGGCTTAATAAGGAGCGGTTCACCCGCTCGCTTGCGTTAGCTTGAGGTGCGTATGCTGCTGTCTTTAGGTGCTTGACGCCATGAACACTCGTAAATTTGTCGAATTCTCTGCTGGTATATTGCTTGCCGTTATCAGAGAGTATCGTTTCGGGCACTCCGAAGATCGAGAATACTTCGTCACGAAGGAATCTGATCGCCGCCTCGGTCGTCGCTCGACGTATCGCTTTTACCAGCACGAACTTGCTGAACTGGTCGAGAGCGATGATTATGTGGGTGTTTCCATGCTTCGATCGAGGGTACGGTCCTAAGAAATCTGTATATACGTGCTGAAACGGTCTCTCTGCCGCGATTGCCTTCCCCATCTCCGCTCGGAGAGTGAAATTGGGAGCCTTCGTGGTCTTACATACTTCGCATTTGCCTATGAAATCTTTCACATGCGCGGCCATATTGGGCCAATAACATTGTGCTCGTAATCGGTATAAGGTCTTGACTATGCCTCCATGCGAGGCTTCTGGCGGACAGTGAGCTCGACGAATCAGTTGGTTGGTTAGCGTGGCTGGGATCCAGAGCTTCCATGGATGCTCTTCGTGGATGGGGTTACTTGTACTAGATTGGATCTTCTTGTACACCAGATTGTCTGTGACACGAAGATCCGGTAGCTGGTGTTTGTTATTTCCGACGCTGTCGACGATCTGACGGTATTGATCCGATTTGAAACTAGGGTCCGTCAGGTCTACGTGCAGCACGTCGGAGAGTTCGCTCAACATAGAGTCGCCGGTTTGAAGAGCTTCAACTTCGTGAACGCGTGAAAGCGCGTCTGGAACGACGTGAAGACTTCCCTTCCGGTGCTCTATGTCAAACGTGTACCCTTGGAGTTCTAGACTCCAGCGCGCTAATCTGCCTTTAAGCTCTTGTCGACTCATGAGCCATTGCAGGCTCGCATGGTCCGTGATGACCTTAAATCGATAGCCTTATATGTATGGTCTGAATTTCGCGATCCCCATGATCGCTGCTAAACATTCTCGTTCGGTTACGGTGTAGTTTCGCTGGGCTGAGTTCAATTTGTGAGAGTAATAGAAAACTGGTCGTTCGTTTCCTTCCTCATCAACCTGACTCAACACTGCTCCAACGCCTGTGGAACTAGCGTCACACGAAACTACGAATGGTCGTTTGAAGTCTGGGTTGGCCAGGACGGGGGCGCTTGCTAACATCTCTTTGATAGCGTGAAATGACGCATTCGCTTTCTCGCCAAACTGGAACTTACTACCTTTCTTCAATGTGTCCGAGAGATCTCCCGACAAAGTCGAAAAGTCTCGAACGAATCTGCGGTACCATCCGGCCATTCCCAGAAATCAGCGAACTTGACGTGCAGTCTGAGGGATCGGAAAATCTCGGATGGCTTGTACCTTGTTGGGGTCTACTTTAAGTACTCCGCTTCCTATTACGAAACCTAAGTACTTCAACTCTCGAAAACAGAATTTGGATTTCTCCAAATTAATAGTTAAGCCTGCTTCGGCTAACTTCCGGGCTACTCCGGACAATAGCTCAAGATGCTCCGTGAAGGTGCTTGAAATAATGAGCAGGTCGTCCAAGTAGACGAATACTTTATGCTTCCATTCACCCGGGATGACTTGGTCGATCAGGCGGCATAAACGCTGGGGCGCGTTGCACAACCCGAAGGGCATAACCTTGAATTGGTATAGGGGTCGTCCTGGAACGGTGAATGCTGTCTTTTCTCGGCTCTTTTCATCCAGCGGGATCTGCCAAAATGCGTCTTTAAGGTCTACGCTAGACATGAAATAAGTGTCTGGCAGACGAGAGAGTAATCCTTCTATGTTTTGCAGCGGATACGCATCCTTTTTAGTGACGCGATTGAGATCGCGCACGTCCAAGCACATGCGGTGCTTATCTCCTCTCCGTACGAGAACTACGCGAGAGCTCCACGCGCTTGGGCTGATCTCAATCACGTCCATAGAAAGCATGCGGTCCAGCTGAGCATAGAGGATTTCCTCTACCGCTGGGGAAACGGGATAGTGACGCCGTTTAATGGGGGCGGCGTCTCCGGTATCTATCTCGTGAGTCATTAAATGGGTGCGTCCTAAGCCTAGTTCGGCGTAAGACGGAAACTGCTTAAGTGTGTCCTCGAGAAGCTGGTTCTCCTCGGGGGAAAGAATATGAGCCTGAGATAAAATCTCAGCTTTGGGAATGGTGTCCCCGGTCATATCGATGCCTACCTTGATGCTGCTGACATCGAAAGGCTTGCAAGGCGAACTCGGTATCACGCTCGGGGCTAGGTCAAACTTCTTCCAGAAGTCGACTCCTAGAATAACGTCTTGTGCAATGGAGGGAACCACGTAGAAAGTGAGTTCTTCCTCCCGGTCTGCATATGAGATCTTCGTATGAAGGATCCCGATAATATTTTGCGCTCGGCCGTCGGCAGTGGTAACTGTCGAAGAAAATGGTTTCCACGGAATGTGGTTGGCCTTCAAATAGTCTGCGCCCGCTCTTCCTAGCACGCTAACGCAGGCGCCGGTATCCAGGAGACCTGACCATGATCGGTCGAAAAATTTCACGACCGCATAGGGTCGCGGATCTCCGTCTGTCCGTGGCGAAACCTGCAGAGTTGTAGCTGCTATTGCGGCAATGGTCTGTCTTCGTCTTTGGTATCGTTTTCGTACTCGTATTCGGGCGGATGTCTTGGCCTTCCCGAAAATACGAGCTCTTGCTGTCTGATATTCCGACCATCGTTGGTCGAAAGTTTTGTAGTGATGATTAGGTTTACCTGAGATGCGGGTGCTTGAGATGAGGGTCTCAGCGGACGCTGTCTCTGGTTCCGGTTGACGTTCCGAATTTATGTGTGACGTATCCCCGGTTGGATCGTCTGGTCTTTTAAGGATGGTAAAGGGTTTTGGTAAATCTGGGTTGTTTACTGTTCTATGGCCGGTCGTTGGACTTTCGAACTGCTCTCCCCGGTACGAGGGTAGTTCGTCCTTGGGTTTTCCCGACATCTTTTACAATTCGCTGTAAAGGTATTTTCTAAACCGCATCGAAAGCAAACGGGTTTCTCTGGCAGTTTCAGACAATCGAACATCGTGTGTCCGGGCTCTCTGCAGATCCAGCATATCAGGGTGCTGCGATCGCGCTGCCTGAATGCTACTGCCTCTACTCCGGCTTCGCCTAAAGTAGGATCATTACAATCTCCTTCTTCCAGTTCACACACGTTTCTCCGTACTGGGGCTCCCGAGGTGAATCTGGGCTTACTCATAGAGTCTCCTCTTGATTCTGCTAGAAATCTTTCTATGCTGCGGCAAACATACACGAGCTCTGCCATGTCTGAGGTGTTGAAAGTGAGCAAGTACTGTCCTATTTGACGCTTTACGTTCCTCTTGACTATCTCGATCAAGTCGCGGTTCGGCTTTTGGAACTTCAATCGGGCGTTAAGCCTTAGAAGGGTCCCATAGTACTCATCGAACGACTCTTGTTCGCCCTGAAGACGTGCCGACATTTGACGAAAGATGTCGAAGTCCGTCTCCAGGCTGTGGTACTGCTCGAGTCGAGCCAGGCGTAGTGCTTCCCAAGATGCGTGAGGGTTTCTCTTGATCCACCCCCAAAACCAGAGCTTGGGTTGCCTTTCACCAAATGGTGGAAGTTCAACACCACGTCTGCCCATGAAGCGTTACAAGCTTCGCGCTGCCTGCTTACTTGCAGCAGAAAATCGTCAATAGACAATTCTTCATTGTCGAAATGTATATCCCACTTAGGGATGTTGTGATATCTGGGATATGAACTCGCCTGCGACGGCCCTTGCGAGGGAGCTTGTCTCTCCGCATTGGGTCGAGGTGACGATGAGTCTAAATTCAGGTGACTGAGTTGCGCCAAGAAATTATCTACGTTGGCGCTCCTTGCCATGTGTACAGGGTACACTGGAGGATTACTAGTCTGAGTCGCTCTTGGAGGAGGACTCGAACTAAGTATGTATTCCGGCCCGCGGATGGTCTGCGCGGCCGTAGTCGTATTCGGTAATGGGTATTGCTGGGTTGTCGTGATTGGTGGTTCTCTAACTCCTCTCGCTTGTGCGTTACCAAGCCCGGTATGAACTTGGGGAAAGAGAGGATTAGGCCTCATGATTGTTTCCCGCAAAATGTTTGCCATGTCTTGCCGCATGACGGCTCGACTGCGGTCTAATTCTTCGCGTATGTGGCGAAGTTCTTCGGCGCGCCTCACCCCCACTGTAGCCGTAACAACTTGTTGTATGTATTGCTCGAAGCGAGCGCTGTCATTAGCATCGCCTGCGACGGAACCGTCTGGTTCTGGAGCGCTTCCCGCTTCGGGTCGTCGGTGGACTTCCTGAATTGGTACAGCTGCAGATGCAGATGCTATGCCCGAAGGCTGACTGTCGTTAGGTTCGTGCGGTGGCTCGTCTATGGGAAAAGGTCCCAGTATCCCGAGATGAGATACGGGATCTGCCTCCCTGGCTTGCCGAAAATCATTGAACGTCTGGGTTCCCAGGACATCCGAGGATACTCCAAGGTTGTCTGGGTTGTCTAATCTAGGATAATCAGGTCTAGGAAGCCCCTGCTCTCTGGGCAGTCCCGGTTGCTTAGGGATCGCTCCACTGCTTGAAGGAGTTCCTTCCCGTCCCATACCTCTGGTTGGACGGCGTGATGGCTTGTAAGAGCTATCCGGCCGGCCTGTGTTGGACGGGTTAGACATACTGATACTTACAAATCTGGTCAAAACAAAAAAGGTCTGTATGCTCGATTCGGTTGGTAAATTGAACCGGTGCGAGCCAAAAGGGTAAATGTTTACTTAAATATATGAATCTAGGAGCTGAGGTCCTTAGTCAAGGTGACCACAGTTCCTTATGCGAAAGAATTTTGTTTGAAATATAATTCAAACGCAGCAAGAACAAATCGCTTGCGATCTTGCTTACTTAAACTTATGGATCGTAGCGGTGTATATATATAAGAGAAATGATGATATATACACTGCGACGGACTTCACAAAAAAAAACTTAGTAAATATTGCATATATGTGTATATGAGCTTACTTCTACTAATAATACTTAATCTACTTCGATAAAGGTTGATAATAAATGCTTAATAAATGTCTTTACTTCTACTATACATTGGTTGAGGGATATGGTCGAATTCAGAGGGTGTGTCCTGGAGTCGCTTCGATCTCCAGTGAGTGTCTCCAGAGGAAAATAAACTTCCTCTGCTCATTGCTCTTCCAGTGCTATCGTTATATAATCTTCGTCGGAATAATATTAGTTCGTGAATTTGAGTGGCGGTGAGAAAAGTTGGAACTTCTTTGGACGTACGGCAACAGATGCGCTTGCGGGGAAAATGTTCAACCCACGAGCCGAGCTCGCACATACCAAAGTTCCTCTTCCTCCATCCTTTAGGATCTCCTATGCGCCGAGGCTTCACCTCGCCCGCTGGGATCGAGTGACGACTTCGCACACGAGCTTCAGGCGAAAGTCTCCTGCCCGAAGCTGGACTAAAGCTCTCTCACTCCTCTTCAAGGGTTGCACGAGTATGTTCCTGTTCCTCCAGCACCTGCAGCTGACGAACGTGGAGAACAAAATCAATACACGCCCCGGTCAAGGCTGGAGTAGTGAGAACGGATGGCTATGTTCCGGAAGGCGAAACACTTCTCGCGCCAATGGCTCGACTGCCAAGGTTCATCTTGAAGGCAGATGATGTTACCATTCTCAAAATAATCACAGACAAAAACTTTTAGAAAACCCCATACCGAAACTAAAGTTCCGAGGGAAAATTTATTCTACTAACAAAAAAAAATATAATTGGGGTTGCTGCCGGCACAAGTGCCGTAGCGTAAACTTCTTCAGGCCCCACGGTATCCCGAAGGACTTCCAACAATGGCCCCACGTTGGGCGCCACCTGTAACGTTGCCTCTCGGGCGAGTGATGTCATGGCGCGAACCATCGATGCGTGGTCCTTGATCCTCTTTCTTTGGTTTATCTTGCCCCTTGATGGCCGCCACCTGTAACGTCGACTCTCGCTCTCTCATGCCTATACATGTGCATGAGTGCGGAGGTTGCATGATGTGCGCCGCCTGTAACGACTACCTCGTGACATGGGCGACGCCACCTGTAAACACTCTACGCTCCTTCCGGTCCCATGATGACAGTAGCTGTCATCCGATGACACGAAGTCGACCTGCCCCCGCATACAGGCGCTTAGGGCACGACCGCTCCGTGGACTGTGAAGGGTTGTCCAACCACTGGAAGCTGGGCACGATACCTCCCCGCGCTAGCTCGTCGGCGGGAGTGGGATGTTGCTACCAGCTTGGACTGGGGATACATTATTAACGTGCCAGATTTCTCAGATGGGGCATACCGGAGGCATACCCGCATCCTAAGCCTTCTCTCGACCCACAATGTACGCTGGACCACCACTGCGAAACCCTGGTCGAATAAGAAAGAAGTTGGGCCATTGTTGGGTCATTCGGGCGAAAGAACTGAAGTTCCACAATATCCCCTGGTTGTTATGATAGCGTTGGATCTTCCTACTACCGGAAGAAAAGCAAAGCCCCGATGCGTAACCGCCTCGGTTCGGGGAGGAAGAGATGGCGGATCTCCCCGTGTGCTGGCCCACCCCGCCACGCGTATGCATGGACGCCTTGGCCATCGCGCCGCACTATCGGCGATGGCCCCTTCTATGAAGACGGAGACAAGCCCTCTTACTTTAAGACAAAGCCAGCTCCCATCTGACTTCCTTCCTTGACAACCTCACACGTCCTCCTTCCATATTCAACTCCTCCCTCGCGATGGACTACCTCAAGCCTCCATGGCTTGGAGCAATGCGGTACCAAATACACAAAGATTAAAAAGGAGTATTCCGTTCCATTACGGCTTTATTCTTTACCAAAAAAAACTATATGTCTATGTCTTATGCTACAGGCTTATGAAATCTAATATTGGTTATATACATATGGATGTATATCTATAGATATATATATATATATAAAGATAGAATCTGAGAATTCAATATATAATCCTAGGTCTATAAACTTATTCTAATCTAAAGTCCTTACGGATTCGCGGAACATAAAACATACACGTAAGGTTTCCTCTCTTCGTCGCTTTAATAGTTCGGGGATGCTGCGTTATGATCCCGGACCAGAAGGTTCCAAGAATCCCCCGCGCGGAAAGTAATACGAGCTAAACGCGTGGATAACTTGACGTTCTCATTTACAATTAAAAGGAGAAAATGACTACCCTAACTGAACGGAGGGTTCTAGTCGATTTAATAAAAAGACTACACTGATACTAACAGAAAGAATGAACGGTACGAACTTACACATATACGTGCACTGGCCTATTAAATAGCCTTAACCGAAATGATAATTCGAGCTACTAATATCCCGACAAACATCAAAGATTTAGCCAATTTACTATAATATGTCTATTCCTAAAGACTGGAAGTACAAAGCCGGAAATGAATCGCGTTCGGTACGATGACGCTACTGGTGATCCTCTCAGAAGATGAATTTATATAAAAACGCGTCGTGAAAAATAGATCGATGCACTCTTGATAAACCCAAGACTGCGCTGACCGACGAAATGGTTGTTGCTCCTCTTCATAGATGAGGTATCGCTACGATGCCTTTTCGGTACGATGGTACTCGCGGAAGTATGTATGTGTATAATGGTATTTAAAGTAATATAGTGTACTATGTTTGAATATGCAAACAGCATGAGTAGATTATAAAAACTTACTTGGGTATCTCCAGCCGATGTGCGCACATTTGCCGATGATCCTGTACCTGTAAAATCACTAAGATACCTGTATGCAATTATACATATACTTCTTCGAAAGATAACGCGAATTCGGTTTACCATACCATTAGAAAAGCTATTTGTCCTAATCCCGATTAGGAGATAAGCAATCGTTATCGTTGTTGATGCTATTGTGAAACGCTACTACTCCTGGGGCTTGGTTCTAGACCAGCGCTTTACTCCAGATGGAATTTAACTTAGAGAAGTGGATGTTGATAACCGACGAACATCTACACTCTCACGTATGTATGTCGGATGCTACACGGTCACAGGTGTGAAGAGATACGAATTTGTATCGCGGAACACGTACTACACGGTGAACATGCTTTCACCCAAAAGGGATGGTTATCTTTTTAATGTTTAAATACCCACGGGCAGATGCAAATACTTATACTATTAAGTCTCGACCGAGAGATCGGATAAAGATTAATAAAAAAAAGAAGTATCATAACTAAATAAAAATTACGATGTGGGGGCGGCTATTCCACACCCACAATAACACTGCACTTTTAAGTGTGGTTGGTCTGCGCTGGCGCTGATGGTCTGGAGCTAGGCGACCGTTTGTCGCTGGTGACAGTGACGGTATTGATGAGGCGCGTTTGTCGCTGGGGACAGTGACGCTGTTGTTGAGGCGCGTATGTCGCTGGTGACAGTGACGCTGTGTCTTTGTGATGCCCGTTTGTCGCTGGTGACAGGGACGGTGTCGTTCTGCTACACTCTGTTGCACGTGCTTGTTCTGCGCACGTGTGCATGCACTTCTAAAGGGGGGGGGGGGGGGGGGGAAACTGGGCATTAATACAATGCTTCTTAATGCGGGGAATGTTCCCCGGATTAAACTCGTTGTCATCCGTTGATGGAGGCTTACCTGCGTGATGATGCTGCTGGATTACTCTCGTTCGTTAGGTCCATGCGGTCCTCCTGGTACTTTCGCTGACTCGCGCGCTGATGAAGGCTTGGCCGCTGTTGCTGACTTCTGCGTAGGATCGAAGGTCATTAAGAATGCCACAAAATGGATGGCGAGATCCAATCTTACCTTTGATATGCAGTCGTCGGAGCGTGTATGCTTTCCACGGCCGCTCTGGGGTGAAATCGTCCCACTCGCAGTGCCGTGAGATGGATTCTCGGTTCTGGTTGCTTCGTTGTCCAAGCAGAGCTCGTCCTTTATATCAGGGCGTGCGCGTGCTTATCGCCCGGGATTTCCTGGCGCGTGGCCCAAGTATAAAATACTGGGATATCGACTTTTTTGAGGCTGCGCCTCTCACTGGCCGGTTTTAGGCACTTTCTTTTTGTGTCCTTTGCTCGTCCCCGAGGCTGAGGCGCCTCGATGCTGGGATTCGTTGAGATTTATATTTTCTTGATTTTCCTTACTTCGAGGAATTCTCCTGATTTTGAACAGGTTTGTTCGTGTCGGTGTAAATGGCCAAACTGAAGGAAAATGGTGGTTCCTCCGAGTTTGTATGTAGCGGCGAAAACTGCTGTGTTCAGCGAGGTACACTTTTCTTTGGATTTTCGCCAAAGTGGATGGGTGTCTGTTGGTCGTGTTACATCGAATGCTTTCGGTTTCCATTGGGAATTCTGTTGCTGATGTCGAAGACATATTTAGCTTTCCTGAGGAGTGGCATGGTTCGTTACAATTTTCATGTGCGACTGGCTGTCGCGTACATACAAGAACAGTATCTACAATTTTTCTTAAACTACTTAAAACTAGGGAGAAGAAGGTATTCGAGTGTATACGCAGTATACGAATTCGGAATCCTCTTCTAAGGTACAGATACTCCGGAGAGCGTTACATATATACAGAGAATATATAACATTGGTCAGATGAACATAAACGAAACGTTTGTGCGTTACATATATATATATTATACAAAGAAATGGATACGAAAATTCAATTTGATGAGCGAAAACGCTCCATGGTAACTTTTACATTTATGTATATTATCGTATGGTGTTAGGTGATATTTGATGTTGATTGTTAACATATTTACAAGTGATTTGAATAGGAATGGATACTGAATGTTTTGTTATGGGTGAGTATCGATTACGTTTATATGGTTACACGGATGTACATGCATGTCACATAGATAAACATTATTAAACATAGACAGACATAGAGGTGCAATCTTGATCGAGCAGTTGTTTTAATTTTATAATTTCAAAATTGATGACAATATTTCTTTTTCCATTAAGGAAGGTAAAATTAAATGAGATGTGATGCACTTGTGTTTACTAGAGCCTTGGCGGCTTGAATACCCTTACAAGCTTGTCGAGATTCTCCAGGCTTCCAGTGGAGGTTGGTGCGTCTGCGCCTGGTACGGAGGGAAACCCATCTCTGTTCAGTCCCTTGTTGTCACGTAAGGTGGTGATTTCGCCGTTTTCTGAGGGGTTATCGATGACGTTGTGTTGCTCCAGGGCATTTGGCGTGTTGTTCTTCGGTGTTGCTCCTTGCTGTGTTGGGTGGATTATCAGGTTCTCCAGTAATGCGAACCTATTTTCGTCACTGTTGGTGGTCTCCATCTCGGTCGTGGGACTATTGGCGACTGCGGTGTGTCGCTTGTCTGGGATTCGCCACCCCTCCTCGATTTGAGAGGCGTCCGTAGCGTTCAGCTGTGCTGTGTTGGTGGCTAGGGTGGTATTTGCGGGCACGTGCTCCTTTACTTTCTCTTGGCTGAGGGCCAAGAGTTGTTGCGCTGCAGCCAGCTTAACTGGGCTGCATGTGATGTTGTTTGATTTTAGTCTTGCGCCTTTGTATCTCCCCAAACATTTAAAATAATGTTTTCCCATTAATTTATTTAGAGTTTTTAAACTATGCAAACTTGCACTTCAACTTCACTATTTCACTACTTTTAATTTTAAAAATACGTGCGAAAAAATGTAAACAATTCCCTCTACCACCCTCTACAACCAAACTAAGTAATTAGTATGACCATCTGCTATGAAATATATTACCTAAAAAGTGCTGGCAATAAAACTTCAAATCGTAAAAAATGGTTATTAACGAAGTCGTAGCAAAGCAAAAGGGTTCAATTTCGTGATATAGAATGAAACATTTCTTTTTCATGTCCATAACAAAGACCATTTAATCAATAACCAATGCCAAAAATACAAATATTACGAATTCTATTAAAGCAAAGCTGGTTACTGTGTAAAAAACTGTTTTTTACCTTTTTTACGTTTGAGTAGGTAAAAAACGCGTAAATAAGTGTAAAAAACGTAAAAATCCCGTAAAAAACGTAAAAAACTCGTAAAAAAGGTAAAGAAGAGGTAAATAAAGTAAATTACTGAGAAAAAAGAGAGAAAATGATAGGCATTGCAATATCTGTCAAAATCTAAATAAATAATTAAAGAACATTTTGCAATCATTCATTTAGTATCGTGTCACGTGTGTTGAATTATTCCATAAAGTGAATTGTTTTATAAAGTGCTAAAAATATTATTTATTTAATTTTTATAAAATGAGTTTCACTGGAAGACCAAAATCCGTGAATTTTGAGGGAAATAACTTTTCTCTAGTTCGAGAAAGAAAGAAATATGCAGCTTATTGCAATTTTTGTAAAAAAAACATTGCAAAACACAGCAGAGTCGCGATTACTGGCGCATCGGTATGGTATATTATGTAAGTCAAGCAATTGGATTATTTAATCATCGATTAATATTCCAAACAGTAAAAGATGCAATGGGTTTGTCGTCCAACATAGATGAAGCTGCTGAAGAAACCAGTAATATGAATTCGTCTTCCAACAGTTCCATTTCAATACTGGTATGTACTTTGATTAAGTAGAGCAATATTCGAAGCCATGACGGTTTATGCTGTTTTTTTTATAGAGTTATTCACACCAAAATCAGTCTTTGATGTCAATCGAAGGGAGCCGGAGCACTGAAGGTATCAATGAAGATGAAGAAATCATATTTATATCTGAAGCTCATATCGATTCCGAAGAGTCAGATCTATTACCAACGGCTAGGGCTACACCTACAACTACAACATCGTCATCTTCGCTTCTCATGTCATCAGGATCATCTTTGTCTTTTAAAAAACCTGTTAAACCCACAACAAAAAAAGTTTCAAAGCCAAAGCAAATGGGAAATTTAAATGCTTTTGTTGACTGTTTAAAACCAGGAGAAAAGCACGAAATAGATTTAGCTATTGCTTCCTTTTTCTTCGGATGTAATATTCCGATTCACAACATCGAATCACCACATTTCAAAAATATGGTAAAATCTATGAGGCCATCTTACGCAGCTGTGCTCCCAAAACGGAAAACTTTGTCGGACCAACTCTTGGATCGAGGCGAGTCATCTCGCGTTTGCAAAGTTTTTCTTCCAATCGGCCTTTTTCAAGGCCGCATCATAACTCACATTACGTCGCGAAGTAAAGTATCGTCTTATATAATCGTGCTGACACGGGTCATAGTGCATTTCGTGCATCGACGCAGATGCGGTGTATAGCTTAGTTCTTTTAATCGGTATTTTTCAAAACCAACCCTCTCGAGTAGCATCGAAATTAAGTGAGTTACATACATATGTATCTTGTGAAATCGGAATTATCCGAATCAAACTCGTGCAGAGCCACGACGAAAGCGAGCGAATCGATTTACCACTCGTAATCGAACGCGCCAGTAGTAACCAGCGATTACAGGTAGAATATACCAGGATTAGGGCAGACCTAGGGGTATCCTTTCCTTTTTTTTTCTAAGGACCTCGTATCGCAGCAATATACAGGTGGATCGTCAATGTGCGCACATCGGCAGAAAAAGTAACACCACGTAAGTCCAATTTGCATTCTATTATAATATATTGTTGGAGTTTTCCAAATTCACCTATATTATTTTTTTTTTGTCACTACATATATTATATTGTATAACTTATATAAAACACAAAAAAAGAGGAAAAGGGGGGAATACTCGTAGAGTCTCACCATCGGGCCGTTCCAGTCCTTGAGGGGACACCGTGTTCTCAACTACGAAGCGTGAATACTCGTCCGCGTCTGTCATTATAGCGTTATCCTTCGTTAGCGACCTACTTTGTCCTCGATGTCGTTTTCTCGTCCTAGTTCACTAATTCTAATTTAAGAACGATTTAAGATGAATGAATTACCATGTTAGTAACGTAAGCCTATTCACTTAGATCGCCTTACGCGGATAAATTGTTTTTTTTTATAAGCAACCATCGCTGTTGGAGGTAGTTTGTTTTTGAACATTCCGTCCCATGGATCGGAAGTAATTAAAAACCGACTTAATAATAATCAATGATAATTAAGAGTAATAATAATAGTGATAATAATAGCAATAGTGTTAATATCGTCAATGATAGTAATATTACTGGTATTATCGAAAGATTATTGTTTTTAATAGTCATTGTATATGTACCCGTATGTATATATATCCATTTCTCTCGTTACTTATTTCGGTTTTCCTAACTCGAAATGGGTACAAGAATATGTGCAGTTAATATAGGTATATGTATACGTATATTAAGGGTATGCTGATTGCAATGCACAAACTATAACGCATAATTATTGGTTGAGGACGACGTTGAAGTTTTTTTTTATGCATGGTTATGGCGATTCGTTATTAGTATTATTATTTGTTTTTTTTTCTTGTTTTATTTATCGCAGTCGATATAAATGTTCACCCGGAAGTTGTTCGGTTATTGTACGCTAATATAGTTTTAACGACCGTTTCTTTTTCGGGGAAATAAATAATTGTATCGCCATGAAGGCTCAGCAAACCACCAACGGTTTATTAATTTCCACTACGGTACGGATGCCATTTAGCATCATGCAGTAAGCGTTTAGAGGTCGAGGAAGAGAAGTCGAGGTCGACATGAAAATAAAGTTGCGTTAAATAAACAAGAAGAAGAAATCAAAAGTATATTGAGTTGTGTAAAGCTAATAAATGCGAAAGAGTCTAATAAAAATAATAATGTAGGCAAGAAAGTAAACAAAATGGATACATATGCTGAAATTGCAGTCAAAAACATTCCGCCGGTTTTAATTAAACCAAATAAAAAACAAGATAGTGAAAAGACAAAATCAGATTTAAAAGAAATTATTAAACCAGCAGATCTGGCTCTTCAAGTTAGTGGAATATCTAAAATTAGTAATGGATCGGTATTGATTAAATGTGCAAATGAAGAATCGAGTAAGAAAATAGAAGATCAGGTCAAAGAAAAGATGGGTGAAAAATATAAAGTTAATATAAGATCTTTGGTAGACCCGCAGATTGTAGTAATTGGTGTTGATCGAGAAATAAAAGAAGATAATGTAATTAATGCTATAAAAAGACAAAATAAAATCAGTGGGAATATGAAGCTTATAAAGTGTTATAATAAATTCAAGGATGATAAAAAATATAATGTTATTATCAGTATAGATGGTACTTTATTCAAAGAAATAATGGAGGTTAATAAGCCTTGTTTTAACATTGGATGGAATAAATGCGCAGTGTATAATAATGTATATTTAAGAAGGTGTTATAAATGTTGGGAATTTAACCATACAGCTAAAGTATGCACTAACAAAGTATGTTGCCCAAAGTGCAGTGGTGAACATAGTGAAATAGAGTGCCTAAGTGAAAAAAAAGAGTGCAGAAACTGCGTTCTATCAATTAATAATCTTAATATAGAATTAGACCAATGTCATGATACAAGAGATACAAACTGTCCGGTATACTTAAGACGAATTGCAAAGGAGAGAGAAAAGGTGGCTTATTATTAGCAATTAAATTCATTTCAGTGCATTTATTTAAATATTCAGGGAATAACAAATAATTTCAGTGAACTCAAACACATGGTATATGAAAATGATTTTGATCTTATTGCATTGTCAGAAACGCATATGGGGGTAAATGTAAAAGACCAGCTCAAAAACTAAAATTTAATTAGATGTGAAACAACATCGTCGCATACTGGTGGGGCAGTTATATACTTAAAGAAATGTTAGGAACATTTACCCTTAAAATCGGTGCAAGTTGCTTTGAAAAATGGTTACTTTCTATAGAAATAATAATGATGAATAAAGCTATAACGTTTGTGGTGGTGTATAGGTCGCCAAGTTCTTCGATCAGGGAATTCTGTGATTATATAAGTGACTTTTTGGATGAATTAAAAGAGAAAGAAATGGTAATAATCGGTGATTTTAACATAGATTGGCTTAGCAGTAGTATATACAAAAGAGAACTTGAATGCTTGTTTAATGAAAGTATGTGCAAGCAATTAGTTCATGAACCTACACGTGTGACACTAACTAGCAAAACTGCTTTGGATTATGTTGTTACAAACAAAAAGGATTGTGAAGTGAATGTAAGAAACAATCTTAAAATTAGTGACCACGAATCAGTGGAATGTAAAATAAAACTAAAAAGTGATAAAAATGTGAAATACTCGAAAGTAATAAAATATTTAAAATATAATAGATTTCAATTTACTCAACAAATAATGGTTGATTTACACGGTCACACATTCCTAACATGTAAGATTAAAGGGATGCTAAATACTAAATATCCGTGTGACTGAAAGGGACAGCATTACCTAACATGCAAAAAAACGTGACACGTATTCAGTTCGGCCATCTTGTTAACGTGGTAGGAATTATGGGAAAGCTATGCATGTTGATATTTTTATAGCGATGGCTTACGAAATTTCGATTTCCTATAAAACAAAATGGGCGCTGCTATCATATGTTTTAATCGCCATAATACATTTTTGACATTTCTCTGCTTCACATCGCCGATTGTACCTACTCAAGATGGAAAACACTATTAATACGGCAGCCTTTACGAGATCCATATTTTTATTTATTTTTTAATTCTACCACAACAAAACCGATGAAAATAAATTTGTTTGTTTACATGTGATCTGTCAAATCTCCATAAAAATGTTATAGCAAGTTAAAGTATGTGATCTCATTCTTACACCTTATTAGCATTGACTGCGGATAAACGGATTTCTCTTTTCGGTTTTGTTGCAAAAATGCGGGTGCGTGATGGTGTAAATGCGATGTAAGAAGAAGTGCAATAAATGGAATAAGTATTTTAGTACAATGTGATAATGAAACGAGTGATATTTTTGAAAAGGAAATGTTAAAAGTGATCAACAAATTTGTAGTGGAAAAACATTGTATGGAAGGGAAACCGAAATGGTTTAATAAAGAACTGAAAGTACAAAGAAATAAAAAAATTCAATGCCATTCGAAATTTCTAATGACGCGAAGTAGTGTTGATTGGGGATCATATACTAAAATACGTAATGAATATAAAGCTAATCTTAATAAAATGGAACGTCGTTATATACAAAATAAGCTCAGTGGAGCCAATGACCAAAAAACTATGTGGCGATCAATAAAAAGTTTAGTATTGGGAGAGGAAACAACCGAAAACAAGTACATTGAGTTCGAGGGGGTAAAAATTAAAGGGGAGAAATTGATTGCGAATAAGTTTAATAAATATTTTATTGAAAGCATAAATCATATAAATGATGAAATTCCTAAAGTGCCGTGGGTAAATGTTGGAGCCAATAGTGAAAGAAGGTTTAAATTTAGAAAAGTTAACTCAATTGATGATCTTCTTAAAATAATAGAAATGTTGCCAAGCAAAAATTACTACAATTTCATGAATAAAAAAATGATAATAGACAGTTTTAGTGTGGTGGGTCCTGCTCTACTGAATATAATTAATTATTCGTTGACAAGTGGTGTTTTCCCTAGTACATGGAAAACATCGGTTATAATTCCTGTACAAAAAATTGGAAACTCCATACAAAACGAACACTTTCGCCCAGTAAATATGCCTCCAATGCATGAGAAGATTTTGGAAAAGGTGGTGCATATTCAATTGGAAAAATACATTGAGGACAATAATATAGTACTTGAAGAACAATCGGGATTCAGAAGAAAACACTCGTGCGAGTCAGCTTTAAATTTCATCATCACTGACTGGAAGGAAAAACTTCACAACAAGAAAAAAATAGCTGCTCTATTCTTGGATTTGAAGAGAGCCTTCGAGACGGTAAATAGAGGCATATTACTTGAAAAGCTTTGTGGATATGTGGTAAGAGATGTAGAGTACGAATGGTTTAAATCATATTTAATAGATCGCAAGCAGATAGTAAACTTTAATAATGAGCTATCCAATCCACTAAACACAGAAATTGGAATACCACAGGGGTCCATATTGGGACCTCTTTTGTTTTTATTGTATATAAACGATATCAAAAATGTTGTAATAAATTGTCAAATTAAATTATTTGCGGATGATGGACTCATGTATGTAGAAACAAATGAACTTAGTGAGAGTATTACTAAACTTTTGGAAGATATACATAATATAAAAAAATACCTAAATATGAATAAACTCTAATTAAATGTAGATAAAACTAAAATAATGGTATTACCTAGAAATTATTCTTTCAATAAAATTGATGAATTTGAATGTGTTAATGAGACGAAGTATC
Organism: Portevinia maculata; assembly: GCA_949715645.1. NCBI lineage: Eukaryota > Metazoa > Arthropoda > Insecta > Diptera > Syrphidae > Portevinia > Portevinia maculata. The sequence goes on from OX454527.1 coordinate 132,053,133, forward strand.
TAGGAATTGTAGTAGATAGTAATTTAAACTTTAAAGTACATTTTGAGAACATTTGTAAAAAAAATTCTATAAAAATCGGTTTCTTTCGGAGAATTAGAAAGAAATTATGCATTCAAATGGCAATAAAAATATACAATACCGTCATCAAACCCCATTTCGAATATTGCCCTACAATATTATTAATGGGTTCTGTAGGTATGATGCACACAATGCAAAAATTACAAAATAAGGCAATGCGTTCAATTCTACATTGCAATAGATACACTCCAATAAGTATAATGTTAGAAATGTTAAAATGGTTGACTATCAAACAACATATAATAATGAGTACTATGCTATTTATATTTAAAATTAAAAATAATTTATTGCCCATGTATTTAAAAAGACGTTTGTCCACAAGAGCTAACTCTCATTCATACAACCTAAGAAATAATAACGATTTTAACTTGCAGCTATATAGAGATAATAAAACGCAAAATATGTTATTCTATAAGGGTATACAAATGTTTAATAATCTGCCGAATGATGTAAAAGAAGAATCTAATATTAAAAAATTTAAACAAGCTGTAATATTATTTGTAAAAAACAATTATTAAACTCAAAATGCAACACGTAAATGATAATTATAAACAATGTAATGTAAACTTGTAAAATCGAAAAAGTGGCATTATTGCTAAATAAACTGAAATAATAATAATAATAATCAGCCACCACGGTGTGGACAACAACATGGGGTAAGGTACCCTAAGCATTTTTGGGGATCTCACTCCTTTCCGGAGCAGGGGCCATCGCGAGTGGAGCGATGCGGTGGCCAAAGGTGTCCGCAATTCTCATCAGTGTTGCGGCGGGGTGGGTCAGCTCAGAAGAAAGTCTACATCCTCTTCTTCTGCACCAATTCGGCAAAAGTCCCAACTTTCTTGTATTCCTCCTTTATATATCTGGTGGTCCAGGTTAGCCACTACAAATCTTCTCAAGCCACGTCTTCCTCGGGCCGGAGAGGCTATCCTTCGGGATAGTGGAGGGTGGACTAGGACTCTTTTGGTACCGGCGACGGTTCATCGTGTCGTCCGAGGTCTAGTCCACCACAGCAATTTCAGGCATGTAAATAACGAGGTAACCCCAGTTCGAGCTCTATAGCAAGTTCCCGCTCCCGCCGACGAGCTAGCACGGGGCGGCCATGCCTGGCTATGAGTGGTCGAACAACCCCTCTCTCTTATTAATCAGTGACGGAGGCGGACTCTTGGCAGTCTGTAGGCCAGAGCCGTCGACATTATAGGCTATCGACAAGCGTTGCCAGATACATTCCGCGCCAGCAGGATGACAGCTGGGCGCACTCAGAGGATGACAGCGGCCGTGGGTTTTTTTTTCTTTTTTTGGTTTTCCGATGCCAACCAGTCAGAGGAGGGGAGAGTATGTATCTGCATGTCATGCTTCTGGCCAGCGCGTGAAAAACAGGACTCAGTGAAAAATACAAGTTTTGAGGAAGAAAATAAAGCACTCCGAATCAAGCTTAAGGAAATGGATCTACTCTATCAAGATCTTAAGAAAGAGATAGATCTGTTAAAAGAAGAAAATAAGGTCCTAAGGAACACTTGTTTGCAGAAAGAACGCGAATGTACTCCTCCACGCCTAGCTACCGGAATACCACACCGACGAAGAAGAGCTAGCACGCGAAACGAATCGGGTCCCTAAGAAAAGACCTACTAAAAAAAGGAGAGCTGGTTCTTCGCCCGAAGTCGAGTCCCCAAAAGAACAAAAGCGTAAAGTACCGCAAGAAAAACAACTCAAAGCGCAAATTCGCGCACCGCCTCCAATAAATGTCGTTGGTGTAACGGAGTATAATAAGTTGCACAGCCTCCTTAAAGGAACGTTAAAATCGAAATTTAAGGTCACATCTTTGAGGAATAATGCGTGGAAAATTAACATTGATAACCACGAAGACTACCGGGCAATTTCCCACAAGTTAAATGCCGAGAAGTTCCAGTGGTATACTTTCGAAATAAAGTCTGAAAGGCCACATCGTGTTGTAGCAAGGGGACTCCACCCCTCATGCACCAAAGAAGAGGTTATTAACGACCTCCAAGCCAAAGGGTTTAAAATTCTTGATGCCGTTAATATCATCAAGAAGGAGAAGCAACAAACGGAAGAAGATAGGGATATCCTGGTAAGGCGTGGACTTCCGCTCTTTATGCTTACCTTCGATAGGTCTGATAACATCGAAGATATATACCGAATTAAATCTATAGTAAATATTGTGGTAAAAATCGAGCCTATGCGTAGAAATTCGAAAATAATTCCACAGTGCAAACGTTGCCAAGAATTTAATCATACGCAAATGTATTGCAAAAAAGAGCCGCGATGTGTGAAATGCGCCGGAAATCACTTTTCCCAAGACTGTAGAGGAAATAAACAATCCTCCGCTACCTGTGCTAATTGTAAGGGAAAGCACCCGGCAAATTATAGAGGTTGTGAAGTAGCTAAGGAGTTGCAAAAACGGAGAGATGCGTTCCTCAAGCCTCAAAATAGGAATACAAAACCGTTAGCCAAGCCGAAGTCTAAGACTGCCCAGGAGGTAGTAGGCAATACAAAACCTCCGGTTCAAGAGCGCAAAAATGTCAGAGAAAGAGAGACAACAGAAAAGCCCTCAACCTCTGTTGTCAAAAGAAACGCTATTGAAAAGTTACCATCAGGAAAGCCATCGAATAGTGGCCCTCGGACAGCCAGAGTGCAGACCTACGCTCAGGCCGCGGCATTCGAGGAGCAAAAAACGTTGAAACTTCGCCGGACCCTGTTTCTCTCGTTTTCTCAGTTATTCTCGAGAAACTTGAAGAACAAAGTAAAATAAATAAAATTATTCTCGATCGGCTGGTTAAGCTCGAAAATAATTCATGGAAAACGCGCACTTCAAATACAACATGAATGAAAAACCAATGTTAAAAATATGCACTTGGAATGCAAACGGGCTTTTGCAAAAACTTGACGTATTGGAAATATTCATACGTGAGAAAGATCATGACATTTGCTTGATATCTGAAACTCACGCAAAAAAGGGATCGAATTTAAAAATAAAAGGATATAATGATTTCCACGCTTGTCACCCTTCGGGAAACGCGAGAGGTGGATCATCATTGTTTATTAAAGACTGCATTGAACAATACGAAGACCTGAAGATAGAGCTTGAAACTATGCAACTGTGCACGATTCGAGTAAAAAATAGTCAGCGTACTCTTAGAATTTCATCTATCTACTGTCCACTGCGTTCCGCGCTTGAAAAAAGTGATTACACGAACTTGCTTAAATCGCTCAAACCAAATTTCATTATTGGCGGCGATTTTAATGCGAAACACACGTTCTGGGGTTCTAGATACATCTCGCGAAAAGGTAGAATGCTCTATGGGGCAGGTGTGGAGTGCAGTTGCGATTTCCACTCGACGGGCAAACCGACCTACTGGCCAACTGATACTTCAAAAATACCTGATCTGATAGATTTTTTCGTCGTGAAAGGAATAACTACCAACCACATTAAAATTGAAGAGAGCTTTGATCTGTCATCTGATCATTCACCGGTTATTTTAACATTGAGCGTAAAACTAGCCAATAACCTAGAGCCAGCGAGATTAACTGGTAGATCAACTAACTGGGAAGGCCTTAGGAACGAAATTGAAGAGAATGTTGAACTGAGCGTTCCACTTACGACACCCTATGAACTTGAGGCTGAAGTTGATCGCTTCGTTGAGATCGTACAGCTCGCCTCCTGGAATAATACGCCTAATCCAAGAAAAACGCCGGCTAAATACGGCTTACGATATCCTCAAGAAATAAAAGAATTGGTCAACGAAAAAAGGAAGGCGCGTAAAAAATGGCAACTGAGTCGCGCTCCGCAACATAAAGCACATTTGAATTATTTGTGCAATTTGTTGAAGACAGCTATTAAGGATTTTAAAAATCGGGCGATAGGTTCCTACCTTGCAAATTTAACAGCGAAAAAAGATTCCAATTATTCACTTTGGAAAGCTATAAAAGGCACCAAAAGGCCTAAAATCCCCGCGCCGCCAATTAAAATAAATCAAAATGAATGGGCAAGGGAAGATAATGAAAAAGCGGACGTTTTTGCCGCCCATCTAGAAGAAACCTTTAAACCGTACGATGGTCAAGCGGTCCACGACAATATTAATAGGACGGAATTACTACCTGACAATTTAACACTCACAAGTGCAACGCTAAGGGAACTAAAACTTGAAATCGAATCTCTAAAACCTAAGAAAGCTCCTGCTTATGATTTGATCACTGGAGAAGTTCTCAAAGCCCTACCAAGAAAAGCATTAATTAAGCTTCTTCAGATTATAAATGCGGCACTCAGACTAAAACACGTGCCGAGCCAATGGAAAGTTGCGGAGGTCATAATGGTTTTAAAACCAGGAAAACCGCCAAATGAAGTAAAATCATATAGACCAATTTCCCTCCTTCCAGTGATATCCAAAGTTTTCGAGAGAATACTATTAAGGCGAATACAACCGGTTATAGAAGAAAATAATCTTATCCCTGACCACCAGTTTGGGTTCAGAACCAAGCATTCGACGATTGACCAAGTGCATAGAATTACTGACGTAATCGAGAAAGCATTTGAAGAAAAAAAGATATGCTCAAGCGTATTTCTTGACGTCTCACAAGCCTTTGATAAGGTGTGGCACGACGGCTTAAAATTTAAATTACGACAAGTTCTTCCCGTATGCCTATATGATATTCTAGAATCATATCTCGGGAATAGACTCTTCCGTGTTAGAAATGGGAACGAATACTCGGAGCTCAAAGAAATTTCGGCCGGCGTACCGCAAGGTAGCGTCCTCGGGCCGCTTCTCTATCTCTTATATACACGCGATATACCAAGAGAAGATGAAACTACCCTTGCTACGTTCGCCGACGACACCGCTATCCTTGCAGTAGGTAATACAATTGAAGAAACGACTGCAAAACTACAAATCGCACTGAATAAGGTAAATGAATGGACGAGGGACTGGCGGATCGCCCTCAACGAAACTCTGTTCACGTGAATTTCACGTATAAGAAAACTAATGACTCGCCAATTTTCCTAAACATGTCCCGAATACCCTTTGCAAACGAGGCCAAATACCTGGGAATGACTCTCGACGCAAAGCTAAAATGGAGTTCGCACGTGAAAATGAAACGTAAAGAACTCGATATCAAATATAGAGAAATGTACTGGTTACTCGGAAAACATTCCCAGCTCAGTACCGAGAACAAACTGCTTTTATACAAGCAAGTGCTAAGTGCGGTATACAACTTTGGGGTTGTACCAAGAAAACAAATGCCAATATTTTACAAACTTTTCAAAATAAAGTGCTTAGAGAAATTGTACAAGCACCATGGTATATTAGAAACGACGATATCCACAGAGATCTCGGAATTCCAACAATCGAAGCTGAAACTAGAAGCTTCGCGAGAAAGCATAGAAACCGACTATTCGGACATACCAACAATACAGTCCGACAAATCTTGGATGAGAGCAATTTATTGCGCCGACTACAAAGAACGAAACCGTTCGACTTGGCAAGATAAGATTAACCGCGCCTAAATTGCGGAACATGCAGGATCTTTCATTGGAAAGTAACCTGTCAAAAGTTATTATTTCGTGATAGAAAAATTGCTTGATAAGTTATATCTTAGTTGCAGTATCCATCAATCTATCGAAGGGAGGTGTTTTTAGTCAGTAAAAATCTGACACTACTATGAGCACGCGCTTGCTATTCTCATAGTGTCTTTGGAAGATCTTCACCTACCCTCTTACAAAAAAAAAAAAAAAAAAAAAAAAAAAAATGCTTTTGGTTAGAGATGGCGTGCAACGTAGAACAGCTCCTTTTTTTAATTTTGTTACAGATGGCGCCCAGAACGTGGGGCCCGAAGAAGCAAAGTAGTGCATTGAGAAGTTTATTGTAGGTTTCTCAACAACTTTGTTTTTGGAAATTTCTTTCAAAATTTCATTTTTCTTCAAAAATTTAATTTTTGTTTGAGTTTTTCTCTGAGGAATTTATTCCCCGGGGACAGCTCAACGTTATCATCACCTTTTAACGCAACTTTTGTATGGATGCAACGTTTTCGACCTCCGGGATCGAACCTGGTATTATTAGGTCGTGTGATCGGTTCGCTGTGCGACCGAATCCATCCGCCTTCACAACTTCAGCTCTGACCGGATCGTGGAAGGAGTGGAGTCATTTACGCACATCCACGGAGAGGAGTTGGAGCCTTGACCGGACTTCTAGCAAGATGTTTGCCTGAGTCGTCTGCCGCTTGGCTTCCTCTCTATCCCAGTTCTGCGAAGGTAGGCTTCGTAGAGCAAGGGACACACCCCTCGATTTCGAGGTTAGCAACGCCCTGACGTTCACGTAGGCCGGTGCCTGGGTGAAGTTGTTCCCCGAGCACGTCCGATGCTACATGACGACAGAGTCGCGCCGACCCTCCCAGCTTTCGTACTAAAGATACACCTTACGTTGAATATGATAACACAGTTTTGAGAAAGGCGAAGAACAAGGAAATAGACTGACCGAATAGAATCGATTTCCACACCGTGGAGACTCGACTTCTCTTCCGACCAACAACATTTTTTTTTCTCTTTAATCAGTATTTATCATAACATCTTTTTTTATTATTCTTATCATTCTCGTTTCCTTAAGACAGTATTAGTATTAGAGACATTTATTACCCTCATATGATCATAAGCTTCGACATCTTACTTTAAGCTTACTAATTCTACTAAACCAACATTAGTGAATTTATTTCTTTAGGATCGTGGAAGCAGCGGTCACCCTAAATAAGGACCAGTTCGCCACGACCTTTTAGATATAAGAATATATATACAAACATTTTCTTTTTCCAGCTTAAGGTTTAAGAAGTTACTTAGCTTTCTAAGACGGCAGGAGCTTACCGTTTGGGAGCCACCCTACCTTTATTTATAGTTTTTTCTTTATACGTACTACGCGTTCCCGGACGGAACGCTAGTCAATGACATCCAATCAAAGGAAGTCGAACCGGACATTCAACCAACCGGCTATGTCAAATCCGTCTAACGGCGGACAGCTCGACAAGTCGTGGAAACAGCCACGCCGAGTTGCAAGAGGACTGGGAAGGGAAGTATCAGCTTCTAACCGTGCGTCAACCGCGCCACGGCCCGAACATTCAGGTGCTCTTAGCATCAGGATGATCGAACCTTCAGACCAACCGGAAGGATCTCTCGATCAACAAAGACCCCCAACCAGCAACCCTCAACCACCAGCTAAAGTCACTGGACCAGCACCTCTTTCCGAGAGGCTGGGTCCTTTTCCAATTATTACTCATCCCTCCGGGGATAACGATGGTCTGTCCGCAGGTCTTTCGACCGCGGCAGTCATTCACTCACACCCAGAGGCGGGACCAAACCCCTGCACGGGAGATGGCGCCGCCGGATTCGTTTCGTTACAAGACGACCCTAACGAAAGCGACAACTTCGAACAGTACGTTCAACAGGTCGTAGCAGCAACAGTAGGAGCAAGGAGAGGCGATGAACTGCGTTACACCCGCGAAGAGTTAGACCGCAGTCGAGCCGTTATGAGGCAAGACATGGCCGTGGTTCTTCCTGAAGCAGTCATGGGACCAAATGCTCTTCGCATTCGTGATCCTTACGGACCTGGTCCGACTCACCCTCAGCAATTCGGCCAACCTTCCACTTCTCCAACCCTACGAAACCCGCAAGCTAACACAGCAGGCGGAGACCATTCGGACAGTCGTCCGGAATACATTCTAGGAGCGAGCACGCCTCTAAGAGCAGCTCCTAATGACAATCGGCAAGTGTACCCCGTACACATGGCCAGAGGCGCAAACGTGGACAATTTTCTACGCCCGCGCTGTGTAGCTAATACATTATAAGGGTCCCAACAAATCCCTTTAGTGCGCGCTTATTATAAAAAATAAAAAAAAAAACATGAATCTCGACGATTCGACGCCACCTATTTCATCGCAGGGACCCTCGCATGCGAGTTCGTTCCCGCGATACCACAATATCCTCAAGTGGGATCTACATTTCGACAACGAGGAACTTTCAGTCGACGATTTTCCGTCGTCCTCAACTTTCATCATTTGGTGCGAGGACAGCCCAAGGTATGGTTTTGGGGCTGGATAAAGAAGAATCCACACGCCTCATGGGAAGCTTTACGCTTAGCCCTCCTCGAACAATACCGCAGCCTCGAGTCGGATTTCGATATTTTCCGACAGATGTCGGTGATGCCTATTATGGGAACCTGTTAAGGCTGAACGCCAAACTGAAGTATCCCAAAGCGAATCGCGAGCTCATCGAGATCGTGAAGCGGAATGTCAAAAGACAGATCGGCCAATATTTGCTTACCTTCTACACTTCGGACATGGCAGAACTTGTTTATGTCTGTCGAAGCATTGAGCGTTTCCTCGCGGAAGCTCAAGGTTGCCACTCGAGCAAGCCCCGATTTGCGACAGCCGTACCGCTTCGTCGAACAATCAGCGAGCTCACCGATTCGGAACTGCAAGAGACGAATTCCGCAGACGCAAGCGTGGAGGGATTAGCCTTTCGCCAGCGAGACCGGAGCACCCTGATTTGTTGGATCTGCAGGGAACTGGGACATTCGATGTATGAATGCCTCAAGCTCCCGCAGAAACCCTTCTGTCTTCGTTGCGGCAAAGAGGATGTCTACACCCCAAACTGTCCTAGATGTCGGGAAAACCCGAGGACGAACTACTCTCGGACCGGCGAGAGCAGTTCGAAAACTTTCAGACCGGCCCCTCCCCACTAGACAGAACCCAACCATCTCACTCCTCAAATCAGAGAACACCAGACGTACCAATGCGGGTAGAAACCCCGATAAAACCCCAGACAAACACCCAGACAGAACCCGATAGAGTAGTGTCTGAGTCACCCATTTCAAAACCTGACACCCCAGTCAAATTATCTCACCACCATAAGTCATTCGACCAGCGATGGTCTGAATACCAGGAAGTCGAAGACACATCTTCGGCAAAACCATTCCGTCTCCCCGAATCCAGAAGTTACGTAAGCGATTCCAGGAGAAAAGGAAAACATACGCCGCGATAGCCGCGACGACTCTACATGCCAAATCACGTACAGACGGAGACCCGCGTCCCTACGCGGTCGTAAATCTGTTTGACCAACCTTGGTCAGGACTCCTCGATACGGAAGCGTGCATTAGCGTCATCGGACGGGCGGGCGTGGAATTCCTTAAAGCCAACCATATCCCTTGGAATCCGTTTTTAGCCGCAGTCACAACAGCTGACGGCAAAGCTCAATCTATTATGGGAATCGTTTCCACCAAAATTTCTTTTAATAACCGTACAGAAGACATCACTCTGTATATTGTTCCGACCATAGCGCAAGATTTGATCTTGGGCGTGGATTTCTGGAAGGCCTTCGAATTACCGCCGAATGTCATACCCGACTCAACGTTCAAAGCCTTCGCCGTGAGTAGCATCGCGGTAGGCATTGATATGACGGGCGATTCCATACCGAAAGCCGAAGTCCTCTCCCAAGCTCATATGTTGACGCCTATGGAAAGACAACTCCTAGACGATACCTTGTTATTATTCCCATCTTTCGCCAACTTAGGCTTAGGACGCACGCACCTCACAACGCATGTGATTGACACAGGCGATGCTGAACCGATCAAGCGTCGGCATTACCCTGTCTCTCCAGCGGTGGAGGCCCTTCTATATGAGCAGTTGGACCGTATGCTAGCGATGGACGTGATCGAAATCAGTCCCAGTGCATGGAGCTCTCCAGTCGTCTTAGTCAGACGCGGAGATAAGTACCGATTATGCCTGGACGTCCGTGAGCTAAATCGTGTCACGAAAAAAGACGCATATCCGCTGCAGAATATAGAGGGGTTGCTAGCTCACCTTCCGGACACGTACTTCATGTCCAGCGTGGACTTGAAGGACGCGTTCTGGCAAATACCGCTGGATGAGCAGAGCCGCGAGAAGACAGCATTTACCGTCCCCGGTAGGCCACTCTACCAATTTAAGGTCATGCCGTTTGGGTTGTGCAACGCGCCCCAGCGCCTTTGTCGGCTAATGGACCAAGTCATTCCCGTTGAATGGCGACACAAAGTGTTTGTGTATCTCGATGATTTACTCATCATATCGAGCACTTTGCAGGAACACCTCGAATTATTGGCAGGAGTAGCGGAGAAACTTAAATCCGCGGGGTTGATCAATTTAGAAAAATCTAAATTTTGTTACAGAGAGCTCAGATATCTAGGATTCACAGTCGGAAATGATGTACTCAAATTAGACCCGAGTAAGTAGAATCGGTCAGGAATTTCCCCATACCAGCGAATGCACGGCAAGTCCGAAGATTCCTGGGAATGGCGGGCTGGTACCGACGATTCGTGCCAGATTTTTCAACCTTGGCAGGAGACTTAACAGACACACTCAAAAAGGGGAAATCCTTTAACTTCACAGACAAAGCAGCCTCATCCTTTAAGGCTATAAAAGACATGCTTTCGAGAGCACCAGTTTTGGTGAATCCCGATTTTAAAAAGGACTTCATAATTTCATGTGATGCCAGTTCCACCGGCCTAGGCGCCGTACTGAGTCAGAAAGACGAGGAAGGGAGCGAACGTCCCATATACTACTATTCCCATAAACTGAACTCGGCACAGCGGAATTACACTGTGACGGAGCAAGAATGCTTGGCAGCCCTCATTGGTATCGCCAAATTCCGGCCCTACATCGAAGGGTACCGATTTAAGATCATTACAGACCATGCAAGCCTGCAGTGGCTAATGAGCAAGCGAGAACTCGAAGGCAGATTAGTTCGCTGGAGCTTGGAGCTTCAGGGGTACTCGTTTGACATCGAGCACCGGAGGGGAAGCCTCAATGTCGTGCCAGACGCGTTGTCGCGCGTTCACGAGATTGCAGCACTCCATTGCGGCGACTCGATGCCGAACCTCGTTTCCGACGTGTTGCACATTGATTTGACGGATCCAAGTTTCAACTCGGAATCTTACCGTCAAATAATGGACACCGTCGTTAATAACAAAGACCAGCTACCTGACCTTCTGATACGGAACAATTTCCTGTTCAAGAGGATCCAGCGTAGCACAGGAAACCCCATCCGAGACGATAAACCCTGGAAGCTCTGGATTCCAGCTGAGCTGACCCACCACTTGATTGAGCTAGCTCATTGCCCTGCGAAAGCCGCGCATGGCGGTATTTCTAAAACCCTAGACCGTCTACGGCAGCAATTATATTGGCCCAACATGGCCACACAAGTCCACAAATTCATCGGAGAGTGCGAGGTATGTAAAACCACCAAAGCCCCGAACTCTACGCTACGAGCCCAAATGGGAAAAGCTTTCGTCGTCGATAGGCCTTTCCAACACCTGTATTTAGATTACTTAGGACCTTACCCTCGATCGAAGCTCGGAAACACCCATGTGATCCTTGCTCTCGATCAATTTTCGAAATTTGTATTCGTGAAAGCGATACGTCGTGCAACCTCAGAATCAGCCATTAAATTCCCCCGAGACGAGATCTTCCCGATCTTCGGAGAGCCCGAATCCTTGTTGTCTGACAACGGCAAACAATTTGTCAGCAAGGAGTTCGCCTCGTTCACTTCGTCGCTCGGGATAAGACACCTCAAAACCGCGTCTTATTCGCCGCAAGCTAACGCCAGCGAGCGCGTCAATCGTTCCCTGATAGCCGCCATCCGCGCGTACATCAGCCCCGATCACTCTACGTGGGATGCACACTTGAACGCCATAAGCTGTTCCCTTAGGACCGCTATTCACTCGGCCTTAGGAATGTCCCCGTACGAGGTAGTGTTCGGGCAGAGTATGATCGAGCACGGGAGCGGATACCAAGTGCTTAGAGACCTAACCGGTCTAAACCATTTACAGATTGATCTGATTCCGAAAGCGAGTCGAATGAACATCCTACACTCCTACGTGAAAGAATCGCTGAGCAAAGCACACGACAAATACGAAAAGAGATGTAACACCCGGAGCAACCCTAGGAAGTTTAGAGAAGGCGACTGCGTATATAAACGTAATCATGCGCTTAGCAATTTCGCGCAAGGCTTCAATGCGAAGTTCGGAAGAAAATTCATTAAGGCTCGAGTCGTGAAAGTACAAGGAGACCTTTACCACCTGGTAGATGAGAAGGGAACAGACCGAGGTCTTGTTCACTCAAAAGATATCCAACGATAACCCTCGGAAGGTTGTTGACCGTAAAAATGTCTGTCTGAGGCAGAGATGAAACGAAACCAAAAAAAAATTATTTTTTTTCCCCAAAGGAAAACGTATAAACGACCATGTAAATCCCATTACCTAGCGACGCATACCCAATCGACCGCTTTAGTAATGTAACTTCTTTTGGGTGCAGACGATAGTCACCAACCGACGGAGAGTAACGGAGAGTAAGGCCCGGACAACTCAGCCCGCGCACGAGACTCCACCACATGAGCGACCAGTCACACACCAGTGCAGTCCGAAAGATGGTTGTGTCCTTGGTTCTTTCACTTGCGATACTCGCGAAAGCTCCGAGGTGTGTAACAAACCACCGTCATCAAAATAAATTACAAATCTCCACCCTGGCACCAAGTCGGGCCATCATAGCATGCATCGAGGAAAACACTACTCCGCAGTGTAAACCCGAATATGTACCCATATGTATATATATATTTCTCTCGTTACTTATTTCGGTTTTCCTAACTCGAAATGGGTACAAGAATATGTGCAGTTAATATAGGTATATGTATACGTATATTAAGGGTATTGTAATGTTGGTCGTCAGGTTCTGTAAGGGCACGACTGGGAGGACCTATTGTGTTATTGGGAGAGCTTCTCCTGACCTCGTACAGCGTGTTGCTATAGAAACGAGTGGTATGGCTTCGAAGCAGAGGACTGCTCCTTGAAGGCGTCAGTTTTCTAAAAGAAGATCCCCAAAAGTATTCCAGCGAGTTGCTAAATAAAACACTTATAGGTTCTGTGACTTCAGAAAGTGAAAAGCCACTTTATTCAGAATTCTGGGCTCTTATATACTAATTTTCACATATGCTGTCGCAGCAAAAAGTATTCGCTTCGTATCTCGAACCCCAAAATCCATTAATCGATAATTGCCCATTCGGCATTTCCCGCTTGTGGATGACCGCCGTCATTCCACACAGTATTCGATTACAATGTGCTTGCCAATGATCATTATCTATGTAGCTGTACACTTTGTCGCGTGCCATTGCTCAGCATAAGCAAAAAGTTTCACACAAAGTGTTTGTTTACTTTTTGCTACCATGGATTGCCCTTGTGGCTGTATGCTTTGTGTGTGCTATTGTTCAGCATAGGCACGTCGGCTCATACAAGGTATTTGATTACTCGAGTACATACATTTGTATGTTTGATCGTTGAACTCGTAATCGGCATAAGACACATTTAGGTTTATTTGTTAGGGTTCGAGTTACGAAGTGAGCAATTAAATGATTTTCAATGTTCCTATGACATTGTTGGATAGTTGTCGCTAGCGCGATCACTTTACAAAGTATATTTTGTGATATTTAATTGCTGCGTACTTTGTTTGATATGTGGCGCTAGTGCGATCCCTTCACACCACCCTTCCTGGGGGAAAAGGAGAAATCATGATGTCTCTTGATTTCTTCTTTTCCGCGCCACATTTACAAGATAGGGAGTTATAAAAGAATTTCTTACTATCTTATGATATAATTAATTAGATGTTATTAATCTTACAGGTTAGATACATTATTACATATGCTTATTCTACATCTTATTATTAATTTGACATTATTACATATTCTTATTTTATATCTTATTATTATTTTTATACTACATTTTATGACAACATCTTATTATTATTTTTATACAACATCTTATCATTGTTTTTTTTTTTTTTTTTTTTTTTTTTTTTTTTTTTTTTTGACCTTATATGATATATATATTATTGCATATTCTTATTCTATATCTTAGTATGGTATATATCTTATTACATATTCTTATCCTATATGTTATTAATTTTATGTGGTATAATTCTTATTACATATTCTTATTCTAAATCTTATTATTATTTTTATACAACATCTTGTTTTTAAAATTTTTATTGTGATAGATATTTATTTTACATGTACAAACAATTTTTATCTTGATAGGTAAACAAGGGGACTCGTCTTCCTCCCTTTAAAAATTTTTTTTTTTTTCAAAAATTAAAAGTATATATAAATTGCTTCAATACGTATTCGTAGAATTTCTTCAACCGATTTTTATGGACTTTTGTCCTCTTCCCTTCGTACTTTATTTCACAATTTACTCCCTGTTCGGATAGTACTTCGTATGGTCCTATGTAAATTGGATCTAGCTTCTTCCTATTTTCGATCCTTAACAAGACTAAACTACCTACTGCGAAACTAGTTGGCTTACTTCTAACTTTCCTATCGGAATCACCTTTTCTAGCATTTTTCTTATCTATGAGTATGTCTCTAGCATCCCTATGAGCAATTTGTAGTCTTTGCCTTAATTCCATTACATAGTCTTCATAGTTGTATCTTGGTTCCACTTGTTTTGTCAGATTCGATGGTAACGTACATTGTCGTCCGAATACCAATTCGAATGGGGTATACCCTGTTTCTGCATGTACTGCGGTATTATAGCAGAACACATAGTATGGTAACCAAGTACACCAGTCAGTATGTTTTTCGGATACGTAGCCTCTAAGGTATGCTCCGAGAACTTTATGGGAGTTTTCCAATGCTCCTATACTCTCGTGATGATATGCCGTGGACTGAATTTGTTCTATTCTCAGTAGTTTGCACATATCCTTGAAAATTTTGTTAATAAACTCTGTTCCTTGGTCGGATGCTATCGTTTTAGGAACTCCATATTTAAGGATAAAGCATTCTACTAGCCCTTTGGCTACTGTGCTAGCTTCTTTGTTTACTATCGGAATAGCTTCAGTGAATTTGGTGAGTTCGTCCTGTAAGGTCAAAATATATTTGTAGCCGTTTACCGATTCGTCTAAGGGACCTACTAAGTCTAGAAATATCTTATCGAAACTTGATTCTGCCGTTGTTGTTATCTCCATGGGCTGTCTTTTAGGCGAAATATATTTATTTTTCTGGCAACTTGGGCAATGCTTCACAAACGTCGTCACGTCGTTCTGCATTCCTGTCCAGAAATATTTTCTTTTAATGTTCTTAAGCATGCGGTTTATTCCTGCATGTCCACTTGTGGGTAATAGGTGATAGTCATTGAGCAATATTTTCTTCTTCTGAGGATCGGTTATTTCAATACAATTATTTATGAGGTGCACCTTTACATTACTTTCTTTAAATAAGTCTCCTAAGATTTTCTGTAACTCGTGAATTTTATATTCTCGACGGCCGTCTGCGAGTTTTTTAATCTCCTGTTTAGTAATATATAATTTATTTATTTCTGCTGGTCCGCAGATTCTGTGCACGTCCCTCAGCAACATTTTGCCAAATGATGCTGATCGGGCTGTAGTGCTTTCCTTGGACCTCCTTAGGAGTACACAATTTTTCTCTGGGATATACGCCAAAACTTTGTTTGGGCCCAGGATTATATTAGTACCTCTTACTGGGTACTCATCGTCCTCGAAACTATTAATTATTTTTAACTCAATTACGTTATGCCCGTGTTCTGGAGGTTTGATCAATTCCGTTATAATGTGATTATTCTTTTCTTCTTCCGTGATCTGATTTTTCTTCTTCTCCTCTGTTTCCTGTACGTGGTTTTCTTGTACAGTATCTTTCGCTTTCGATTGTGACCTTGTGATGACGCAAATCTGGAGTTGTTTAAGCTTATGGGAATCCCAGTTGATGCGACTTAAGGCATCAGCTGTGCAGTTATCCTTTCCGGGTGTGTATTCAATACAAAAGTTGTATTCCTCCAGTAGTAGTCGGAATTTGGTTAGTCTACTTGAGGGTTCTTTAAGAGAAAAGAGATATACTAGTGGTCTATGGTCTGTTAGAATTTTAAATTTTCTGCCAAAAAGGTAGGGTCGATAGTGTTTTACTGCCCATACTATAGCAAGCAACTCCTTTTCTATAGTGCTATATATTTTCTCGGCATTATTCAGAGTTTTGCTCGCATAAGCAATGGGTTGGTCATCGAAATTTGAAAGTACGGCCCCCAAGGCAAACCCTGAGGCGTCTGTCCGTAGAATGAATTCTTTCTCAAAATTCGGAAATTGTAAAACTTGAGGACTAGTGAGGATTGCTTTTAAGAGTTGAAATGACTTCTCACAGTCCTGGTTAAAATTGAACTCTACATTTTTCCTGAGTAATTTATTAAGAGGAATGGCTATGGTAGCGAAGTTAGGTATAAATTTTCGGTAGTAGTTTGCAAAAGCTACGAATCTTCTAACTTCGTCAGCATTGGTAGGCCTGGGGTAATTATTCATAACAGCTGATTTTGTGAGGTCGGGGTGAATTCCTTTATTGGAAATAATGTGTCCTACAATAAGTGAGAGAACCTATCAGAATGGAACTGTGACCCAATTTACATAGGGTGAATTTACAGAGGGTAACTTTTACTTTTCTTTGTTTGTTATTTTCATCGTACCTATATCTATATTGTTATATATATTTTTGTGTTTTTTTTTTTTCTTGACTTAAGTAAACTAAATTATTACATTTAATACCATTTAATTTTTTTTTCTTTAATATAGAAAATGTGTTTTTTTTTTTCTTAATAAATCAGAATATGTAGAATGACTGTGCAGTCATCCTTAGTTGCTAAGTATTTAACATGACTTAAAAATGGGTAAAGAGAAGAATAAGAATTTTTTTTTTATCATTACATATCTACTTTTAATCAAACAGCAGTTTTTGAAAACTATTTATAAGTCGGGTGCATGTTGCATAAGTCATACTAAATTAAACATAAAAAAACTATTGGGAATTAAATACATATTTAAAACTAAAACAAAAGAGATTATTTAAAAATTGTTAAAAAAAATATGCTTAAAAATTGTTTATTGCAGCTGAGCTGCTAACTGCCGGTGGTGATCTTCCAAAATGTTCATTTGAGCTTCTAGCTCCCCTTTGTCCCGCGTCCATAGCAGCCCTAACTGGAAAGGGAGATTTTGGTCCACTCCCCTTTGGTGGCAGTACCCGACAATACTGGAAAATAAGTTGATGTCCATCACTGCCATCAGGCGTTGAACTAGACCGGTCCCAGATTCGACCTGAGCCAAACGATAAGCATACGTTTCCACCTTCGATTGCATATTGTTTTGAAGTGTGTGGATAGTATGCTGAGGGCTGGGTGTGTTTGGTGGGCTTTCCAATGGATCACCTTCAAGTACAAGACAACCAACACGGGGATGTTCTTTAAAGTATTTTCTACTTTTAAATTTGGTTTTTATTGCTCCTGTGAAATTTTGTACATCCTCTGTTGATGTAGTTGATATACAAAGCGTATGCATTATGATTTTTAGCATTTCGTCAAAAAAAAAAGGGAAACACTGTATGTATCAAAGCTAACACATTTCAAACAGCGGTAGCGAAAACCAATAATTTGATACTGCTTGTAATTATTGGCTTGATGTTTAGTGGGTTCTGAAGCTATCTGTGCAAAACCGAAAATCAAACCAAGCTTTGAGGTTCGTACTGGAGTCAAACAAGAATATGCTATGCTTATGGTAGTATCTTGATTGCTATCTTGAAATTTTTTAGATATTCCTGCTTGCCCCTGCTGCTTTCTGCTCACTCAAGTGGTCTGCGCTGCTTGGAGGGACTGTATAACTAGTGGTAGTTATTGCCCTCCTCCTGGCAGGATCGCCATGTAATGTTGGTCGTCAGGTTCTGTAAGGGCACGACTGGGAGGACCTATTGTGTTATTGGGAGAGCTTCTCCTGACCTCGTACAGCGTGTTGCTATAGAAACGAGTGGTATGGCTTCGAAGCAGAGGACTGCTCCTTGAAGGCGTCAGTTTTCTAAAAGAAGATCCCCAAAAGTATTCCAGCGAGTTGCTAAATAAAACACTTATAGGTTCTGTGACTTCAGAAAGTGAAAAGCCACTTTATTCAGAATTCTGGGCTCTTATATACTAATTTTCACATATGCTGTCGCAGCAAAAAGTATTCGCTTCGTATCTCGAACCCCAAAATCCATTAATCGATAATTGCCCATTCGGCATTTCCCGCGTGTGGATGACCGCCGTCATTCCACACAGTATTCGATTACAATGTGCTTGCCAATGATCATTATCTATGTAGCTGTACACTTTGTCGCGTGGCATTGCTCAGCATAAGCAAAAAGTTTCACACAAAGTGTTTGTTTACTTTTTGCTACCATGGATTGCCCATGTGGCTGTATGCTTTGTGTGTGCTATTGTTCAGCATAGGCACGTCGACTCATACAAGGTATTTGATTACTCGAGTACATACATTTGTATGTTTGATCGTTGAACTCGTAATCGGCATAAGACACATTTAGGTTTATTTGTTAGGGTTCGAGTTACGAAGTGAGCAATTAAATGATTTTCAATGTTCCTATGACATTGTTGGATAGTTGTCGCTAGCGCGATCACTTTACAAAGTATATTTTGTGATATTTAATTGCTGCGTACTTTGTTTGATATGTGGCGCTAGTGCGATCCCTTCACAGTATGCTGATCGCAATGCACAAACTATAACGCATAATTATTGGTTGAGGACGACGTTGCAGTTTTTTTTTATGCATGGTTATGGCGATTCGTTATTAGTATTATTATTTGTTTTTTTTCTTGTTTTATTTATCGCAAGTGGTGTAGTCATCAGTTGATATAAATGTTCACCCGGAAGTTGTTCGGTTATTGTACGCTAATATAGTTTTAACGACCGTTTCTTTTTCGGGGAAATAAATAATTGTATCGCCATGAAGGCTCAGCAAACCACCAACGGTTTATTAATTTCCACTACGGTACGGATGCCATTTAGCATCATGCAGTAAGCGTTTAGAGGTCGAGGAAGAGAAGTCGAGGTCGACATGAAAATAAAGTTGCGTTAAATAAACAAGAAGAAGAAATCAAAAGTATATGGAGTTGTGTAAAGCTAATAAATGCGAAAGAGTCTAATAAAAATAATAATGTAGGCAAGAAAGTAAACAAAATGGATACATATGCTGAAATTGCAGTCAAAAACATTCCGCCGGTTTTAATTAAACCAAATAAAAAACAAGATAGTGAAAAGACAAAATCAGATTTAAAAGAAATTATTAAACCAGCAGATCTGGCTCTTCAAGTTAGTGGAATATCTAAAATTAGTAATGGTTCGGTATTGATTAAATGTGCAAATGAAGAATCGAGTAAGAAAATAGAAGATCACGTCAAAGAAAAGATGGGTGAAAAATATAAAGTTAATATAAGATCTTTGGTAGACCCGCAGATTGTAGTAATTGGTGTTGATCGAGAAATAAAAGAAGATAATGTAATTAATGCTATAAAAAGACAAAATAAAATCAGTGGGAATATGAAGCTTATAAAGTGTTATAATAAATTCAAGGATGATAAAAAATATAATGTTATTATCAGTATAGATGGTACTTTATTCAAAGAAATAATGGAGGTTAATAAACCTTGTTTTAACATTGGATGGAATAAATGCGCAGTGTATAATAATGTATATTTAAGAAGGTGTTATAAATGTTGGGGATTTAACCATACAGCTAAAGTATGCACTGACAAAGTATGTTGCCCAAAGTGCAGTGGTGAACATAGTGAAATAGAGTGCCTAAGTGAAAAAAAGGAGTGCAGAAACTGCGTTCTATCAATTAATAATCTTAATATAGAATTAGACCAATGTCATGATACAAGAGATACAAACTGTCCGGTATATTTAAGACGAATTGCAAAGGAGAGAGAAAAGGTGGCTTATTATTAGCAATTAAATTCATTTCAGTGCATTTATTTAAATATTCAGGGAATAACAAATAATTTCAGTGAACTCAAACACATGGTATATGAAAATGATTTTGATCTTATTGCATTGTCAGAAACGCATATGGGGGTAAATGTAAAAGACCATGAAATTAAGCTCAAAAACTAAAATTTAATTAGATGTGAAACAACATCGTCGCATACTGGTGGGGCAGTTATATACTTAAAGAAATGTTGGGAACATTTACCCTTAAAATCGGTGCAAGTTGCTTTGAAAATATGGTTACTGTCTATAGAAATAACAATGATGAATAAAGCTATAACGTTTGTGGTGGTGTATAGGTCGCCAAGTTCTTCGATCAGGGAATTCTGTGATTATATAAGTGACTTTTTGGATGAATTAAAAGAGAAAGAAATGATAATAATCGGTGATTTTAACATAGATTGGCTTAGCAGTAGTGTACATGTACACAAGAGAACTTGAATGCTTGTTTAATGAAAGTATGTGCAAGCAATTAGTTCATGAACCTACACGTGTGACACTAACTAGCAAAACTGCTTTGGATTATGTTGTTACAAACAAAAAGGATTGTGAAGTGAATGTAAGAAACAATCTTAAAATTAGTGACCACGAATCAGTGGAATGTAAAATAAAACTAAAAAGTGATAAAAATGTGAAATACTCGAAAGTAATAAAATATTTAAAATATAATAGATTTCAATTTACTCAACAAATAATGGTTGATTTACACGGTCACACATTCCTAACATGTCAGATTAAAGGGATGCTAAATACTAAATATCCGTGTGACTGAAAGGGACAGCATTACCTAACATGCAAAAAAACGTGACACGTATTCAGTTCGGCCATCTTGTTTACGTGGTAGGAATTATGGGAAAGCTATGCATGTTGATATTTTTATAGCGATGGCTTACGAAATTTCGATTTCCTATAAAACAAAATGGGCGCTGCTATCATATGTTTTAATCGCCATAATACATTTTTGACATTTCTCTGCTTCACATCGCCGATTGTACCTACTCAAGATGGAAAACACTATTAATACGGCAGCCTTTACGAGATCCATATTTTTATTTATTTTTTAATTCTACCACAACAAAACCGATGAAAATAAATTTGGTTGTTTACATGTGATCTGTCAAATCTCCATAAAAATGTTATAGCAAGTTAAAGTATGTGATCTCACTCTTACACCTTATTAGCATTGACTGCGGATAAACGGATTTCTCTTTTCGGCTTTGTTGCAAAAATGCGCGTGCGTGATGGTGTAAATGCGATATAAGAAGAAGTGCAATAAATGGAATAAGTATTTTAGTACAATGTGATAATGAAACGAGTGATATTTTTGAAAAGGAAATGTTAAAAGTGATCAACAAATTTGTAGTGGAAAAACATTGTATGGAAGGGAAACCGAAATGGTTTAATAAAGAACTGAAAGTACAAAGAAATAAAAAAATTCAATGCCATTTGAAATTTCTAATGACGCGAAGTAGTGTTGATTGGGGATCATATACTAAAATACGTAATGAATATAAAGCTAATCTTAATAAAATGGAACGTCGTTATATACAAAATAAGCTCAGTGGAGCCAATGACCAAAAAACTATGTGGCGATCAATAAAAAGTTTAGTATTGGGAGAGGAAACAACCGAAAACAAGTACATTGAGTTCGAGGGGGTAAAAATTAAAGGGGAGAAATTGATTGCGAATAAGTTTAATCAATATTTTATTGAAAGCATAAATGATGAAATTCCTAAAGTGCCGTGGGTAAATGTTGTAGCCAATAGTGAAAGAAGGTTTAAATTTAGAAAAGTTAACTCAATTGATGATCTTCTTAAAATAATAGAAATGTTGCCAAGCAAAAATGACTACAATTTCATGAATAAAAAAATGATAATAGACAGTTTTAGTGTGGTGGGTCCTGCTCTACTGAATATAATTAATTATTCGTTGACAAGTGGTGTTTTCCCTAGTACATGGAAAACATCGGTTATAATTCCTGTACAAAAAATTGCAAACTCCATACAAAACGAACACTTTCGCCCAGTAAATATGCTTCCAATGCATGAGAAGATTTTGGAAAAGGTGGTGCATATTCAATTGGAAAAATACATTGAGGACAATAATATACTACTTGAAGAACAATCGGGATTCAGAAGAAAACACTCGTGCGAGTCAGCTTTAAATTTCATCATCACTGACTGGAAGGAAAAACTTCACAACAAGAAAAAAATAGCTGCTGTATTCTTGGATTTGAAGAGAGCCTTCGAGACGGTAAATAGAGGCATATAACTTGAAAAGCTTTGTGGATATGGGGTAAGAGATGTAGAGTACGAATGGTTTAAATCATATTTAATAGATCGCAAGCAGATAGTAAAATTTAATAATGAGCTATCCAATCCACTAAAAACAGAAATTGGAGTACCACAGGGGTCCATATTGGGACCTCTTTTGTTTTTATTGTATATAAACGATATCAAAAATATTGTAATAAATTGTCAAATTAAATTATTTGCGGATGATGGACTCATGTATGTAGAAACAAATGAACTTAGTGAGAGTATTACTAAACTTTTGGAAGATATACATAATATTAAAAAATACCTAAATATGAATAAACTCAAATTAAATGTAGATAAAACTAAAATAATGGTATTACCTAGAAATTATTCTTCCAATAAAATTGATGAATTTGAATGTGTTAATGAGACGAAGTATCTAGGAATTGTAGTAGATAGTAATTTAAACTTTAAAGCACATTTTGAAAACATTTGTAAAAAAAAATTTCTATAAAAATCGGTTTCTTTCGGAGAATTAGAAAGAAATTATGCATTCAAATGGCAATAAAAATATACAATACCGTCATCAAACCTCATTTTGAATATTGCCCTACAATATTATTAATGGGTTCTGTAGGTATGATGCACACAATGCAAAAATTACAAAATAAGGCAATGCGTTCAATTCTACATTGCAATAGATACACTCCAATAAGTACTCGTATAATGTTAGAAATGTTAAAATGGTTGACTATCAAACAACATATAATAATGAGTACTATGCTATTTATATTTAAAATTAAAAATAATTTATTGCCCATGTATTTAAAAAGACGTTTGTCCACAAGAGCCAACTCGCATTCATACAACCTAAGAAATAATAACGATTTTAACTTGCAGCTATATAGAGATAATAAAACGCAAAATATGTTATTCTATAAGGGTATACAAATGTTTAATAATCTGCCGAATGATGTAAAAGAAGAATCCAATATTAAAATTTGTTTTAATATTATTTGTAAAAAACAATTATTAAACTCAAAATGCAACACGTAAATGATAATTATAAACAATGTAATGTAAACTTGTAAAATCGAAAAAAAGTGGCATTATTGCTAAATAAACTGAAATAATAATAATAATAATCAGCCACCACGGTGTGAACAACAACATGGGGTAAGGTACCCTAAGCATTTTAGGGGATCTCACTCCTTTCCGGAGCAGGGGCCATCGCGAGTGGAGCGATGCGGTGGCCAAAGGTGTCCGCAATTCTCATCAGTGTTGCGGCGGGGTGGGTCAGCTCAGAAGAAAGTCTACATCCTCTTCTTCTGCACCAATTCGGCAAAAGTCCCAACTTTCTTGTATTCCTCCTTTATATATCTGGTGGTCCAGGTTAGCCACTACAAATCTTCTCAAGCCACGTCTTCCTCGGGCCGGAGAGGCTATCCTTCGGGATAGTGGAGGGTGGACTAGGACTCTTTTGGTACCGGCGACGGTTCATCGTGTCGTCCGAGGTCTAGTCCACCACAGCAATTTCAGGCATGTAAATAACAAGGTAACCCCAGTTCGAGCTCTATAGCAAGTTCCCGCTCCCGCCGACGAGCTAGCACGGGGCGGCCATGCCTGGCTATGAGTGGTCGAACACCCCCTCTCTCTTATTAATCAGTGACGGAGGCGGACTCTTGGCAGTCTGTAGGCCAGAGCCGTCGACATTATAGGCTATCGACAGGACGACAGCTGGGCGCACTCAGAGGATGACAGCGGTTTTGTTTCTTTTTTTGGTTTTCCGATGCCAACCAGTCAGAGGAGGGGAGAGTATGTATCTGCATGTCATGCTTCTGGTTACAGATGGCGTGCAACGTAGAACAGCTCCTTTTTGTAATTTTGTTACAACCCTAATAGAATTGCTCTCAGAGTTATGGCGAATTATCATACACACTACGCCAACCATGTGAGAGCTTTGAAGAGGGACCGATTTATGTAAGTCATTAGCTGTGTTTAATGAAAAAAAGATCAGAACAGAACAGATCAGATCAGCACACTTGAGCGAAAACTGTCAGATCAAGTGAGAACAAAAAAGTACAGCTTCATGTGACAGCTCCCATATCAGCTGTTAAATTCCAAAATAAATAAATCCAAACGAAAAGTGAGACTCAAAGTTGCTTTTGATAAATAAAATAAAATGAATACTTCAGACTTTTTAATACTCGAGATGTTGGAAGATTCTGGCAGTAGCATCATGTTAAGTTCGGCGGATATTACAACATCGGATACCAGCAATAGCGATGAAGAAGAAGATTTGCCACAGTTTTTCGTTGGAAAGGACGACAGAAATGCGATTTCTAGGTATCTAGAAGAAGTAGTTCCTTCTTACACTGAAAAAGAATTTATAACCCACTTTCGAGTAAGTCGCGATTTGTATCAATGCATAGTGCAACAATTTGCATTATCGAATGAGTACATCGCAATGAAAGCGGCCAAAACATTTTCTCCAGAAATTCATGTAGCACTCTTCTTGTGGTTCACTGGACATGAAGCGTGCACCTTCATAGATATAGCAGATAGAGAACAGTATGCCGAATAATAAATCGCTTGGATTTTTAAGCAAGCTCTCAGATTCAGTTATTCAGTTGCCTTCAGAGGAAGCAAAAGGTAGAACTACCTTATTGATGTATAATAGACGTTTTCCATTTTAACTTTTATAAAAATATGCGAATATTTTTATGCAAAAATAGTTAATGCAAAATTTCCTGCCAAACAAACAAATCAGCTGGCATCAGTGTCATTTGACGTCTTCAATTTGACACTTTTCACGCAGTTGACCTTCCTCAAAAGGAGGTGCAGAAAATCCTGTACTTTTCTGATCTTAACTGAGCTGGACAGCGTCATGGAACACAAAGTGACAGAATCTAAAACATTTTGGGGCAAGCTTTTTGCTCATTCAACACAAAATCCTGTACTTTTCTGATCTTTTCTGTGCAGCTCAGGTTCATTAAACACACCTATTGCAACCAGACTGAGAGACAAACATCCTATCTTGCCTGTACTGACAATTTTTGTTGGACAATGTATAGTATCTAGGGAACTTGCTGTTGCCTTGCAAATTGAACGCGCCAAATGTTTCAGCTAAGTTTTCAAAATTAAATAAATTTACTACCCCACAACAATCCACGCTCATATGCTAACAGTAGAAAGGAAATTTTTTTGGAAGGTAAAAATTAGATCAAATGTATTTGAATAATAAATTTGAGACTTTCTTTCGTGAATATACGTCTAAGAAGATATTTTGATTTCACTGAAAATCAGCTGTTTCACAAAGAAGTAGAAATAACACCCCTACAGTAGAGTGTTCCATAAATGTATTCCAATTTTGTCATTTGAACTTAAGGTGAACATAGAAGTGAAACTAGCAAGTTATTGGGAATTGCATCACTTAGCTTGAAATAAGTTCCCAATAAAACCCGCAATTGTGTTAAAGTCAGTTGTAAATGTTGCGTTATAGTTGTTGTTTAAAGTGTTACCTATGTACTTTTGAATGTTAACCATGCTAAATCACCTATTGTGAATATTTATATACGCAACGCGTCGCACAGTGTGTAATTTCGCAAATCTACCGGGATTTATTTAAAAATTCAATGTCACCCGTTTGAAAATATTTTGATATGACACGACGGCTAGAACTCCGGGCAATAAAATTCCAACAAAACAGATTGCATGAAACCGTTATTTTAGGTTAGGCAACATTACAAACAGCTAACATTTTGGAACAAACAAATACTCAGGTCAGTTGCATATTAACAGTCAAATTGATGATATTGATGGTCACATACAAAATGGAAGAAATTGTCGTTTTGTTTGAAGGCTTTTGTCTTGTCCGTTTTTTTCATCTTTGAACTTTGTAAAGCGTTTTAAAATTGTACCCGCATGTACCCGTCGTGAAATGTTGTTTAGTACCTCCTCCTGTGTTTTATCTATCAGAATCCATTAACTTTTTCTGCCCTTAGGTGCCCACCCCAAACAATTTTTTTTTCGTTAAGAACTTATTAATATGAAACATCAGGCAAGGTTGAATACAAATAGGGATATACTAAACATATTTCCACTATCTTTGGGTCCGTATCTATCGAGCCGTAGTACTGCAATCCGCAGAAAAAGAAATCCACTTCCTCAGGAAAGTATCGCACTATTGAAGCTGCCGAAGCTACCGAAGCTAAATGTAGCAGCAGCTCGGATGATGAAAGCGATTAATTTTTAATAAAAATAAAATAAAATAAATAAATAAATAATAATAGGTAAATAAGAAATAAATACATTTTTGTAGTTGCATACAAGCTCTTTGGGATGTTTTAAGGTACTAGGTTGGAGGAAGTAAGGTAAATGATCTAAGGATTTCTTGGTCAATGGATGGGGTGGGGTAGGTAGGTATTATGCCTTATATCACTGAACCAATATGCGTGTAAATACTTTCACAACTTTCTGAAATTTAATATAATACTCCATTAAACAAGTAAACAATAATAGAAATATATTTAAACACAACAGGAATAAGCCGGGTGATGTATTAGCAATTAAATGAAAACCTTTTTAATAAAAATCCTTTAGCTTATTTAAATGGGATCCTCTTGAATGTGCAAGGGATAACCGGGAATTTTGAGTTGATTGAAGAATTGGCAGACAAAAACAAGTTTGATTTTTTGTTACTCACTGAAACACATCTTACAACCAAAGTAGAAAAATGTGAAATATTGTTGAATGGTTATAAGAATTATAATTGTTTTAGTAACTCGCGGCATACAGGTGGCGTAACAATTTATATTAAAAATGGTATAAGATCAGTGGAAAAAACGCAATATGCAATCGACAAAAAGTTATGGATTTTCGCAATTAAAATAACTGTAAGGAAGGAATCTTGGAACTTAATTCTATTATATCGGTCAGAAAAAATGAATGTTCGCGATTTTTTTGAGGTTTTAAATGAGTGGGCTTTAAACAACATCAGTGAAAATTAAAATACACTAATCCTAGGTGACTTTAATGTTGACTTTCTTGCAAGAAGTAGTTATGAACTTAAGTTTGTAAATGATTTTTTTATATAATATTGGTCTTGAGCAATTAGTAACACAGCCAACTAGAATAACAATGACATCAAGAACCTTAATAGATTACGTGTTGGCTAAGCACACAATGAAAGTTGATGTCACAATGCGTAGCGAATGGAAGGTTTCTGATCATGAGACCTTGGATATAAAACTGTTCACGAAATCACATAAAAATGATAAACATAAACAAATCAAATATATAAAGTATAGTTACGATCCCTTTGTATGTGCATTAAATTGTGAACATTTTATTAGTATATCCGAAACAAACGAATTGAATAGCTGTGCTAAAAAATTTAAAGAGGGAATGGAACTAGCATTGTCAGCTGTAACAAAGTCGGCCAAAATAAATGAAAAATGTGCTGAATGGTTTAACAACGAACTATGCAATCTTAAGCGAAGAAAGGTAACCTTGTATGATCGGGCTAGATTTGAAAATTCTATTGAAGCTTGGAGAAATTATAAAGCGGTTAAAAATGCGTATAAAAACGAGTGTATAAAAGCAAAAAGTTCATTCATAGAATCCAAAATAAGTGCGAATGCTGGTGATCAGAAGGGTTTATGGAAGATATTAAAAAGACAATTACTAAAAACCGAAAAAAGTGAAATCTCATGTCTTAAATTTGATAATAAGTGCCTTAAAAATGAAAGAGAAATTGCCAACGCGCTAAACTTGTTTTTTGTGAACAGTGTTGAAGAAATTAATAATAGTATAAACTTGATTCCCTATTCTGATATTATAGTTACCCATAACAATTTATTTAAATTTAGGCAAGTGAATTTCCAAGAACTTGAAGAAACAATCAAAACAATGAACAAGAAAATGACTGTTTTGGACTAAATTGCAGTATAATTCTCGATTGCAAATGCGAAATTTTACCTAATTTATTAAAAATAGTAAACTCGTCCTTAGAAAGTGGTGATTTTCCTGAAAGTTGGAAGGAATCAATTGTAATTCCTATTGAAAAAATCCAAAACCCTAAAAATCCTGAAGACTGGAGGCCAATCAACATGCTCCCTACCTATGAAAAAATCCTTGAGGAAATAGTATGTAATCAACTTACCAACTTTATAGAAGGCGAAAATATATTGAGTGTACAGCAATCAGGTTTTAGGAAAGGGCACTCTTGTGAAACCTCTATTCGTTGGCTTATAAATGAATGGAAAAAGGAAATGGATAATGGCCAGTGTATTCTTGCTGTTTTCCTGGACCTTAAACGCGCGTTTGAGACGATAGACAGAGGTATATTACTTAAAAAACTTGAAAAGTGCGGTATTTGTGAAATTGAACTTAAATGGTTTAAAAGTTACTTATCGGGAAAATCGCAAAGAGTTAAAGTGAATGAAACTTTCTCCGATGCAAAAAACGTGAATCTTGGTGTGCCTCAAGGATCGAAGTTGGGGGTTTCCCTATTTTTATATATTAATGATATAGTTAATGCAATTTCAGAAGCAAAGATTTCAATATTTGCGGACGACACCCTCATTTGCATTGCTGGTGATGACATTAATGCATGTGAATATTTAATTCAAAGTGAACTAAACAAAATTAATGTCTGGCTTTGCAAAATTAGCTAAAACTGAACGTTACAAAGACTAAAAGCATGTGCATAAATAGTAATGAAACGAATGTCGACATTAGAATGAATGGTGAATTAGTTGAATGTGTTCGTGAAATCAAGTATCTGGGTGTATGTATTGACAATAAACTTAAATTCAATGAACATATAACTAAACTTTGTGCTAAGGTCTCAAAAAAGATAGGGGTTTTCAAACGAATTCGTAGAAATATATCACATAATTGTGCTCTTACAATTTACAACACGTTAATCCTTCCTCATTTTGACTATTGTTCATTGATCATTTACATGTCAAATATGGAAAATATAAGAAAACTTCAAATATTGCAAAATAGAGCAATGAGAACTGTGCTTAAGTGCGGTTTCAGAACTCCAAGACAGAAAATGCTTTCAAACCTCGGATGGTTAAGTATTGAACAACGTTTAAAATTTAATGCTCTTGTGATGATATTTAAAATTGGATACAACTTATACCCCCTATATCTCCAACATAATATTAGTTATATAACAAATTCTTTTTATAATTTAAGGAATGCCGGTGATTTTAGACTACCGTTTTATAGAAGAGCTGGCACTCAGAACAACCTGCTTTACAAAGGATTACAATTATTTAATAGTCTGCCTAGAAACCTCAAGACTGAAATAAATTTAAATGTATTTAAATCTCAACTTAAACCACTGTTAAAAAATAATATTATATAAAATCACTTTTAGTTATATAAGTATTAACTGATGTTAAGAGTTTTTTTTTAAACTAATAAATAAACTAAACTAAACTAAACTAAATAAAGTTCCGCTAGATGTGTTAAATTACACACTATGCGTCGATCAGAAAATTGCAATTGACAGCAAACGTTTGTGAAATAGAAAAATGTCTACCACAAAGAATCTGGAAATAAAAGTAAGTTTTTTATTAAAAATCAATAATTTCTCGACTTTATTTTCAGGAAAATGGATTCATCTAAATATGCAACGAAGTTGGATGCAGTAAATAGAAAGAGCTGTATTACAAAGTTCTTTTTATTTACAAAGCTTCATGTGATGGCGTAGAAATAGCTGTGCCTTCGTGGGAGTGACGAGTTAGAGCAGGCTTCTTGAAGATAAAGGTAATCCACATACCAAAATATAGGGAAAATTCTCATCATTTTTCAAACCGCTGGTCATTGAACTTGACGAAGACCTATATGAACCCGATAATCATCGCGTAGAGTAGTATCCAACATATACTGCTCAAGAAACCGATGGCTTCCAGGTGAAACGACCTGGTGTAGTTGTAATTTATGTGTCTTAATATATTGCCAAAGACCTTGATAGTGAATTAAGCCAATAAAACATTAACTTCAAACAACGTTATAATGCAATTTTTATTATCGTATATTCAACCGTATAATCTTTATTCAATGGACTGTATGTCTTTCTGCTTAATCCGATCGCGACATGACTGCTTTGCTTGGTGGCTGCTACAAAAGTAAATAATTTTTCTTCTGCTGCTTATGTGCAGCATGCAATACGCTAACAAATAAAAACCAGTATTTTCTCTATTAACCAAATACAGTTGGGTTCGTAAGCGAGAGAAATTGAATATGATGGCAAGAGCTACAAAATTACCACTAGCTATTAAGTTAGTGCAGTTACATACATATTTAATTAAAGAGTGCAATTTGATCGAAACATAGGTAATGTAGGTAATGTTTGGTAAATTCAGTTAAGTTATTGAGAAAATTAACAACTATAGCAGAAATATCAATGAATTATTGAAGAAGTAAAGTCTTATAAAGAATAAGTAATACAATTATTTACAAAATATAAATAAAACAAAAGTATATTATGCATTTCTCAACATGCCGCCCCCCCTGAAGGACTTCAGGAACATGGCAAGACAGCTAATTTGACGATAGGGCGCTTAAAGACTCCGTTACTGGTTCGAAGGGTAACCACCCGCACATGACCATCTTTTCCTGGATGGACTTCTTCAATTCTGCCTAGGGACCATTTTGAGGGTGGTAGATTTGGTTCCTTGATGACTACTAGATCGCCAACTCGAAAATCTCTTGTCGCTTCTCTCCATTTGGGACGCTGCTGTAGGGAAGTCAGGTAGTCGGTTTGCCATCGCCGCCAAAACCCTTGCATCATGTTTTGGATGAGCTCCCAACGGCTCAATCGATTTGGTGAAACCTCTAGATAACTTGGTTCAGCTATTGCCGTGTACGGGCGACCTATGAGGAAATGAGAAGGAGTAAGAGGGTTAAGATCAGTATCAGATATAGCACAAAGGGGCCTAGAGTTCAATAAAGCTTCAATTTGGGCAAGAAGAGTGCACATTTCCTCAAAGGTAAGAATGTTATTTCCCACAACTCGACGAAGATGCTGCTTCACCGATTTGACCCCCGCCTCCCAAATTCCTCCAAAGTGAGGGCTATGTGGAGGTATGAACTCCCACTTGATGTTCTCAGCCGCCAATGTCTACGCTATTTTCTCGTTGTGCTTCTTTGAACGCACCAGACTAGATAATTCAGATAGTACCCGAGCAGCTCCTTGAAAGTATGTATCATTATCTGAATGTATCACACTGCATCTGCCACGCCTTGCTACGAATCGCTTCAAAGCCGCTAAAAATGCATCCGTGGTCAGATCGCTGACCATCTCCAGATGAAGAGCCTTGGTAGCCATACAAACAAATAGGGCTATGTATCCTTTCACGAACTTTGGATTCCGTCCTTTGGCCAGCCGAAGAGTTATGGGCCCCGCGTAGTCGCAGCCAGTGTGCGCAAACGCATAAGACGGATCCACCCTAGAAGACGGTAAATTCCCCATGAGTTGAGATGTGGTTGACTGTCGGAGAACGAAGCAATCCGGGCATTCGAATACTAGTTTTCGGATAAGGTTTCTGCAACCGAGTATCCAATATTCTTGACGAATTAACGCGAAAAGTCCCGATACGCCAACGTGGAGGAACTTGTGATGAGCATCCTTCAAAATGAGCTGTGTAAGACGGTTATCTTTTGGCAAAATTATGGGATGCTTTATACGAAATGGGACATCCTTAGCGTTAGCAATTCTTCCGCCAACACGCTGCAGACCTTTATTATTAAGGAATGGTGATAACGACACTAATTTAGATCCCTTTCCAACATGACGAGCACCCTTTAAAGCATTTATTTCCTTTCTAAACGTACCCTGCGCCCACAAAACACAGGTTTTCTTGGCGAGATGGTACTCCTCAAATCGAATATACCAATACGTGCGATCAGCTAGAAGTCGGCAATTTCGAATAAAACGCAAAACAAATGCCACGATTCTACACAAAGTTAACAGCGACGAGGTTTTAGCAGCCAAACGATCAAGAAAATGTTCAGTAGGGGATGACAACATTACAACAACCGACCTTTTCCTTTCCTCAGGAATGTTTTCCACCACGTAAGATCGATTAATCGGCCACTGATTTGAGTCTTGGTGTAACCAACCCGGACCCTTCCACCAAATTTCCAATTCCAAAAGCCTTTTGGGTTCAACTCCTCTGGAAGCGCAGTCCGCAGGGTTTTCCGCCGAACAAACGTGATTCCAACATGCTCGGGGCAAGGTTTCCAATATTTCCGAGGTTCGATTGGCGACGAAAGTGTTCCATCTTTTTGGGTGGGAGGACAACCAATTCAAAACAATCTTGGAGTCACAGAAGGTATAAATATGGATTGGGTTAACACCCAGTGATGATCGAATCATCTCTACTAGCCGAGACAAGAGGAGAGCCCCACACAACTCCAATTGGGGAATGGATATCTGCTTGACCGCGCAACGCGAGTTTTAGCTGCAACGAGTTGAACCTCAATAGTGTCATTTTCTGAGAAGCTACGACAGTAAACGACTGCGGAATAGGCATTTTCTGATGCATCGGAGAATCCTATTAGTTCAAAACGTTTAGAATTTAACGTAAAACGCCTAGAAATTCTAAGTTTTTCAAAACAGGATAGTTCACTCCGATAAGATTTCCATTTTTCTGCGACATCATTCGGCAAGGAATCGTCCCAACCGATTTTTGCTTCCGCAACCCATAACTCCTGAAACAACATTTTAAATAAAATAGTTGACGGAGCCAGGAAACCCATAGAATCAAAAATCCTTGCGACCTCTGATAATAATCTCCGCTCAGTGGGCAATATTAATTGGTCATCTAAAGCAATTTTAAAGGTAAAGGTATCACTGTAAGGATTCCACATCAGACCGAGAACCTTAGTGCACTGAGATGATGCACTATTCAAATCCATGCAAACGT
The DNA here is from genome assembly GCA_949715645.1 of Portevinia maculata. Taxonomy (NCBI): domain Eukaryota; kingdom Metazoa; phylum Arthropoda; class Insecta; order Diptera; family Syrphidae; genus Portevinia; species Portevinia maculata. Next base: position 132,086,296 of record OX454527.1, read on the forward strand.
TTTTTGGAGATGCCGTCTCAAGTAAAATCTGCCAACAGTTTGAGCTCCACTTGCTCAGTTCTAATCCCCCAAGGCTAGCATTTCCACTAGCTGCCTGTGCAGCTCCAAGATATTGTCAATGGAATCGGAACCCCTTCAAAATATCATCGACATATGTTTCTTCCATAATTACATGCGAAGCGAGCGGAAATCTTTGTCGGTAGTCCTTTGCTAATTGGCGAACTACTTTGGTGGACAGGTAAGGAGCAGGTGATGTTCCGTATGTGACGGTGCATAAACGAAAATGTACAACGGGATCTTGAGGAGTTGGTCGCCACACTATTCGCTGAAAGTTTCTGTGCTTTGTATGAATCCAAATTTGGCGAAACATCTTCACGATGTCCGCTGAGAAAACATATTTATGCAGTCGAAATCGAATGGAGACCTTAATTAAATTCCGTTGAAGAGGCGCCCCTATATGAAGCATTTCATTAAGACTAACTCCATTTGCATCCTTATGTGAACCATTGAAGACAACACGAAGCTTGTTGGTCACAACAGCATGGTGTGGCCAATAAAATACACTGCCCGAAGTTGGTTCTACCTCATCATCTGGGATACGTTCCATATGCCCTAATTCCTCGTAGACTTTCATAAACTTACAGTATTCCAACCGAAGACCCTCATTTCGCAAAAGGCCACTCTCCATTGCAAACAACATCGATAACGCACCCGAGATAGTGTTACCAAACGTAACGTTTTCCTGTCGAAGCGGGAGTTCCACGATATATTTATTGTCAGATGCGCGAGCAAAGGTTCTCGAAAAGTGAGCATCTACGTCGTCCTCTTCATAACATAGAGAAAGCCTTTGAGGAAGCTCCTCGATTTCCCAAAATGATTTCAACAGAAGGTCCAGGTCGACTCCTACATGTAACGAGGTTATTTCTCTCTCTGGCATTTTACCAGTAATGACCCATCCAAAAATTGTTTCATGCGCAACAACGTTTCCATTTTTATCCGTACGATGACCATTTCGAAGAATACTCCATGCCTTATCGGCGCCCAGCAGAATATCGATAGGACCTGGGGTATTGAATTCTGAATCAGCGAGAGGAAGATGTTTAAGAAAGGGTATGTTGACACCATCAAAAGCAATTGAGGGAGTAAGCGAAGTAATATTCTTCTGAATATAGGCATCAATTTCAATTTCATTTGAGTTAAAGCGAGAGTTCAAAGTTAAGGTAATCACCCCTTGTGTAATACCTGCTTCGAGTGACGAGATTCCGGAGATGGGTAGACGGGCATGCCGACGACGAAGGCCCAACTTCCTTACTAAGTTTTCGGTCACGAGCGAGACTTGCGACCCAGTATCAAGAAGAATGCGCGTGAAATGATAGCATCCAGTAGCATCGAATACCTTTACAATGGCAGTAGGTAAAATACCTGACGGTGGAGACTCATTTTTGATATGATGACTAACGACCAGCGGAGAAATCCCGGATGTGCTAGGACCCGCTTCAGGTAAACCCTCCTCTCGATTATTAGCACGATTATCTTCAGGGTGCAACAAAAGGTGATGGCGAGCATTACAAAGCGAGCACCGAGCCTTCAATCTACACCGTACCGAAGAGTGGTTGGTACCAAGGCAATTGTAACACAATCGTTGATCGCGAGCGAAACTGCGACGGGAACTCACGGACATGGACAAGAAAACTATACACTGGGGTAGGAAATGGGTTTCCTTACATTTGGGACAAGACGATTTTACCATATTCAGACTCTTAATGTTCGAGTGATTCACAGGACGAGAGTTCTTATTGACACGAGATTTTGGTTCACTAGATTCCAACGCATTACACCTAGCCTCTAACAGTTTTATTAGCGATTTTATCGTAGAGTCTTCAGAGCCCTTGGGGTCTAGTGCCCACGCCTGACGTGATTCAACATCTATCTTACCAAGCAACAAATAGATAAGCCATGGGTCCCGGCCTTCGGCCTTCAACGCAGATAACCCTCGGAGAACTTCGTCGGCACTGTCAACCAACTTACGTAACTGAATATAATCACCTGGTGCTACGTTAGGCAGTTTTAAAAAACTTTCTATGTAGGCGTTTATAATAGACAACGGTTTGTCATATCGACGTTCCAACTTCTCCCACGCTTCCTCGTACATGCTATCGGAAATTGTCAAATTATTCAGCAACTTTAGGGGTTTAACACCGAGATATGACTTCAAATACTGAAATTTACTTGCCCTAGACAAACCAGAGTTGCAGTCTATATTTCTCAGGAACATATCCCGAAATCCCGGCCATTCGCGGTAATCACCTGAGAATGGTGGTATTCGCAATGTTGGGAGACCTAACGCAGAATCAGTTTTTTTATCGGCGTTAGTAGAATTCGATTTTCCCAAATGTTCAAGAAACGCAGCTTGTTGAGCAGCTAGGGTAGAGTTTAAAGATTCCTCCCAAGCGTTAAGTGGCCTGCCACTTTTAATAACCTTTACGATTGCACATTTTGCAGAAATATATCTGGACTCAACAGCCTCGAAATCTAGTTCAGGATCTACGAATCCCGGTTCCGCGTGGAATTCGAAGAGTTCATTTTGATTCCGACACAAATCTTTCCATGCTTCTTCTAAACGTGCTAATCGAACTTCAAGCACAGTGATTTCCGTTTCGGCGGGAATATTTTGTGCGAAATTATACACACGAGTAATGGCACCTTTAATATGCCCACGTACCTGTTTCAAGACTTCCATTTTTCTACTTTATATAGGTAGTACCAATCGCCCACGTGATCTTACAGAACGTATGGAATGCACGCCAATCTTACACGTATTAACAGTACTTCCAACGACCAAATCTTCTAACAACAGCAGCAGATAATAATAATCCACCTCAGCACGAACAGGAGCAGGCAATTGCAATGTTAAATAATGTTTGTTACCTTCCTTGAGTCCACAGCAATATCTAGCAACCACCAGCAAGCGAAACAAAAACGAAATTCGGAACGAACTAAATCCGGTATTGAAGGACCACTTTGATAGTGAATTAAGCCAATAAAACATTAACTTCAAACAACGTTATAATGCAATTTTTATTATCTTATAATCAACCGTATAATCTTTATTCAATGGACTGTATGTCTTTCTGCTTAATCCGATCGCGACACGACTGCTTTGCTTGGTGGCTGCTACAAAAGTAAATAATTTTTCTTCTGCTGCTTATGTGCAGCATGCAAAACGCTAACAAATAAAACCAGTATTTTCTCTATTAACCAAATACAGTTGGGTTCGTAAGCGAGAGAAATTGAATATGATGGCAAGAGCTACAAAATTACCACTAGCTATTAAGTTAGTGCAGTTACATACATATTTAATTAAAGAGTGCAATTTGATCGAAACATAGGTAATGTAGGTAATGTTTGGTAAATTCAGTTAAGTTATTGAGAAAATTAACAACTATAGCAGAAATATCAATGAATTATTGAAGAAGTAAAGTCTTATAAAGAATAAGTAATACAATTATTTACAAAATATAAATAAAACAAAAGTATATTATGCATTTCTCAACAGACCTGATTTGATTACTGGACGCCAATCTCGGTTCAAACTTAAAATGCAATGGCAGCGAGTTAATTATTAGTAAAATTGTACAAAAAAAAGAAAATATTTGTAAATTGGCTGCATCAAGAGCTACACAAGCGTTTTTGGCCAACATGTTCACTGTTTTTTTTTTTTGCTCTAACATAATTTCTCAGGTTTTTTCTCTATAATTTGGTAATTTTTGTCCCTGCTTCATGTGTGGACGCATTTCTTCAATCAAGATATGTGCTGCATCTCGGCTTAGACGGTAAAGCTCCCGGAATCGTTCCTCAGACATTTCAAAAGGGTTGGTATTGTTGTGCATTTTGTTGCGTCGCTCGTTCATCTTCGAAAATGCCACAACAGGAAACATTTTTTTTTTGAAATTAATACCTATCTTTCTATAAAATTTAAATTTTCAATCGAGATTCATTTCTCAAAAATAATTTCAAGATTCTTCCTTTCAATTTTATTTTCCGCTGGCTGACACTTCAATTTATCGCCTTCCAATGGAAGTTTCAGTCAAATTGAGACCAACATATTTTTTATCGCATGGTCTTACAGAAACCCTACTTTTCCAGACGCGATAAAAGCGGAAGGAATTGTTCCAATTTATAACGATGCGAAAACTTATCACCTAAGTTACAGAACATGGCCCCTGATTCCTAGTATTTTCCCGCCTATTACTGCTAAATGATATTGTTTGCTTACCCTTGGGAGACCTAACGCAGAATCAGTTTTTTTATCGGCGTTAGTAGAATTCGATTTTCCCAAATGTTCAAGAAACGCAGCTTGTTGAGCAGCTAGGGTAGAGTTTAAAGATTCCTCCCAAGCGTTAAGTGGCCTGCCACTTTTAATAACCTTTACGATTGCACATTTTGCAGAAATATATCTGGACTCAACAGCCTCGAAATCTAGTTCAGGATCTACGAATCCCGGTTCCGCGTGAAATTCGAAGAGTTCATTTTGATTCCGACACAAATCTTTCCATGCTTCTTCTAAACGTGCTAATCGAACTTCAAGCACAGTGATTTCCGTTTCGGCGGGAATATTTTGTGCGAAATTATACACACGAGTAATGGCACCTTTAATATGCCCACGTGCCTGTTTCAAGACTTCCATTTTTCTACTTTATATAGGTAGTACCAATCGCCCACGTGATCTTACAGAACGTATGGAATGCACGCCAATCTTACACGTATTAACAGTACTTCCAACGACCAAATCTTCTAACAACAGCAGCAGATAACAATAATCCACCTCAGCACGAACAGGAGCAGGCAATTGCAATGTTAAATAATGTTTGTTACCTTCCTTGAGTCCACAGCAATATCTAGCAACCACCAGCAAGCGAAACAAAAACGAAATTCGGAACGAACTAAATCCGGTATTGAAGGACCACTTTGATAGTGAATTAAGCCAATAAAACATTAACTTCAAACAACGTTATAATGCAATTTTTATTATCTTATAATCAACCGTATAATCTTTATTCAATGGACTGTATGTCTTTCTGCTTAATCCGATCGCGACACGACTGCTTTGCTTGGTGGCTGCTACAAAAGTAAATAATTTTTCTTCTGCTGCTTATGTGCAGCATGCAAAACGCTAACAAATAAAACCAGTATTTTCTCTATTAACCAAATACAGTTGGGTTCGTAAGCGAGAGAAATTGAATATGATGGCAAGAGCTACAAAATTACCACTAGCTATTAAGTTAGTGCAGTTACATACATATTTAATTAAAGAGTGCAATTTGATCGAAACATAGGTAATGTAGGTAATGTTTGGTAAATTCAGTTAAGTTATTGAGAAAATTAACAACTATAGCAGAAATATCAATGAATTATTGAAGAAGTAAAGTCTTATAAAGAATAAGTAATACAATTATTTACAAAATATAAATAAAACAAAAGTATATTATGCATTTCTCAACATGCCGCCCCCCCTGAAGGACTTCAGGAACATGGCAAGACAGCTAATTTGACGATAGGGCGCTTAAAGACTCCGTTACTGGTTCGAAGGGTAACCACCCGCACATGACCATCTTTTCCTGGATGGACTTCTTCAATTCTGCCTAGGGACCATTTTGAGGGTGGTAGATTTGGTTCCTTGATGACTACTAGATCGCCAACTCGAAAATCTCTTGTCGCTTCTCTCCATTTGGGACGCTGCTGTAGGGAAGTCAGGTAGTCGGTTTGCCATCGCCGCCAAAACCCTTGCATCATGTTTTGGATGAGCTCCCAACGGCTCAATCGATTTGGTGAAACCTCTAGATAACTTGGTTCAGCTATTGCCGTGTACGGGCGACCTATGAGGAAATGAGAAGGAGTAAGAGGGTTAAGATCAGTATCAGATATAGCACAAAGGGGCCTAGAGTTCAATAAAGCTTCAATTTGGGCAAGAAGAGTGCACATTTCCTCAAAGGTAAGAATGTTATTTCCCACAACTCGACGAAGATGCTGCTTCACCGATTTGACCCCCGCCTCCCAAATTCCTCCAAAGTGAGGGCTATGTGGAGGTATGAACTCCCACTTGATGTTCTCAGCCGCCAATGTCTACGCTATTTTCTCGTTGTGCTTCTTTGAACGCACCAGACTAGATAATTCAGATAGTACCCGAGCAGCTCCTTGAAAGTATGTATCATTATCTGAATGTATCACACTGCATCTGCCACGCCTTGCTACGAATCGCTTCAAAGCCGCTAAAAATGCATCCGTGGTCAGATCGCTGACCATCTCCAGATGAAGAGCCTTGGTAGCCATACAAACAAATAGGGCTATGTATCCTTTCACGAACTTTGGATTCCGTCCTTTGGCCAGCCGAAGAGTTATGGGCCCCGCGTAGTCGCAGCCAGTGTGCGCAAACGCATAAGACGGATCCACCCTAGAAGACGGTAAATTCCCCATGAGTTGAGATGTGGTTGACTGTCGGAGAACGAAGCAATCCGGGCATTCGAATACTAGTTTTCGGATAAGGTTTCTGCAACCGAGTATCCAATATTCTTGACGAATTAACGCGAAAAGTCCCGATACGCCAACGTGGAGGAACTTGTGATGAGCATCCTTCAAAATGAGCTGTGTAAGACGGTTATCTTTTGGCAAAATTATGGGATGCTTTATACGAAATGGGACATCCTTAGCGTTAGCAATTCTTCCGCCAACACGCTGCAGACCTTTATTATCAAGGAATGGTGATAACGACACTAATTTAGATCCCTTTCCAACATGACGAGCACCCTTTAAAGCATTTATTTCCTTTCTAAACGTACCCTGCGCCCACAAAACGCAGGTTTTCTTGGCGAGATGGTACTCCTCAAATCGAATATACCCATACGTGCGATCAGCTAGAAGTCGGCAATTTCGAATAAAACGCAAAACAAATGCCACGATTCTACACAAAGTTAACAGCGACGAGGTTTTAGCAGCCAAACGATCAAGAAAATGTTCAGTAGGGGATGACAACATTACAACAACCGACCTTTTCCTTTCCTCAGGAATGTTTTCCACCACGTAAGATCGATTAATCGGCCACTGATTTGAGTCTTGGTGTAACCAACCCGGACCCTTCCACCAAATTTCCAATTCCAAAAGCCTTTTGGGTTCAACTCCTCTGGAAGCGCAGTCCGCAGGGTTTTCCGCCGAACAAACGTGATTCCAACATGCTCGGGGTAAGGTTTCCAATATTTCCGAGGTTCGATTGGCGACGAAAGTGTTCCATCTTTTTGGGTGGGAGGACAACCAATTCAAAACAATCTTGGAGTCACAGAAGGTATAAATATGGATTGGGTTAACATCCAGTGATGATCGAATCATCTCTACTAGCGGAGACAAGAGGAGAGCCCCACACAACTCCAATTTGGGAATGGATATCTGCTTGACCGCGCAACGCGAGTTTTAGCTGCAACGAGTTGAACCTCAATAGTGTCATTTTCTGAGAAGCTACGACAGTAAACGACTGCGGAATAGGCATTTTCTGATGCATCGGAGAATCCTATTAGTTCAAAACGTTTAGAATTTAACGTAAAACGCCTAGAAATTCTAAGTTTTTCAAAACAGGATAGTTCACTCCGATAAGATTTCCATTTTTCTGCGACATCATTCGGCAAGGAATCGTCCCAACCGATTTTTGCTTCCGCAACCCATAACTCCTGAAACAACATTTTAAATAAAATAGTTGACGGAGCCAGGAAACCCATAGAATCAAAAATCCTTGCGACCTCTGATAATAATCTCCGCTCAGTGGGCAATATTAATTGGTCATCTAAAGCAATTTTAAAGGTAAAGGTATCACTGTAAGGATTCCACATCAGACCGAGAACCTTAGTGCACTGAGATGATGCACTATTCAAATCCATGCAAACGTTTTTTGGAGATGCCGTCTCAAGTAAAATCTGCCAACAGTGTTGCGGTTACCTGAAAAGGAAAAATCTAGGCAGAAATTAAAACACTGCCGACATTACCTTCGATCTGGTTTTGAAGTTCAGCGTGCCAAATGACGTTTTGACTGTGAGCCGTCAACTGGCTGAAGTTCGCCATCTGCAGCGATGTACGCGGTCTAAAAAGCTGAAGTGCGCACACAGTAAAGACCCGAACCCCCAAAAGCTGAAAGTTTTCGAAAGAAAGGGAAACTATAACAAAGCATTGACGAAGAGCAGTTTCAAAAAAACGGGCATTTAATCGAACGATGGAACGTATTGTGGAATCTCAGAGTGTCTTTACAATGTAAATTGACCTTGATTTGCCATTGTGCGTAGAGTTTTCATAGGAGAAGGAAGGTACCTAACCAAACTCGTAAAGAAAGTGCAGTGCGGAATTTTTAAACCGAATATAACACAAATAAAAAAATATAAAAGTTTAAAGTTCTTTTATGGCAAATCATATACGAAACAAATAAATAAAATTATAGCAGTACAATATTGGTGAGTGTAGTTACTAAGCCAATACATAGTTTTTGCGTTTTTTTTTTGAAAATTATCTAACGAAATTTATGTAGGTACTGGGCGTGCGTTAAATTAAAATTCCACCTGGCGGTCAGATTGGCACAGTCGTGGCCGCCAAAATTAACCCTGTAAAGGCTGTAAAAAAAAGAAAAAAAAAATTTACAAGAACGGAGCATAACGCCAACAAATATAAAATAAATCAAATAAAATTCCGTATGGGCACACTCACGAGGTGCCTTAAAAAGGTATATTGAGACTCCGCCAAACCGAGGGTGCTCCTTTGGCACATACTCGAAACAGGGTCAGCCAAATCCTCTAAAAATAAAGTGTGCGGTGAGGAACCTTCCATATAAGTAAAGATAAAGTGCTGCCTGATGCTGGTTTCGTACAAATTAAGTAAATTGCAAAACAGCTTACCGAGATTTTTTTGCAAATCGGTATATAGAACCAGCCAGAAAAAGTAATGGAGGACATTTTGTTGTCACTGCCAGCTAATCGTCGTAATAAAATACATTGGTAGCAGTTATTAGATTTAAGTCTTTGTAAAACATTCTTTTTTGTTGACGCGAGTCATATATTTTTTTTTAGTAACATGTGTAGTTTTGCATCATACAAAATTTTTTTTTGAGCAACTTTTTGGTGTGATAAATTTCGTTTCATCGTTTTTTCGTTTTTTTGTTGTTGTGTGGGGTAGGGTGTTTATAGCCCATAGGAATAATCACGAACGTAAGCCTTCTATCTAGAGCTCTACATAGGTAGGAACGCGCGTAAGAGTAGCGGTAAACGCGGTACAAGTAAGAACATAAAGGTTCCTCTGGTAAAAAAAAAACCTCAAAATTCAACAGGTGAAACGTGGTTTAAAATTTAATTTTCTCTTGATTTCAATATCCTTTTTGGTTCAAAGTTATTTATTCATTTTAGTTTAACTATACCTAGTTCCCTTTTTCTTTTGTATTTGAATGTATTTTGCTCTTAATTTGTATTTATAATTTTGGTTGTTTGATCCTTTTAATTTATTCTTATTTAAATAATAAAATAAGAAAAAAAAAAAATATGATATGATCACGTCAAATAAGGGTCGAAAATATCGTGTTTTTCATATTTTGTGGCGTTTCAAGAGGGTTTAATGGCTCAGTAAGGGAATTTTCGGGGGTGCGGTAAGGTATGCTCTGGTTCTTTCGGCGATAAAGATGGACTGATCGACGACAACTGCTCACGATGGGGAAATCCAATAACTGGCCACCGGATTTCCAGGTTGGGAGGGAATGGCTACGCTGCATTTTCACCAGCAGCGCCCTTCAGTGTGGTGGACGTCCGTCCGATTTTGGTAAAAGTAAGTACCTGTTGGCATGATATTTGTTTTTGTTATAGGTTTAGTTAAGTGTGTCGCGCAAGAACCACCCCATCCGGCGAGCAGAGCCGTGCCTCGCAAGCATGCCACGCTCCTCGCACTTGACATTCCATTTCCTTCGATTTCCGTTTCCTTCCTTAAGTCCCCTCCACATCACTTCTTCCTTCCATTGACCTGCTCCTAACGCCCTCCATAATCCCCCTAAAGACCTATTACAAATGGCGCCCAACGTTCAACGTCCTGTCCAACGTATTTTGTGTGTCCAAGCCTATCGTATTCGTCCACAATTGTTCTTACTGTCAACATCAAAACCCCGTAAGTCTTCGAGTGGATAGCCCCTCAGAATGCCACCTCGAATTGCGACGAGAGCATTTGATGTTGACAGCGACAACAATTGGCCCTTTATCTGTCCTAGTTCTCTCCTTCTATCCACCTTTTAAGTGTATAAACTTTTCTTTTCTATCTTACCATTTTACTTTTCATTTCCTTAATTCAATTTCTTATTTGCATATGTGTCCAGTGGCCTAGTCTGATGAGGTTTCGTCAAGTCAAGTTGCACTGGTACCATCTGTAGTTCTAACTTTTTTGTGTTGCAGTTCATAACGTTTCATGTCTTCCATCAAAAGTCCAATGGCTAGTATGGAATTGCGGAAACGCCCTGAACGCAACGTATGTCCTTGTTGTAACTTTATGTTTTTCTAATTCCGCCGCACTGAGGGATCAATCTTATCGTCCGTCTGATGTCTACAATCCGAAAAGTTGTCAAAAGATCAGTCCATTATTGCCAACAAAAGTATTTCCGCCGAAGAAAGCAAGCCTGAAACACCCCTCAATGATATACGATAAAGAAAGCCATTAACAAAGTCTATTGAAAAACAAGAAGGTGATTTCAGAGCATTATCTCGAAAAAATCAAATTGATTCAATTTCAATCTAGGAAATTATTTATAATTCGATTTTTTGTGCAGATACGCGTATAAAAATATAAATTGAAAGTTCTACCCATAAAGTTATTGCTGTCGTCCAATTGATTAAGGACAGCATCATTAACATTATTTAGGTACTATTAGCAAGTAATTATTTTTTTGTAGATACATTATTATTTGTATATATTATCATTACTTTTGGTACAATCAACATTTTTGCACATACATATTGGTTTTCGTTGAACCGTCGATCCAGTAAAGTAATCGATGATGAGTTTACCCGAAAATAAACTATCTGAAAAGAAAAAAATTATTCAGAAACTCAGTAGATCGAAAGTTGTAGACGAGAGAAGAGTTCCTATAAATATGGCGAATTTAATGCACTCACCACCTATTGCTATGACTAGTGTTCCACCGCCCCCGATTTTGAATCCAATCGACTGTCCTCTCCCGAGCTCATCGTCGACCACGGGTCCGACGATGTCGAATCTGTCTTTCACGAGTGCATTGCCGCCAAATGTAACGACGAAGGTTACTAAACAAACGCATATGATGGCAAATCCAAGGAAGTCACTTTCAGATGTATATCTGTCAGACGTTCCACAATGCGCGTCTAATTCAGATCCATCGCGTCCACCTTCGTCTTTTGCCCCGAATAGCTCTTTCTCTTCCATCCAAGCACCTTCGTACAGCAGTTTAAGCGAAATGGGCGCTGCATCCCTTGAAGCCCAGAGCGATAGTCAGCATACGGTCATCAGTGTGCCACTAAATGCCGACCGTCCAGCTAGTGACAAACAATCGGTAGGAATTGATGCCAGTACTATGGCCGAACTGAAAGCCTATATTAATTTGGCTCTAGTAAATGGGTTCTCTTCCTATAGTACGGCACTTCAGAGAGACATTTCTAAAGATCTGCAGAAGGAGTTAAAAGATAGTTTGATGGAATTTATGAAGGACATCAATCTACTTACCAAACCACAACCCACGGTACAAGAGACATTGCGACCACCAACAGCTGCTTCTAGCAATACATCCAGGTCGGTTGCAAGTCAAAACCATATGTCCCAACAACGTACAGATTCTCAGCCATTTGTGCCTACCAGGGGTGTAAACCTGCAACAAGGGTATGCACATAACTACCAAATAAGTAGGGAAAATACAAATACTTACCAGCAACAACCAACTTTCCATTATTCTGGGGAGCAAGTTCCCTTGGGAAATTACCATCACCATCATCGTAACGCCAACCAAGCCGCAGAGAGAGCACCTATAAAAGTAGATAAGTGGGGGCTTAATTTTGAAGGTAAACCAGACAAGCTCAGCGTTGAAGATTTTGTTTTTCGCCTCGAGACTCTTCGAGGTCAATATGGCTGTCAGTGGGCAGAAATTCTTCGAGATTTCCATTTATTGTTGTCTGGAGCAGCTTATGAGTGGTACTGGCAATACCAGCGCAGTAATTATCGACCAGACTGGCCAACCTTACGTGATGCGTTATTCAGACAGTTCCGAAACTCAAAATCGGACTTCGAAACAATCCGAGAGTTGATGGACCGCAGGCAAGGTACATGGGAGTCTACAGACGACTATTTCAGCGCCATTGCGAGAGTGAAGTCTCAGCTGCAAACCGCGATACCGGAAATAGAAATGGTTCGCATAATGAAGAGGAACCTGAAAGATAGTATCAGTAGATTGGTTTTTCCAATGACGACCTTTACAGTTGAGCAGCTGAGACAGGCTTGCAAGGACGCTGAAAGCGTGTTTCCTAGCAGGGATGGTCCGCGTAACCAACGCCAAGGTCCACCAATGAAGTACCGAGCACATGAAGTGACTCTGGAAAACGAAGACGAAAACTTCGATAATGAAAATCTAGGTGCAGTTCATTTACAGAGAAACAGTTCACAGACGATAAGACCGAGAATTGATTCCAGGTCATATATTTGTTGGAACTGCCGGCAGCAAGGGCACTCGTTTATTGATTGCCCAGAGAGTGTGCGTAACATATTTTGTTACCGGTGCGGTCAAGCGGGAGTGATCACCCCTAAATGTGTGCGATGCAGTCCGGAAAACATGATCAGGAACGCGAATCTACCGGGTGGTTCGCGTTCAACACAAACTCAGACTCACCCGTACCAAAGTCACCAATAGCTGACAAACCTTCTCCCCCCAAGATTTCAATTCTTGCGAGAGATAACGTAAATGTAGGAACAAATGTTAGAAATAGGTTAGTTCTAAGGCCCTTGCATGTTAGATTAAGGGAATATAATGCCGCGAGAAAAAGAATTTTTGGTCAGACCTTAACGTCAAAAATATCGAATAAGATTAGGAAAGCTAGAGATAGATTTAGATCGAGAAAAATTATAAGGAGAGGTATAGCATCAACAACAATAAATACGAGCATGGATCCGAGACCGTATGCTAAAATTAAAATAGCAGGCAAAGAAATGCTTGGGTTGTTAGACAGTGGAGCTAGCATTAGCATATTGGGCAAAGATGGCCTTAGCTTTCTTAAATGTGCAGAAGTTCCATTTAGCTCGGTCTTTCGCTCGAAAGTGAAAACAGCTGATGGAAAAAGTCAGGATATAGTCGGTGTAGTAAAGACGGAAGTCGAGTACTAAAGTCAAAAACACTTGATAACTTTTTATTTAGTACCCAGTCTTGATCAAGAACTGTATCTCGGCATTGATTTTTGGAAGACTTTCCGTCTCGCCCCAGACATAGTAAGCTCCATAAGCATCTCGAACATAGAGCAGAGCAGTAACACTCACGAGCTGTCACTAGAGCAAGTGAGGAAGTTAGAATTGGTGAAACGAAAATTCGTATGCTACTCCCAGCATGGCCTCGGCAGGACTGATTTGGAGGAGCATGTCATAGATACAGGAGATGCGGCTCCCCTAAAGCAGCGTCATTACCCTGTCTCTCCAGCGGTGCAAGACCTCCTGTATCAAGAACTTGACCGGATGATTAGTCTTGGCGTTGTGGAGGAAAGTGAAAGTCCATGGTGTTCTCCTGTGGTCCTCATACGTAAGCCAGGAAAGAACCGATTATGTCTTGACTCGCGTAAAGTAAATAGTTTGACAAAAAAGGACGCTTACCCTCTCCCCCACATCGACGGGCTTCTCAGTCGCCTTCAGGATACCTACTACATAAGCAGTGTAGACCTGAAGGATGCATTCTGGCAGATACCGTTGGAGAGGCAGAGTAGAGAGAAGACTGCGTTTGCTGTACCGGGGAGGCCTTTGTACCAATTTACGGTAATGCCCTTTGGGTTGTGCAATGCAGCTCAAAGGATGTGCCGTGTAATGGACAAAGTCATCCCCTCCCGCTTAAGGGATCGCGTATTCGTGTATCTAGACGACCTTCTCATAATAGCTCCAGATTTTGAGACTCACATATCCTTATTAGAAGAAGTCGCGCTGTGTCTACGGAAAGCTAACTTGACAATAAATCTTTCGAAGTCCAAGTTTTGCTTTGCAGAGCTCAAATATCTAGGTTTCGTTGTTGGCGGCGGACTTTTAAGGACCGATCCAGCTAAAGTTGAAGCCATAGAGAACTTTCCGCTACCTAAGAGTCCAAGACAGGTGCGACGGTTTCTTGGCCTTGCTGGATGGTACCGACGATTCATCCAAAACTTCGCAAGCCTCACAGCACCATTAACGGATACCTTGAAGAAGAGCAAGACAAAATTTAGCATGACCGAAGAGGCGACAGCAGCATTCAAAAGTCTAAAAGATGCTCTAGTAAGTGCACCGGTTCTGACGCATCCAGACTTCAAAAGGCGTTTTTACGTTCAATGTGACGCTTCCGATTTTGGAATTGGCGCCGTGCTGTTCCAAAGAAACGATAAGGCAGACGAATTTCCAATTGCCTACTTCTCCCAGAAACTCAATGCGTGCCAGAAAAATTACAGTGTTACTGAAAAGGAGTGTCTAGCAGCAGTGATGGCCATTCAAAAGTTCCGTCCGTACGTGGAAGGAATGGACTTCACGGTTATCACTGACCATTCAAGCCTGAAATGGTTAATGAGCCTCAAAGACCTCAGTGGTAGACTGGCTAGGTGGAGCCTCAAGCTGCAAGGATTCTCTTTCGTGATAGAACACCGAAAAGGTTCACTCAATGTTGTACCAGACACATTGTCACGAATGCATATTGAGAGCTTGGACATAGAAAATATTGCACCACTAGTTGACTTAGACTCCAATGAGTTCCAATCCGATGAGTACCTAAATCTAATCGAAACCATTGAGGAGAATAAAGAAAAGCTACGCGACCTTAAGGTGGAAGAAAATTTGGTGTATAAACGTTCTTTGTCAGCTCCGGATGATTATCTGAATGAACACCAGTGGAAACTATGGATCCCATCTGGGCTAACAAATGAAATAATCACGCGTGCGCATGAACCACCGCAGGCAGCACACGGCGGGATCGCCAAAACACTAAGTCGTGTCCGTCAATTTTGCTACTGGCCCAATATGGCGGGACAAATTAAGAATTTTGTAGGTCAATGTGAAATATGTAAAAAGTGTAAAGCGTCTAACCAAATTCTACGTCCTGAAATGACTTATACATATTGTTCAGATCGTCCGTTCCAAAAAGTGTATATAGATTTTCTCGGTCCGTACCCTAGATCAAAAGCAGGAAATGCATACATTTTTGTCGTCCTTGACCACTTATCCAAGTTTGTGTTACTCAAAGCACTGAAAAAAGCTACTGCAGCTAATGTGATCAGGTTTCTGCAAAATGAAGTGTTCTACATGTTCGGGGTACCACAAGTAATCCACTCCGATAATGGCAGACAGTTTCTGTCAAACGAATTTCAGACTCTATTAAGTAAAAATGGCATTAGACATTTCAGAACAGCTAACTATTCACCACAATCAAACGCCTCAGAAAGAGTCAATAGGACACTATTGGCAGCTATACGGTCGTATGTGAAGAGTGACCAACGTGATTGGGATGCTCACCTTAGCGAGATTGCGTGTGCGTTGAGGGGATCGAACCATACGGCGACTGGTGTGACTCCATATTTCGCCCTATTCGGAACAAATATGATGACCCACGGAAGCTGTTATGATCTAGCAAGTAGACTCGATGCCCTAAACGAGGGTGAATTAACATTTATTCCTCGACACCTAAGACTACAATGCATGCGTGATAAAATTAAATCAAACATCATACAAGCGCAAGAAAAAAGTTCAAAGACGTATAATATCCGCGCACGTAAAGTCCACTTTATGCCTGGACAAGAAGTATATAGACGAAATTTTGTCTTAAGTGATAGCACCAAGTACCTGACCTCCAGTTGTGTCCCAAATTTGTTAAATGTCGTGTGAAAAATTCAGTAGGCAAAAATATTTATGAACTGGAAAACCTAAAAGGCAAATCAGTAGGTATATTCCATGCAAAGGATATAAAGCAATAGCATCAAATACACCTTAAGAGCAATGAAAGGGCCGATGTTTATTTTGTTTGTAGTTTATTTATTGTTGTACTATCTATTATTGTTCAATTTTAACGTTAACTTATTCACTTGTATTTGCTAAACGTATTGTAAGTATGTATATGTATATATCGGTACTACTGAGTCAGTTGCTAAATGTTATTTATTTATTTATTCTATTTATTGATTAGGCATAAGCATTTATTATTTATTTAATTATTCCATTTATTAACTCGTCATAAGTATCTGTTATTTATTCATTCCATTTATTGGTTAGTTATAAGTATCTGTTATTTATTATATTTATTGACTAAATGTAAGTTTCTGTTATTTATTTAATTTATTCTATTAATCTACCATGCATCTATTCATGTTCTGTTGTGTATTTATCCATTAGATGTCTATCTATTATTTATTTATAATATTATAATCCATATCAATTATTTATTTATCGCTTTATTTATTATCAGTTACCTGGTCCTACCACAGCTAGATTACTTACTGTAATATATAATCCTATCTACCTATTGTTATTCAGGTAACCCATATCTTGCAACATTTACCTGCCACCAGATTCACTTATCGTACCCACTACGAATTATATACAGAAGAGAAGTATGCATATTTTAATTACTACACTTACCGAAATGGCAAACTGTCGCATTAGTCTTCCACAGGCCGCCTTAACCATGTTGTTGTGTCTGCATCCCAGGGTATTTCTATCCATGCGCTGCGCCACACAACAAATCAGAGTGGCAGACGGAAAGAAATTCACCTGCAACAAAGGAATCATGGTCACTCAGTTGTCCAAGGGGATTGATTATTAGCTAAGAATTAATTAATAGGTTACCATACAAATCTTGCACTGGTAGTTTTGACGAGCGTCGTGTTGAAAACATTGCTCACACCCTTAGGGGTAGGAAAATGCATGTAGCTTGTTTTTTTTCGGTGCGATTTTTAGCAGTATTGTTACTCCGATGAACCATTAAGGGGTTGGTTGTTTTGCATCTGTGCGTTGCTATGGAAAATGTGGGGATGGTGAAATGGTAGCACGATGCTAGAAAGAAACAAAATAGAAAATGTTCTCTTGTGAATACAAAAAAAATATATTTCAAACACTTACCGAAGAATGCCCGGCTCATATCGTGGGATTCTTCACCACGTTGGTGTCCACCCAAATCTAAATAGAGGCAACCGTTTTCTCCGCTTCTGGTGGTTAGCATGTGGATGTGGCCCACAGATTCGGAGTTTTGTTGCGGTTACCTGAAAAGGAAAAATCTAGGCAGAAATTAAAACACTGCCGACATTACCTTCGATCTGGTTTTGAAGTTCAGCGTGCCAAATGACGTTTTGACTGTGAGCCGTCAACTGGCTGAAGTTCGCCATCTGCAGGGATGTACGCGGTCTAAAAAGCTGAAGTGCGCACACAGTAAAGACCCGAACCCCCAAAAGCTGAAAGTTTTCGAAAGAAAGGGAAACTATAACAAAGCATTGACGAAGAGCAGTTTCAAAAAAACGGGCATTTAATCGAACGATGGAACGTATTGTGGAATCTCAGAGTGTCTTTACAATGTAAATTGACCTTGATTTGCCATTGTGCGTAGAGTTTTCATAGGAGAAGGAAGGTACCTAACCAAACTCGTAAAGAAAGTGCAGTGCGGAATTTTTAAACCGAATATAACACAAATAAAAAAATATAAAAGTTCTTTTATGGCAAATCATATACGAAACAAATAAATAAAATTATAGCAGTACAATATTGGTGAGTGTAGTTACTAAGCCAATACATAGTTTTTGCGTTTTTTTTTTGAAAATTATCTAACGAAATTTATGTAGGTACTGGGCGTGCGTTAAATTAAAATTCCACCTGGCGGTCAGATTGGCACAGTCGTGGCCGCCAAAATTAACCCTGTAAAGGCTGTAAAAAAAAGAAAAAAAAAATTTACAAGAACGGAGCATAACGCCAACAAATATAAAATAAATCAAATAAAATTCCGTATGGGCACACTCACGAGGTGCCTTAAAAAGGTATATTGAGACTCCGCCAAACCGAGGGTGCTCCTTTGGCACATACTCGAAACAGGGTCAGCCAAATCCTCTAAAAATAAAGTGTGCGGTGAGGAACCTTCCATATAAGTAAAGATAAAGTGCTGCCTGATGCTGGTTTCGTACAAATTAAGTAAATTGCAAAACAGCTTACCGAGATTTTTTTGCAAATCGGTATATAGAACCAGCCAGAAAAAGTAATGGAGGACATTTTGTTGTCACTGCCAGCTAATCGTCGTAATAAAATACATTGGTAGCAGTTATTAGATTTAAGTCTTTGTAAAACATTCTTTTTTGTTGACGCGAGTCATATATTTTTTTTTAGTAACATGTGTAGTTTTGCATCATACAAAATTTTTTTTTGAGCAACTTTTTGGTGTGATAAATTTCGTTTCATCGTTTTTTCGTTTTTTTGTTGTTGTGTGGGGTAGGGTGTTTATAGCCCATAGGAATAATCACGAACGTAAGCCTTCTATCTAGAGCTCTACATAGGTAGGAACGCGCGTAAGAGTAGCGGTAAACGCGGTACAAGTAAGAACATAAAGGTTCCTCTGGTAAAAAAAAAAACCTCAAAATTCAACAGGTGAAACGTGGTTTAAAATTTAATTTTCTCTTGATTTCAATATCCTTTTTGGTTCAAAGTTATTTATTCATTTTAGTTTAACTATACCTAGTTCCCTTTTTCTTTTGTATTTGAATGTATTTTGCTCTTAATTTGTATTTATAATTTTGGTTGTTTGATCCTTTTAATTTATTCTTATTTAAATAATAAAATAAGAAAAAAAAAAAAATATGATATGATCACGTCAAATAAGGGTCGAAAATATCGTGTTTTTCATATTTTGTGGCGTTTCAAGAGGGTTTAATGGCTCAGTAAGGGAATTTTCGGGGGTGCGGTAAGGTATGCTCTGGTTCTTTCGGCGATAAAGATGGACTGATCGACGACAACTGCTCACGATGGGGAAATCCAATAACTGGCCACCGGATTTCCAGGTTGGGAGGGAATGGCTACGCTGCATTTTCACCAGCAGCGCCCTTCAGTGTGGTGGACGTCCGTCCGATTTTGGTAAAAGTAAGTACCTGTTGGCATGATATTTGTTTTTGTTATAGGTTTAGTTAAGTGTGTCGCGCAAGAACCACCCCATCCGGCGAGCAGAGCCGTGCCTCGCAAGCATGCCACGCTCCTCGCACTTGACATTCCATTTCCTTCGATTTCCGTTTCCTTCCTTAAGTCCCCTCCACATCACTTCTTCCTTCCATTGACCTGCTCCTAACGCCCTCCATAATCCCCCTAAAGACCTATTACAACAGTTTGAGCTCCACTTGCTCAGTTCTAATCCCCCCAAGGCTAGCACTTCCACTAGCTGCCTATGCAGCTCCAAGATATTGTCAATGGAATCGGAACCCCTTCAAAATATCATCGACATATGTTTCTTCCATAATTACATGCGAAGCGAGCGGAAATCTTTGTCGGTAGTCCTTTGCTAATTGGCGAACTACTTTGATGGACAGGTAAGGAGCAGGTGATGTTCCGTATGTGACGGTGCATAAACGAAAATGTACAACGGGATCTTGAGGAGTTGGTCGCCACACTATTCGCTGAAAGTTTCTGTGCTTTGTATGAATCCAAATTTGGCGAAACATCTTCACGATGTCCGCTGAGAAAACATATTTATGCAGTCGAAATCGAATGGAGACCTTAATTAAATTCCGTTGAAGAGGCGCCCCTATATGAAGCATTTCATTAAGACTAACTCCATTTGCATCCTTATGTGAACCATTGAAGACAACACGAAGCTTGTTGGTCACAACAGCATGGTGTGGCCAATAAAATACACTGCCCGAAGTTGGTTCTACCTCATCATCTGGGATACGTTCCATATGCCCTAATTCCTCGTAGACTTTCATAAACTTACAGTATTCCAACCGAAGACCCTCATTTCGCAAAAGGCGACTCTCCATTGCAAACAACATCGATAACGCACCCGAGATAGTGTTACCAAACATAACGTTTTCCTGTCGAAGCGGGAGTTCCACGATATATTTATTGTCAGATGCGCGAGCAAAGGTTCTCGAAAAGTGAGCATCTACGTCGTCCTCTTCATAACATAGAGAAAGCCTTTGAGGAAGCTCCTCGATTTCCCAAAATGATTTCAACAGAAGGTCGAGGTCGACTCCTACATGTAACGAGGTTATTTCTCTCTCTGGCATTTTACCAGTAATGACCCATCCAAAAATTGTTTCATGCGCAACAACGTTTCCATTTTTATCCGTACGATGACCATTTCGAAGAATACTCCATGCCTTATCGGCGCCCAGCAGAATATCGATAGGACCTGGGGTATTGAATTCTGAATCAGCGAGAGGAAGATGTTTAAGAAAGGGTATGTTGACACCATCAAAAGCAATTGAGGGAGTAAGCGAAGTAATATTCTTCTGAATATAGGCATCAATTTCAATTTCATTTGAGTTAAAGCGAGAGTTCAAAGTTAAGGTAATCACCCCTTGTGTAATACCTGCTTCGAGTGACGAGATTCCGGAGATGGGTAGACGGGCATGCCGACGACGAAGGCCCAACTTCCTTACTAAGTTTTCGGTCACGAGCGAGACTTGCGACCCAGTATCAAGAAGAATGCGCGTGAAATGATAGCATCCAGTAGCATCGAATACCTTTACAATGGCAGTAGGTAAAATACCTGACGGTGGAGACTCATTTTTGATATGATGACTAACGACCAGCGGAGAAATCCCGGATGTGCTAGGACCCGCTTCAGGTAAACCCTCCTCTCGATTATTAGCACGATTATCTTCAGGGTGCAACCAAAGGTGATGGCGAGCATTACAAAGCGAGCACCGAGCCTTCAATCTACACCGTACCGAAGAGTGGTTGGTACCAAGGCAATTGTAACACAATCGTCGATCGCGAGCGAAACTGCGACGGGAACTCACGGACATGGACAAGAAAACTATACACTGGGGTAGGAAATGGGTTTCCTTACATTTGTGACAAGACGATTTTACCATATTCAGACTCTTAATGTTCGAGTGATTCACAGGACGAGTTCTTATTGACACGAGATTTTGGTTCACTAGATTCCAACGCATTACACCTAGCCTCTAACAGTTTTATTAGCGATTTTATCGTAGAGTCTTCAGAGCCCTTGGGGTCTAGTGCCCACGCCTGGCGTGATTCAACATCTATCTTACCAAGCAACAAATAGATAAGCCATGGGTCCCGGCCTTCGGCCTTCAACGCAGATAACCCTCGGAGAACTTCGTCGGCACCGACTTACGTAACTGAATATAATCACCTGGTGCTACGTTAGGCAGTTTTAAAAAACTTTCTATGTAGGCGTTTATAATAGACAACGGTTTGTCATATCGACGTTCCAACTTCTCCCACGCTTCCTCGTACATGCTATCGGAAATTGTCAAATTATTCAGCAACTTTAGGGGTTTAACACCGAGATATGACTTCAAATACTGAAATTTACTTGCCCTAGACAAACCAGAGTTGCAGTCTATATTTCTCAGGAACATATCCCGAAATCCCGGCCATTCGCGGTAATCACCTGAGAATGGTGGTATTCGCAATGTTGGGAGACCTAACGCAGAATCAGTTTTTTTATCGGCGTTAGTAGAATTCGATTTTCCCAAATGTTCAAGAAACGCAGCTTGTTGAGCAGCTAGGGTAGAGTTTAAAGATTCCTCCCAAGCGTTAAGTGGCCTGCCACTTTTAATAACCTTTACGATTGCACATTTTGCAGAAATATATCTGGACTCAACAGCCTCGAAATCTAGTTCAGGATCTACGAATCCCGGTTCCGCGTGGAATTCGAAGAGTTCATTTTGATTCCGACACAAATCTTTCCATGCTTCTTCTAAACGTGCTAATCGAACTTCAAGCACAGTGATTTCCGTTTCGGCGGGAATATTTTGTGCGAAATTATACACACGAGTAATGGCACCTTTAATATGCCCACGTACTTGTTTCAAGACTTCCATTTTTCTACTTTATATAGGTAGTACCAATCGCCCACGTGATCTTACAGAACGTATGGAATGCACGCCAATCTTACACGTATTAACAGTACTTCCAACGACCAAATCTTCTAACAACAGCAGCAGATAATAATAATCCACCTCAGCACGAACAGTAGCAGGCAATTGCAATGTTAAATAATGTTTGTTACCTTCCTTGAGTCCACAGCAATATCTAGCAACCACCAGCAAGCGAAACAAAAACGAAATTCGGAACGAACTAAATCCGGTATTGAAGGACCACTTTGATAGTGAATTAAGCCAATAAAACATTAACTTCAAACAACGTTATAATGCAATTTTTATTATCTTATAATCAACCGTATAATCTTTATTCAATGGACTGTATGTCTTTCTGCTTAATCCGATCGCGACACGACTGCTTTGCTTGGTGGCTGCTACAAAAGTAAATAATTTTTCTTCTGCTGCTTATGTGCAGCATGCAAAACGCTAACAAATAAAACCAGTATTTTCTCTATTAACCAAATACAGTTGGGTTCGTAAGCGAGAGAAATTGAATATGATGGCAAGAGCTACAAAATTACCACTAGCTATTAAGTTAGTGCAGTTACATACATATTTAATTAAAGAGTGCAATTTGATCGAAACATAGGTAATGTAGGTAATGTTTGGTAAATTCAGTTAAGTTATTGAGAAAATTAACAACTATAGCAGAAATATCAATGAATTATTGAAGAAGTAAAGTCTTATAAAGAATAAGTAATACAATTATTTACAAAATATAAATAAAACAAAAGTATATTATGCATTTCTCAACAGACCTGATTTGATTACTGGACGCCAATCTCGGGTCAAACTTAAAATGCAATGGCAGCGAGTTAATTATTAGTAAAATTGTACAAAAAAAAGAAAATATTTGTAAATTGGCTGCATCAAGAGCTACACAAGCGTTTTTGGCCAACATGTTCACTGTTTTTTTTTTGCTCTAACATAATTTCTCAGGTTTTTTCTCTATAATTTGGTAATTTTTGTCCCTGCTTCATGTGTGGACGCATTTCTTCAATCAAGATATGTGCTGCATCTCGGCTTAGACGGTAAAGCTCCCGGAATCGTTCCTCAGACATTTCAAAAGGGTTGGTATTGTTGTGCATTTTGTTGCGTCGCTCGTTCATCTTCGAAAATGCCACAACAGGAAACATTTTTTTTTTGAAATTAATACCTATCTTTCTATAAAATTTAAATTTTCAATCGAGATTCATTTCTCAAAAATAATTTCAACATTCTTCCTTTCAATTTTATTTTCCGCTGGCTGAAACTTCAATTTATCGCCTTCCAATGGAAGTTTCAGTCAAATTGAGACCAACATATTTTTTATCGCATGGTCTTACAGAAACCCTACTTTTCCAGACGCGATAAAAGCGGAAGGAATTGTTCCAATTTATAACGATGCGAAAACTTATCGCCTAAGTTACAGAACATGGCCCCTGATTCCTAGTATTTTCCCGCCTATTACTGCTAAATGATATTGTTTGCTTACTCTTGGGAGACCTAACGCAGAATCAGTTTTTTTATCGGCGTTAGTAGAATTCGATTTTCCCAAATGTTCAAGAAACGCAGCTTGTTGAGCAGCTAGGGTAGAGTTTAAAGATTCCTCCCAAGCGTTAACTGGCCTGCCACTTTTAATAACCTTTACGATTGCACATTTTGCAGAAATATATCTGGACTCAACAGCCTCGAAATCTAGTTCAGGATCTACGAATCCCGGTTCCGCGTGGAATTCGAAGAGTTCATTTTGATTCCGACACAAATCTTTCCATGCTTCTTCTAAACGTGCTAATCGAACTTCAAGCACAGTGAGTTCCGTTTCGGCGGGAATATTTTGTGCGAAATTATACACACGAGTAATGGCACCTTTAATATGCCCACGTGCCTGTTTCAAGACTTCCATTTTTCTATTTTATATAGGTAGTACCAATCGCCCACGTGATCTTACAGAACGTATGGAATGCACGCCAATCTTACACGTATTAACAGTACTTCCAACGACCAAATCTTCTAGCAACAGCAGCAGATAACAATAATCCACCTCAGCACGAACAGGAGCAGGCAATTGCAATGTTAAATAATGTTTGTTACCTTCCTTGAGTCCAGAGCAATATCTAGAAACCACCAGCAAGCGAAACAAAAACGAAATTCGGAACGAACTAAATCCGGTATTGAAGGACCACTTTGATAGTGAATTAAGCCAATAAAACATTGACTTCAAACAACGTTATAATGCAATTTTTATTATCTTATAATCAACCGTATAATCTTTATTCAATGGATTGTATGTCTTTCTGCTTAATCCGATCGCGACACGACTGCTTTGCTTGGTGGCTGCTACAAAAGTAAATAATTTTTTTTCTGCTGCTTATGTGCAGCATGCAAAACGCTAACAAATAAAACCAGTATTTTCTCTATTAACCAAATACAGTTAGGTTCGTAAGCGAGAGAAATTGAATATGATGGCAAGAGCTACAAAATTACCACTAGCTATTAAGTTAGTGCAGTTACATACATATTTAATTAAAGAGTGCAATTTGATCGAAACATAGGTAATGTAGGTAATGTTTGGTAAATTCAGTTAAGTTATTGAAAAAATTAACAACTATAGCAGAAATATCAATGAATTATTGAAGAAGTAAAGTCTTATAAAGAATAAGTAATAAAATTATTTACAAAATATAAATAAAACAAAAGTATATTATGCATTTCTCAACAGACCTGATTTGATTACTGGACGCCAATCTCGGGTCAAACTTAAAATGCAATGGCAGATAGTTAATTATTAATAAAATTGTACAAAAAAAAGAAAATATTTGTAAATTGGCTGCATCAAGAGCTACACAATCGTTTTTGGCCAACATGTTCACTGTTTTTTTTTTGCTCTAACATAATTTCTCAGGTTTTTTCTCTATAATTTGGTAATTTTTGTCCCTGCTTCATGTGTGGACGCATTTCTTCAATCAAGATATGTGCTGCATCTCGGCTTAGACGGTAAAGCTCCCGGAATCGTTCCTCAGACATTTCAAAAGGGTTGGTATTGTTGTGCATTTTGTTGCGTCGCTCGTTCATCTTCGAAAATGCCACAACAGGAAACATTTTTTTTTTGAAATCAATACCTATCTTTCTATAAAATTTAAATTTTCAATCGAGATTCATTTCTCAAAAATAATTTCAAGATTCTTCCTTTCAATTTTATTTTCCGCTGGCTGAAACTTCAATTTATCGCCTTCCAATGGAAGTTCCAGTCAAATTGAGACCAACATATTTTTTATCGCATGGTCTTACAGAAACCCTACTTTTCCAGACGCGATAAAAGCGGAAGGAATTGTTCCAATTTATAACGATGCGAAAACTTATCGCCTAAGTTACAGAACATGGCCCCTGATTCCTAGTATTTTCCCGCCTATTACTGCTAAATGATATTCGGCGCGTTCAATTTGCAAGTCAACTGCAAGTTCACTACTAATTAAGTGTCTATCACTTGCCGAACGATGGTCACGTGAGTTATTTGATCAATGAGAAAAGGTAAAATAGTAGTCACTAGTAGTTGACTTGTAAATTGAACGCGCCCATTGTTTGCTTACCCTCCATTTTTTTTCTGACATTTGTCAGGGACAAACAAAAAAAAACAAAAAAATTTAACAGTCACAGCCGGATCTCTATCGGGGTCTCTGGCTTTTATATTCCTTATACGGAATAAAGAAAGAAACAGGCTCACTGAATGCGGTCTATGGGATACTGTAAGCCCCCACCCCAACTCACTAAATGCAACCAATCAACTTGTGCGCTTATCTTGCGGCACTCACGAAGTCACGAATTGTTTTTTGACGTTTACAATCTGTATTTCAAAATATGGCAAAGATCGTCCTTTTCGGAAAGTTTTGCTGCCAAAATAAATTCGTTTTTCCAAATAAATATAAAAATTGTGCGCAATTAATTCCTTTTAATTTATATTTGAAATCAGTTGTATGTGTTCCACGGATACATCACTTGGTACGTGAACTCGTAATTTTAATGCCAATATGAACGTGCTCTCTGCTCGCATGTTTTGATTAAATTTGATAAAGAAATACAATTCCAGAATTATGTGCATTCATGTACCTTTCCTTTTGCTTTGCTTTTTACAGAGTACCACTAAGCGCGAGGAGAGAGCACTTATTACATAAGCTCATATACGGTAGACCTATAATCTTGGGGGGGAAAAAAACTCGAATCATGGGGAGAACAAAAAGATTAAGAAGAAGAAAACGTACGGACGTTACAACAACGAACAATATTCCCTGCAACGCAATACCACTGTACAATTATTTAGGACAATTCGGTTGGAGGAACCACAGCAAGCTATTATGTAAAAGTTTTGGAACTGCAGGAAGAGGGCTTTGCTCCAAAACAGGGATCACTGCTGGAGACGTACTCATCAGACTTCCTCTTAAGGCGATGATAACAATAGCGACACTAGAAAATGACTACAAGTTTCGAGATTATTTTAAGATGTCTACAGAAGCTGTTAGTTTTCAGAGTTTACTTGCGCTGTATATACTTTATCTAAAACACAATGTTGATTATAAACAAAGCTTGAAGTTATATATCGACTCGATTCCTAAAATATTTTCAACACCTTATTTCTGCAAGAGCGATGAACTATATTTTCTTCCCGAAGCAATTTTGCAACAAACCGTTGAACAAAATAAGAAAATTCGAGGTTCATATTGCGTTTTTCAAAATATTTTTGCCAATACAATTTGCAATTGTTGTGGACAGTCCTACATGTTGGACATATTTACGCTTGACGCTTTTAAATGGGCTTACTTTGCTGTTAATTCTCGAAGTGTGTTTTTGAATCCAAGTAAAATCAAATCCCTTATTAGTAGCAAGCCCTTTTTTAAACAAATGTTAAACGATGAACCGAATATGGCGCTAGCACCATTATTAGATATGTTCAATCATTCCGACAAAGCCAGCATCGATCCACAAATTGTATATGAATCGTCTGACTTCAGCTTCCAATTGATTACAAATGAATCATATAAGGCGTATAAAGAGATATTTATCAGCTATGGTTGTTTAGCTAACCTCAATTTGCTCACAAACTATGGATTTTCCCTCGACAGAAATGTGAACGATTACTTTGAAATATCTCTGGAAGATATTGAATCATTCATGAGAAGTGAACGTACATTTAAAGGTATGTTTTTTCACAGCAATAAGTTCAAATTCATTCGCGATCACAGTTTAAATGATCAAATGTTTATTCACGCAGTTGATGGGCTTTCTCATAACTTACAAATAACACTGCATTTAGTATTTAAAGAAACCTCGCATTTCACTAACGTCCTTAGTCAAACTGCTTTCGGATCGAACACATTTCTTGGAGACTGCATACGGAACGAGGCAAATCTATTGATCTTATATAAAATTACAGAATACCAGTCATTCATTGACTGCTTCCTAAAGTTGAAGGTTCTATCTCTCAGCGCCCAAGCCACAGTACAGTACTTAAGTCATAGTATAAAATACCTCCAGTCATATCTTAACAAATGTTCGTAACAAATATTACAATATGAAAATCTGCTTGAAATAAAAACCGGTTTTCGTTTTTTGATCATGTGCAAAATATAGTTACATTATAAGAATTATACAGTTTTTGTTTCAAATTTTTATATTTTTTTAATAAAAATTCAAAGGGTCGATTTTAATGTAATATTATTTAATTTTTTTGTTTTTGTTAAGTGATATAACCGGAATTTAGAATTGAGAAAAATATCTTAGTTATGGAATTTTATCAATGAAGTTGACTTAACTCTCTTCCTGGAAGAAGGGTTTCTGACTTGGAGAGAATACTTCGTAAATAATGAATTTGTAAATGGGTTTCCAGCGCACGATTACTTGTTGTGAGGATGGTACTCATGAAGAGTCGGCAACTGAACCTTCAACTGATACCATTTCATTGCTCTCTAGTTTCTTGTAGGTAATTTCGAGTCGGGTGACTGATACAATCGATCCGCGAACACATTTTTAGATTCCACGGGATGGTGGCAGGGATGAATCGGCCGCACCGCCGAGTTATTGGCTAAGAACTGTGCTTAAGAGGATGACTGAAGCAAGCGAACCCGGAATGCGAATAGAGGAGGGAGTGCAGCTTGGAGTGATTGTTGCAATACGAACAACAAGCTTACACTGGTCCTAGGAAAGGGAGCAGGGAGGGGTTGTTGCCGCACACAAGTCGCGGCGGGGCGTTCCTCCTCAAGATTAATCCAACCATTTGGATTTTGTTATGAATTTGCTGATGCAGCAAACGTCTGTCTCGCTAGATCGCTTAGATCTTCGAAGAAATAGTCGCCAAGAATTTGTTTCCTTGTGTTGGCTAATGCGGGGCTGTGTCGGATGGTTTTCTCCTCACCAACGTATTTACAGCTTCTGCAGAAGTCGTTTGAGGGTAGTCCCGTTCTGGTGCCGTGCCTGCCGAAAAGGCAATGTCAAGGGATTGCTCCGACTACCGAGCTTATATTTTTCCTGCTTATGTATAAGAGTTTAGTTGTTCAAATGGCATCATATTTTGTCCATACTTGTTTTGAGAGGGCACATGTACTGATCGATGGTAATCCACCTGTTGTTTGCTTTTATTAGTACGTCGTCTGATAGCTAAAACGTTTGAATGAGTACAGCTGTCTGGCTAGCTCGTACGACTTGCAGTTGACTGTAATGTCACTGTGACCCAGCACAGGAAAATGTTACATCAGTCGGAAATTTCATTAAGAGATTCGCGGCATTATTTTATTAACTCAGTAAGTTTATTAAGTAAGTCTTAAGAATTAATTCATTGAGCCTTTAACAACCTTCTTCATTTGATTGTCGCTTTGATTGACATGGATAATTTGAATAAAGGATTTTTTTCACTCGTTTGGACTTTGAACTATGCATGCACTGGCAGACTATTCAAATGTTTTAACTTTGGACAACTCATTCATTTTATTGACCAGAGTTGTTTCGCGCATCTTTTCCTTATTAAGATCGTGGAATGAATTTTTTGTTAGCAAATTTCAGTTTCTCCGGTTGAAATTTTTCGTGAACGGCTAATTTTTGCTTTTTTGTATAATTTGCAATTTGCACCAAAGGCATCCCTATAATGTACATAATTACACAGCGTAGGCATTAAAAAAGGAGACACCGATGCAAGTTGGTTTTGAATGTTTATAAATCATAATCTGTAGATTGATTGATTGTTGTTTATTATATAAATTTCAATAAATACCTAGATAAAAATGTGTATCTGCAAGCCTGAAGGGCTTGTCTGCAGAAGACTGTTTACAAAATTTAGTATGATAATCCTTTTAGTTTATGGATACGATAACAAATAAGAACAATTAAGAGTAATTCAAAATTTGAAATAATTTCAAAAATAAAAATAAATAATTAGCTTTTTACACTTCAAGACCAAGATACATTTTTTTTACTTCTTTCAACAATTCAGTTTTTGATAGGTTTCGAAACTCTCGGGAGTATGTTTAGGACCATAAGAATTGCGACTTCCTGCGGCCATATTCGTTCCGGAATCCGATATTTCGTAGAACTACTCTTATCTTCTTATAGTGTAACCATCCTGCCGATTTGGTGCTCTAATCACGCTGTCATTACGTTGCCAAGATGTCCAGATCGTAGAGTTGGGAAATGTTAAACATATTGATTCCGATTCTGATCATTGTGTTGTCTTATATGTGCTCTCTGGACAATTTTTTGCAGTAGTTTATGTATGTTTTGCAATGCTTGTAGTTGCGACGCTTTTCCCCACGCAAGTATGCCATATCTTAGATATGATTTCAACAATCCGAAATAGCATTGTCTAAGCACGATATGTGCTGGGTTGAAAAAGTACATACGTCAATTTTGGTAGCTTTTTTATGATTGCTTCTATTAGACCAAGAGCCCGAAGTAATTTTTCGGTGTGAGAGGTAACCGAAAGATATTTGCATACTGTGTAGCCTGAGTAGAGGGTGTATAGAAAATATTAGTCTGGCAGCAAATAGTGACAGCCAATGCGTGTGACAGCGCGTTGAATATGCGTTATTTTCCAAAATAGTAATACATAATGAGTGTAACCGAATGAAATTTTCAACATACTCTATGTATCAAATATAACAAAATGGGATTTATGCTGAGCTTTGATCGCGTCTGGCACGGACTTGGCGGCGTGCAAAACGTCTTGGACTGATATTTTCATGCTCAAGAGGGCATGCATCTACAAACATTGAACATTAAACACTATTTCAGAGCCGAAATAAGTTTGGTGATTGCAATCGTGCTATGCATTAATAATTTCGATTGAGAGTGTACTCGCAAATTTATTGGCTAGATTTTGGAAGTTTTTTTCATTAGCGGAGTTTCTTTTTCATTATCAAGATTAGTTGTTTTTTTCCTACTATGGAGTTTACCAGCTTCCATATCGCACATTGCAATTTCTGTATATAGAAACTAGTTTCAGTCTTTGTAATTGTTTTGTTTAGTTTTGGAATTTTTTGAACTTTCGTTGGTAATTCACATTTAGTCTGTTGCTCCTGGATCGTCTGTAAAGTATCGCGTTCTTTGTAAGCGTTCTCTACTGCTGTAGTCATCCATCATGTTCCGTGCTTCTCTTCTGTCTAATAACAGTGGAAGACGTAACTATCGTGATTATTGCATGCTTTATTCGTTCATATATTTCACTAACGTCTTTACCTATTCAGTTCATCCCAGTTAAATTTGGACGATATGACTAAGAATTTTACGTTCTTCTTTGTTGACACTATTTTGAATTGTCAAGCTGGAGAAACAGAGTGTGATAGAGCATTCCACACATTCGTACGCGTAAGGAAAGATTCTTTGCATTTCACTGCACGTCCGAAAGAAGGCTTAAGAGTGAACTGATGCGCATTCTTGGCATAGCGGGAATTGTGGTTGAAATATTTAACAACGATAGGCATGAGACATTACGACGATGGCTTAAAGAGCAAGCGATTTCGTGAAATCTCGATCGCCAATGAGCTACATCGCGCGAGTTAAATAAAAAGTCAAGTGTTTGGTTTAAGTGTCTAGTTCTGACTGCTTTATTATTTTTTATTCAAACTTAATTGCCGATTAATTATATGCCTGACGGTGCATTTATTGCAACTGGAGTGTTCAACGGAAATTCAATTGATATCTGCATCCGTTGTAATATACAAATTAATTCTTTCTTACAAATATGATGATTTAAATATAGCAACGACTTAAGGTTGTTGCTCTGCATATATAATATGGTTTATGTTGATTCGGCTTATAGCAACAACTTAAGGTTGTTGCTCTACGTTTATTGATGGAGGTAACCATACAAATATGTAACTTCTCCATCCTTAGTTTTAAGATTCTCCTGAATCGTTGGAATCCCTATTTTTTGAATTTTTGGTTCTGGCTTAGTAACATTATTAATTTTTATTTTTAGTTTACGATTTGTTTTAGCTATGCAAACAATTACAGTTATAACTACAATGAGTATTACAAACATTGTTATGTTACTAGCGTAGTTAATAATTCTATGATATTTTAATTCTTCAATATGTTTTAAATTTTCAATTTGCTGTATTTCAGCAATTTCTTTAAAGTTTAATTTTTCCGTTACATTTATTTTTTCTTCATCTTCATAATGAAATCTTTGAATAAAATCTATTTGGTAGTTTACAATAGTGACATTTAGTATATTAATAGAACAGTTGCTGATATTTATTATAAAATTTCCAGTTAGTTTCAATTGTCTATCGTCGCATTGATTAATTACAGTTTCTTTTCCAAATTTTTGCATATTACAGTATTATCGTCAATTTTAATTACTTGTTTTTCTGTATTGTAACGATAGGTGCATGAATTTTGTGTTCTACACGAATGACTTGAATTTAGTTCCTTCATATAAATGTTATTACTATTATATTCATATTCTATGTTATTTATTTTTATAATTCGTAAAGTTTCAGTGTCAATTTCTTTTTTCTTGTCATTTGGTATCGGAATTATCATTTTAAGTTGGGTTGTAATGTAGTCCTTAGGTAATTTCACGGCTATTATAAGTCTGTCTTTGTCAAATTTCAAAAGTCCTATTCTAGCATATTCGAGTTTATAAAAGTCTATCTGTGATAATTTTATTTCCATTCCGGTCAATATACTTGGATGGAGTATGCCTTGCTTAGCAGATGCTATATTATCTAGTATTCTATCTATTTTGCTTTCGAATATTTGCAGTTTTAGTAATTGGTCTGTAATCGCTTGTTTCCTTACAATGTCTTTTTGGTTAGATGCAATACTTTGGTAGGTATATGATAATGTTTCCCTATCTATTGTCTTCTTAAATTTATTTAAGGAGTCCATAAATTGTCCGTTAATTTTTATTTGTTGGTTAAGATCTGTTATAGTTGTATGATTGTTAGTATCTACTACTTTCATATGTTCGAGAATGTCTTGTCTGTCGTTGTCGTCCATTGTTCCAAACAACCATTTTTGTGTTGTTCCAATAAAATTCATAAGTCCTCGTTTCTGTCTAATGGGTGGTAGAATTGCTTGGAGTTTTGCTTTAATGTTAAATATTTCGTTTTGTATTTCTGTGTTATTTGCTAGCTGTAGGGTCTGTACGTTTACTTCTATCAGTGCAATTGTTGAAAGTATCTCCTTGGTATCTATTATATGTAGTATAGTCTGGCTGTTATTTATTATTTCTACTGGTCCTAGATTCAGAGTGGTATAACCCTTACTGGTTTGTATTGGTGTTATTGTTAGTGTTGCCTCCGCTGCTGTTATTATCATCATCACCATTATGATCTTCTGCCAGTGGATTACCTGCAAATTTAGTTGGTCTTTTAATATTTGTGGGGTCTACATTTTTTAAGTTATGCTTTCTATAGTATGTTTCATTTTTGTGCCTTAAATGCTTATAGTTCCTTATATAGCCCTCATTGCGTTTTTCTACATAATTTTCCCGTGAGGTATTTCTTTTATTTGTTATTTTTTCCTTTTTCTCTTCTATTTTGTTCTTTAAGTATACGGGATTTGCTTCCTCAGCCTGATTTGGGGTCATACCTAATGTTGAGTGGTATCTATCATTGTATATTTGAATAGCCTTATATATTTTCCTATTGGTTGAAAGGTCTGTGTCTTTTATGGTAAGTAAAATTTCAAGTAAGGTCGAGTTAAGTCTCTCTATATCCGAATTACCTGTATGGGAGTTAGCCTTTGTCATATGCCTCTTTCCTGAAGTGTTCTTTTATGTTTTCCGAATTGAATTCATTGTCACAAACTATTTTTTTTGGCTTTCCGAATTTCGTTAATTGTTCATCTATGCATTCTAACTTACTTGTCCAATTTTTGCTAGTCAGACTATATCCGTAAGCCTTTTTAGTAAATTTGTCTATAAATGTCAGATATATTAACTTATTAAAATGATAGATGTCCATGTGCAATATTTCGTTTCCTCTGTTCGGAGTTTCAGTTAGCTTGAATTTAGGTCTAATCGGTTTCCTGTCGTATTTCCCTTCCTGACAAGTCTGGCAATTTCCTATTACTCTTGAAATTTCTGTTATCAGTTTTGGAAAGTATATTTTATATTTTAATTGATAGTATGTTTTTTATTACTCCTGACTGGTTACTTTGTTCGGTGTGATAAAGAGATATTTGTCTATGAACATCTCCAGCTTTTTCTAAATCTCTTGCCCTCTGTGTAAGCTTATAAAATTTAACTTCTTTATTATGTCCGTACATTTCAATTAGTACTTTTTGTACTTTATTATATTCCCTATCTTCTACTTCGTAGTAATAACCTGTCGTCCCAGCCATAATTGTTCTACTAAACAGATCCCTCCAGTGTTTGCTATCTTTCGTCATGTCGACCTCAATAATTCTTTTACCATACAGCGTTTTTATTTCATTTTGGATTGAGTAGGTCAGTATTAACTGAGTCTGATATGTATTTACAATTCCCTCTTTGATTGATATATGATCTAACAATTGTTCGTCCACTGAGTGTGCAGTTTCTGATGTTTCGTTTATTTCGTTTGGAATTCTGCTTAGGAAATCTGCAATTTTATTCTCCTTGCCTTTTATATACTCAATGTCAAACTCAAATTCCTGTAATTTAAGAAGTCCTCTTTGAACTCGTTGACTGAACTCTTTTCCATTATATTTTTTAGTTAAATATTTTATGGGCATATGATCGGTGATTATTTTGAATTTTTGCGCCCAAAGATATGGTCTAAAATATGAGGTAGCCCAAACCACTGCTAAAAATTCTTTGTCTGTTACTGAATAGTCTTTTTCATGGTCATTTAATGTTCGAGAGGCGTAGCATACTGGCTGTCCTTCTTGAGTAAGTACAGCTCCCAAAGCAAAATTACTTGCATCAGTGAAGAGTGCAAATTGTTTATTGAAGTCTGGAAATTTAAGTATGGGATGCTTAATCAGGGTTTCTTTTAATCTTTCAAAGGCTTGAATATATTCAGGGTCATTGTTATTGATTTTCATATTATTTTTTAAGTATTTTACCATCGGGTATGCTATTCTAGCGTAGTCCCTAATAAATTTCCTATAATACCCAGTGCTACCTAGAAATCCTTTCAATTGTGTTATCGTCAAGGGCAAAGAATACTTCTGAATTACTTCTACTTTATTCGGATTTGGTTTCATTCCTTCCGAAGTGAGTATATGGCCTAGGTATTCTGTGTTGTTCTTAAGAAAAGAACATTTACTTAGTTGTATTTTAAGATTATGATCCGCTTATCTTTGAAATATTTTATTTAATGATGATATGTGCTCTTCTAGGGACGTGGAAAAGATTAATATATCATCTAGATATACTGTACAAATTTGTCCTATGTATTCTCTGAGAATATCATTCATTAGACGTTGAAACGTCGCTGGGGCATTTTTAAGCCCGAGAGGCATTCTGGTATATTCATATAGACCATTTGGCGTAACAAATGCAGTCTTATGTATATCTTCAGGATGTACCTTTATTTGATGGTATCCCTTGGCTAAATCAAGGGTAGAAAAATACTGTGACCTTCCTAACTTGTCCAGGATACTGTCTATATTTGGAAGTGGGAATATATCATCCACTGTTATATCATTAAGTGCTCGATAATCAACACATACTCTAAACTTAGTCTTTCCTCCACTGTCAGGTTTCTTGGCCACAACTACGACTGGTGAGGCGTATCGACTGTTTGATTTTCGAATTATGCCCTGCCTTTCCATATCGTTAATTTGTTTCCTGACCTCTTCCTCATGTTTCCGAGGGAGATGGTACAGTCTGGAATTTATTTGTTGATCTGTGGTTAATTTTATTTTATGTACTATGCTTTCTGAGTTCGTTAGTTGATCTCCATCTTTGTACAGGAGGCTTTTATATTTTTGCAACAGCTCTTGAATTTCCTGTTTTTCAAAAAATTTTAAATGGTCTAACTTCACTTCCTCGTGTCCACCTTATTCGTAACATTCTATGTATGGTTCAACTTCGAAAATAATTGGAATTATGGTCTTATTTTGTAGTAAACACTTCTCTTTTTTTATATTTATGCTCTCTACCAAATTACCTATGACATCCATACCTAACAAAAGACTATATGATTTTTCCCCTAACGCCTTGCCATATGCTCGGATAAATAAATTAGATCTGTATCCAAATTCCGTAGGGACTGGGACTTGATAGACCTTTAGTTTTTCGGCCGTCTGATTATTTACTGTCGAAAGTTTTATTGTGACTTCGTTAAGAATTTTATATGCACTACAATCTATTTTGCTTGTATTAACTATAGTCATTGTAGATCCTGTATCTATTAGACATATATGTTTTTCATTTCCTACAGAGAATACTATTTGGGTCTTTCTACCATTGAGGCTGGATTCAGAAAAAACCGGAGCTTCTATTGAATGAGATTCTTCTGGAATGTTAACCTGTTCCTCGGAATTATTCCGGTATTGTTCTGAGCTTATGTGATCTATGTTATCGATATAAATTGGTTCATTGTTTTGCCTATTTTGTGATTGCCTGGGGTTACTATAACTATAGTTGTTAGTACCTCCTCGCTGCTGGTTTGTCTGTTCAGAGTTATTGGCGTTAGTAGTTAGTCGCTGTCCAGGGTTATTGTAATTACTATTTTGCCTTTCTTGGTTAGTTCGTCCAGGACTATTAAAATTAAAATTTTGCCGTTGTTGGTTTATCTGTCGTCGATAATTGTAGTTAGTGTATTGTCTTTCGTCATGGGCCTGTTCAGAATTATTGAAGTTAGTATTTCGTCGTAGTTGGTTATTAGGAATATCATTTCTTTCTTTATTTCTGTAATTTGTATATGCCCGATTAATGCTTCGGTCTGTAAGAATGTTCCCTTCATCAAACCCTACATATGAATACAATATTGTTTTTATTCTGTGTAGTTCATATTCGTCCCTAAGTTCTCTGGCTAAATTTCCAGTTGCTACTTCTCCTATCTTACTCACTACTAGATTATACAAAAGAGACTTAAGACTATCCTGTTTGTTTTCATACATTACTAAAGTATGAATCTCGGTTAGTAGAAACTCAATTTTATTGTTTAGATCCAAAACTGAACTTAGGTTAGGTTAGGTTTATGTGGCTGTCGGCAGAAGCCGACACACTTAGACCAATTTAGGTCCATTGTGATATCACGTATATTATCTACCTCAACTCTGTAGATGGGACTGGCCAACGACACGCGGTTGTTCTCAAACGGTCCCCCATCTACGTACTAACTGCGCCCAACGTCGTTTAATTACGGTGATCTGACGAGAACCGATTAACTCGACGTGGTATGGTCGTTGGTCGATGACGGGTCTGAAAGTCAACCCTAGAAGATTTCTTGCTTCGTACCATGTTGTAACTGCGTTGCTCAGTAGTAGCTCCTTTGCTCTTCCAATGACTTTGCATTGGGCTATCGCGGTCCAGGTAGCGGCTCTTCTATCCTCCGGTGTAAGGTTGATGTGGTTGTCCACCACATTTATGAACTGAGTCAGGTCTTCTTTATTTCCTGAGAATTCTTTTATGTAAGAAATCTCTCTCATTAGAACTAGGGCTCGGCTATCAGCCTGTTGCGTATTAGCCTCTAGTCTTGCGAGAATTTGTGCCATTGTAGCCAATATGGTGTTTGAATCGGTTGTCATTTCGATTTCTTCTGCTGGTAAGTTCCTTCTGGAATCGTGGAGTACTTGTCGCGAAATTTTGGCGTTTCTACACAGCACTTCTAACAGACACTATCTTTATTTTCCGTATGTTGCGACTGATTTTTAGTCTGCAACAATCACTTGAATTCTATTTTTATTTTATGTTTTCACTAATGTTCCGTATGCTGCGACTGATTTTTAGTCTGCAACAACCACTTGAATTCTATTTTTATTTTATGTTTTCACTAATTTTCCGTATGCTGCGACTGATTTTTAGTCTGCAATAATCACTTTGGTTCATGTCTTCTTTATTTTGTTTTCTATCAAAAACAAAAAAACAAAATCCGTACGACTGCGCCAGTTAAATAAAAAGTCAAGTGTTTGGTTTAAGTGTCTAGTTCTGACTGCTTTATTATTTTTTATTCAAACTTAATTGCCGATTAATTATATGCCTGACGGTGCATTTATTGCAACTGGAGTGTTAAACGGAAATGCAATTGATATCTGCATCCGTTGTAATATAAAAATTAATTCTTTCTTACAAATATGATGCATATATAATATGGTTTATGTTGATTCGGCTTATAGCAACAACTTAAGGTTGTTGCTCTACGTTTATTGATGGAGGTAACCATACAAATATGTAACTCGCGTTTTTGTATTTTTTCAAGCAGCTCCAAATATGTCTTTTTGGCACCAGCCCAGGTATTAGCGTTGTACTCAAGTTCGGGGCGTATAAACGCCTTATGAATTATAATCAGATCAGAAGGGGTGAAATATTTATTGCACCGCTTAGTGGACACTAGACATTTCGCATTTCGATGTTTTTTTTGCGACATCGAACATTGTCATTAACACACATCCCGAGAATGGACGGTCTTTCAGTTTCAGCGATGCAAGTGCCATTCATAGATAACGGCAGGCTATTAAGTCTTCTCATTAATGACAGACGACAACATTGTGTTTTTGAAGCATTAAATACCACCCTATTGCTTGTACCCCATTGAACTATGCTGTCAAGATTGAAATTAAATGAGCTTAAAAAATGTTGCCGTTCCAGTTTCACACCCGTAAAAGAGGGGCGTGCACCAGGAAACGCCTATGAAAAACTAATGGTATTTTTTGTCATCAACGAAGCAATGAATTTAATTCGAAAATACAGACAGTACATCATTTATAAACATAGGGGCGGGCTACAGTCCGCTTGGGCGAACTGTTGGATACCCTATTCTTATTCCTATATCTCATAAGTGGGCGTGACAAAAATTTAAAGGATTTTATCGAAAAAACTAAGCTTTTGTAAATAAAAACGCTCCCTAGCTCAAACTTTGGTTTTTCAATAAAATTGTTTTATTTAATTGTGGGCGTGTCAGTAGGCGGATTTAAAAAAAATTTAAGTATGAGCATAAAGGGCACCTAGAGAGTATATACTATAAATTTCAGCTCCCTAGCTCAAACTTTGGACTTTCAAAAATAAAAAAAAAAAATTGTGGGCGTGTCAGTAGGCGGATTTTGAAAATATTTACACATGAGCATAAAGGACCCCTAGAGAGTATATACGAGGGCGGGTCAATAAGTCCGTGACTTTTTGAATTTCTGACCTCTTTACGGAAACGGCAACACTGCTCCTGTCAACAGGCATATGTCAGTTGACTCCTGTCAAAATTTAAACTTGCTGCGTCAGTTAGTTTGTGTTTGACAGCTATTTTTATCAGACTACTCACTAATTTGAGGAGAAAATGGAAAAAAGTGAATTTCGTGTGCTTATTAAGCATTATTTCTTGCGAAAAAAAACCATTACCGAGACCAAGGCTAAGCTTGAAAAATACTGTGGGGACTCTGCACCATCGATTTCAATTGTAAAAAAGTGGTTTACTGAATTTCGTTGTGGCCGTACAAGCACTGAAGATGCCGAACGTCCTGGACGCCCAGTTGAGGTCTCTACACCCGAAACAATCGAAAAAATTCACGATATGGTGTTGGCCGACCGAAGATTGAAAGTGCGAGAGATTGTGGAAGCCGTAGGGATCTCGCATGGCTCAGTGGTTTCAATTTTGAATGATCACTTGGGCATGAGAAAGCTTTCCGCAAGATGGGTGCCGCGTTTGCTCACAGTCGACCACAAACGCAATCGTGTAACAACTTCACAGGAAGGTTTGGCGTTGTTTAATCGCAATATAGAGAAGTTTTTGCACCGTTTTGTAACCATGGACGAAACATGGATCCATCACAACACACCAGAGACCAAACAACAGTCAAAACATTGGGTTTCTAAGGGTGAATCGGCGCCAAAGAAGGCCAAGGTGGGTTTGTCAGCCAATAAAGTTATGGCGACTGTTTTTTGGGATGCACGCGGGATAATCCACATTGACTACCTTCAAAAGGGAAGAACAATCAATGGGGAATATTATGCCAACTTATTGGACCAATTCAATGACGATTTGAAAAAAAACCGACCTCATTTGGCCAAGAAAAAAGTTATTTTCCACCAAGACAATGCAAGGGTGCACACATGTGCAGTCGCCATGGCAAAAATCCATGAATTGGGCTATGAATTGCTCCCTCATCAACCCTATTCTCCAGATTTGGCTCCGAGCGACTACTTCTTGTTCCCAAACCTGAAGAAATGGCTTGGTGGAAAAAGATTTGACTCCAATGATGAAGTCATCTCGCAAACAAAGGCCTATTTTGAGGACCTTGACAAATCATTTTTTTTGGAAGGGATAAAAAAATGGACAAACAGGGATAAAGCGTTGGACAAAGTGTATAGTGCTCAAAGGAGACTACGTTAAAAATATTTTTTTTTTTTTATCCAAAAATCTATGTTTTATTCCAAAAGTCACGGACTTATTGACCCGCCCTCGTATTAAAAATTTCAGCTCCCTAGCTCAAATTTTGGTTTTTCAAAAAAAATATTTTATTTAATTGTGGGCGTGTCAGTGGGCGGATTTTGAAAATTTTATGTCCCAAGCAGTTTTATGGGCCAAAGATCATATATAAAAAATTTCAGCTTTCTAGCTCAAAATTCAATTTTTCCCAAAATTTGTTTTATTTAATTGTGGGCGTGTCAGTGGGCGGATTTTGAAAATTTTATGTCCCAATCAGTTTTATGGGCCATAGATCATATATAAAAAATTTCAGCTCTCTAGCTCAAAATTTTGTTTTTTTGAGTTTGTGGGCGTGTCTGTGGGCGGATTTCAAAAATTCGTAAACTTGATTATTTCGGGACCCTAGAGAGTATATGGTTAAAATTTCAGCTCTCTAGGTCCAGTTTAAAGGCCTAATTTTTGCCGACGGACGGACGGACGGACATGGCTAGATCGACATTACTATCGATGCTGATCATAAATATAGTAACTTTTAGGGGTCTACGGGCAATATTAAGGTATGTTACAAACTATGCGTCAAAATTAATATACCCCTAGAATAGGGTATAAAAATGAGAAAGAGGGTAGGAGAAAACATAGGGACGGGCTACAGTCCGCTTGGGCGAACTGTTGGATACCCTATTCTTATTCCTATCCC
Source organism: Portevinia maculata (assembly GCA_949715645.1). Taxonomy (NCBI): domain Eukaryota; kingdom Metazoa; phylum Arthropoda; class Insecta; order Diptera; family Syrphidae; genus Portevinia; species Portevinia maculata. The sequence goes on from OX454527.1 coordinate 132,127,305, forward strand.
TCATAAGTGGGCGTGACAAAAGTCTAAGTATGGTTGAATTGTTAAGAACGCTCTACATACATATTTTGTTATATAACATTTAAAGGATTTTATCAAAAAAAAACGCTTCCTAGCTCAAACTTGGGTGTTTCAATAAAATTGTTTTATTTAATTGTGGGCGTGTCAGTAGGCGGATTTAAAAAAAATTAACACATGAGCATAAAGGGCCCCTAGAGAGTATATAATTATTATAAATTTCAGCTCCCTAGCTCAAACTTTGAATTTTCAAAAAAAAAAAAATTTAATTTTGGTCGTGTCAGTGGGCGGATTTTGAAAATATTTACACATGAGCATAAAGGGCCCATAGAGAGTATATATTATAAATTTCAGCTGCCTAGCTCAAACTTTGGATTTTCAAAAAAAAATGTTTTATTTATTTGTGGGCGTGTCAGTGGGCGGATTTTAAAATTTTTTTATCCCGAGCAGTTTTAGGAGTCACAGATCATGTATAAAAAATTTCAGCTTTCTAGCTCAAAATTCGATTTTTCCAAAATTTGTTTTTTTTGAGTTTGTGGGCGTGTCTGTGGGCGGATTTCAAAAATTCGTAAACTTGATTATTTCGGGACCCTAGAGAGTATATGGTTAAAATTTCAGCTCTCTAGGTCCAGTTTAAAGGCCTTATTTTTGCCGACAGACGGAAGGACGGACATGGCTAGATCGACATTACTATCGATTCTGATTATAGATATAGTAACTTTTAGGGGTCTACGGGCAATATTAAGGTATGTTACAAACTATGCGTCAAAATTAATATACCCTTAGAATAGGGTATAAAAACGGCGCCTGGGGAACACCAGCATTTATTTGGTGAGTTGCGGACTTGTAACAGTCCAAAAACTTGAATTGAACGGTGCGAAAGAAAGTTTCTTATCCATTGAAGAAGAGTATGCACGCATTTTCGACTAAAGAGCTTGATACTAAACTCTGTCAACTGCCGTTGAAATATCAAGCGCACAACGATCTTACTTTCACCACCGTGGTGAAGTGATTGGTTCCAATTTTCGGTTAGCAGGTCATTAAGAAGTTTCCGGCACTCAAAATATTTCATAAGCTGATGGTTAAACTGCGTTTTCATGACCTTGGAAAGAAGTTACGGTAGGAAGAGGGAGAAGAAGATTCGCCTTTTTTTGGGACATGCTGGGCAAATATGCTGTTTTCCATCTTTTCGGAAAGAACCCTGAAGTATATATATATATAGATCGAAAGCTTATGCAGTGGTAGTGCCAGTGTAGAAGAACACCTCTTCAGAACGATAGGGGAAATACGAGTACCATCTAGGCCAGCGGATTTGTGTATGTCAAGATTTCTAAGTACTCTTGCCACTGTAAGAGTGCGAAAATAGATTGGTTTCATGGAGTATTCGACGCGCACAATCGGGGACCCTTAAGTGAGCAGCAAGCAGATTTGCTTTATCTAAAGAGCTGACAGCTGACGGGATAGATGACGAGGCCGAATTCTTGATGTTTTTAACAAACGACCAAAAGTTGTTACTACCCGTGGGACTTTGTTGTATTTTTTGCCACAACTTTTGGTCGTATTAGAATATGACACGATAAATGCGGGCATTGCAGTCATTTTTGGCTCGTTTAAACTTTTTTCGGTTTTCCTCAGATGGGGGGCCTTATATGACCGAAAGCTTACCTCTTAACCTGATAGCCTCTTTGCAGCTCGAGCCACACCACGCGTTTATCTTGTATTTGATACTTTTTATCCGGTTAGGGATAAATCATTTCATACCCATTAAAATTATGTTTGTTATCATATCAGCAGCCGCATCCACGTCGCTGTCGGTGAAGCACAGCGACCAGTTAAAAGTCTTAAAGAAACCGTTCAGTTGTTCCCAATTGGCTTTCTTGTATTGCCATACAGTTCTTGGGAGTTTGTTCTTTAACTAATTGGTTGGAATACGAGAAATTCGCTGATATGACATAACGGTCTGACGAACCTAGAGGCGGTATTTCGTTTATACTGTATTTTTCAGGGGGAGAGGTAAGAAACAAGTTTTGTGTGTTGGCGGTTTGACTTTAACGCTGAAAGACTGTCAGAGCAATTGATAAAATTTTTAGTGGAAGGGCCTTGGCATGAGAATGTAATAACTGCTCCGTACTATTTTTTGCGACTTGGGAAAATATTTCATTTGCCTAAAATATCGAACAGCTGACAAACTTCAGGTCACATTAGGTTCAATTTACGCAGAATTGACAAGAATGAACAATTCACACAGAAGTTACATTAAATTCGAAATCGTCTCTCATTTTGCACTACAAACAGAACTTAATAAGTAAATTCCATACAGTGCGCCGTTTACGTAAGCCACTCGACTCAGCGAATTGAGTGGGCGACGGCACGTCACACCATGCCTTCGTCACGTCATCTATGTGTGTCTTGTCTCACAAGAGAATATGCAAGTTGCACAAGGTGGCATATGTTGGTAGAGATGTAACAGATGCCCGGTTAGTATCCTTTACGGGCCTAAAATCTAGCTTCTCCACCCATTTGCTTGTCTGAAATGGGAGTGGAACGGACAATTTTGAGAAGCTTCTCATGACAATTGATACTCTTGGATGTTTCTCAGACGCTCGCAACAGATGAAAGTAGAAAAAAACTTTAGGTGTTACTTGGCATCGGCGTGATTTAGACCCTTAGACTAGTAGTCTAACACACTGACCATTAGGCCAAGCACTGAAAAGTTTACTAAGGGCGAATTGTGCTGAATGAAAACAAGTTTTTCAGCCTTCCGGTCGAATTTAGAAAAATCTTGCATTCACGAACTATTGTGAAGGTGGTTAAAGGGTTGATCAAGGCCTTTAGCTCAGTCTGACTGTCGCTACAGACGCAGATACTTCGCCCCCTCCACCAGTTCCTCACAACATAGTCCTTAGCCATTAGGATAGCATAAGTCTCCGTTTAGAAGATTGACGCATGTTTGCCTAACGAGAAGAAAAGTCTAATGTTGTCGCTCTACATGAAAACACCAGCATCAGATCCTTATCGGTTTTGGAGCCATCCGTGAATTCCATTTATTACTTAACGATTCCAAATTTCGATACCATTTATAGCTTAGCGACAATTAGCTAATGCATGGACATGATTCTTAATTAATGAGCCCGTGAATTAACTTTTAATCCGCATTGTAGTTAGTTTGTGAATTAGAGGCAAATTAAGTAAGTTTTATTAATTTAGCTGTTATGGTTTTAAAAATAAATAATTATTTCGATAACTTCTCTCGTCGGTCGTCTCGGACTACTACTACATCGTTTTGGTGTTGTACTAGGACGTGCCCACTTGGAGCGCTGTTGAAATTGAGTTAGTAAGATACTCCTGTTCACCAGGGTTCCTCTGAATGTTGTCATGCCTGGTTCTGGGATGATTTTGAGTGGCTCGCCGATTAGCAAGAGTCTCGGGGCAGGACAAGGATATCGTATCGTATCGTATATGTACGAATATCCTTTAACTGCCTTCGAGTCTTGTCGTTTGGAAAAGCGAAGTTGAACAGACCTAGCGTAATCCACGCCACTGCGAAGAAATGGTCAGCACTGTAATTTACGAGGCGTTGGTAGATTGCTCATCAGGTGGCGTTGCAGGGTGTTGGAGTTCCTGCGAAACTTTACGCACAACCTAGAGATCTTCCGCAGAATTTAGCGCGCATTTATAACCCAAAAGCGGGTTTGAAGAATGGCGTGCATAGCTTGGGGTTCAGCGTGAAGCGTTATGCGATGCACATCCTCGATAATAAGTGTGGTGAGCCTCACAGGTTTTGGCAGAACGACTAGATGCTTGCTGCCCTTGCTACTGAGGCATTACGTTATCTTGCGGCCACCCTGACCAATCCTTTCTCGTCTAAAAATTGATATTATTTGAATAATTTGATATGACGACTTGCCGGCTTATTAGACAAAAGGCGCTGCATATCGTCTGCAAAGAAGTGCTTCTAATGAGCTTAGTAAAAAAAGCTTCATTAAGTTCACAGAGGCTAAGGCGTTTGGCGTCCCGGCGGGGCCTTTGCGGGCGTCATCTTCTGCTTGAAGGTTGTGAAGAAATCTCAGAATGTGAATGCGCTTGATTTTATCCAACGATGAGTAAAAGCATTGAATAACTACAAATAGAAACGGCACTGAAGCAAACATCCGCTACGCGGTTCATACGTCGCTGTAATCGCTTGTGCGGGTTTGTGAAATGGATTGGATAAAAATAAAAATGTATAATATTCCAACAAAAATATCCCTCAAGGAATGCCGGATGGGTAATTTTTTGTTATTAACCAGTTTAAGCTAGGGTATTTCATACTTATCGTTGCTGTCGTTACACTTCGATTGTTTTTATTTCCTTTTTACTTTTGGAATTTTTGTTAGATTTGAAAATGTTGTTTTCATGTTCGTTGCGATTATAAAAATCAAATACATATGCATATTGGATTGTATGTGCAGTGGGGTCATCAGTAGATGACAAGCACTTAGACCTATTGGTCCATTGTACTTCAGCATAGCTGCCCGCTCGCTGGTTATTGGCGATTAGTAAGATTCAGTGAGGGAGAACCTGCCAGTAGCCTTGGCAAAGCGAAGAATATTTGCAAGTTAAATGTCCCCCATCTCATCTTCGTTGACGAATTGTTTGCCTATAGTGGTGAGCCTGGTTCTGGCGAAAGCCGGACATTCACAGATGAAGTGAGATACCGTTTCATCCGCCTCCAGGCAGCACTCACATAGGCCCGAGCTCCTAATGTGAATGGTTTTTAGGTGCTCGTTAAGAGGACTGAAACCGGTGACGAGACCAATCAAGGATCTCAAGTCTTTCCCGTTTAGTCCAAGCAAAAACTTAGCTCTGCTGATTTTTGGACCGTCCACTAGCTTCTTCGAATACCTGCATGAGACCAGGTCATGCCAGTATTCGGAATGTTGTTGGCGTAGAGCCGAATCCATTTCACGTTTGTGGACGGATGAGCAGCATCCTATGGATGGTTGTGGGCCAATGAAGGCTGTTGAAGAGCCCTTCCTGGCCAGAGCATCCGCTCTTTCATTACCCTCGATACCTGTGTGCCCAGGAACCCAGGCAAGTGATACCGAGTTACATCTTCCCAGACGGTTAAGCCTAACCATGGTTTCCTCAACTGTTTTTGAGTTGAGAGAGCCAGCCGAACAGGCTTTGATAGCGGCTTGGCTATCTGAGCAGATGTATAAGGTTTTAGCCTTAATCCTTCTCCTTAACAGGATATTGGCGGCAGTGGCAATCGCAAAGATTTCTGCCTGAAAAACAGTTGTTTGTCTACCCAAGGCTGCAGATAGATTTATCCGACAGTCTCTAGAGTAGACCCCGGCTCCGGAGATACCGTCAATAAGTGAGCCATCAGTATAGACGATGACATCACCCGGCTTAAAGCCATTCCACCCCTCACTGTTCCATTCCTGCCGTTCAGGAAGGATGACCTGAAAACGGCGCTCAAAGACTTGCTTCATGCACACAGTGTCAAGTGCTCCTCCCCGATGGCCAGGTAGGCTGTCATAGAGAGCTCTGCACCTAGCACCTCTGGCCCCATCGCCGAGATTGACCTGCCGTCCAAGTACTACACACATGCGGTATAGTGATTTTCTGGCCTCACTTTCAGCAAGGAACTGCAAGGGAGGTAAACAGAGCAACACTTCCATAGCAGCAGTGGGAGTTCCTCTCATCGCACCTGTAATGCATAAGCGCGCAAGGTGCTGTAGCTTCGACAGTTGACGTTTGAGGATGTGAGCTCTAGCCCACCATACAATCGCACCATACATAAGGTATGGCCTAACAATGCACGTGTAAATCCAGTGAACCAGCCTGGGACTAAGTCCCCAGGTTTTGCTGAACATCCTACGGCACTGCCAGAGAATGTTAGTTGCCTTCGAAATCCTAGCAACCAAATGTTCAGAAAAGTTAAGCTTTGGATCTAGAACAATACCCAGATACTTAACCTTGCTTGATAGCTTTAGTTGAGTGCCCTGGAAGTAAGGCCACCTCACTTGAGGTATTGCCCTTCTACTCGTGAACAGCATCATCTCAGTCTTCGCGGGGTTGACTGACAGAGCTTGCTCGCGGCACCAATTCCCAACACTATTGAGCGCTGTTTCCATCCGCTCACAAAGAGTTGGTAAACTCCTGCCGCTGACAATAATGCACACATCGTCAGCGTACCCAAACAGGGTGACCTTCCCCATCAAGTCTTCTCAACAAGGAGTCGACCAACAGGTTCCACAATGTAGTGGAAAGTACACCGCCCTGCGCAAAGCCTTTGACAGCGCGCACAGTTTTGACACAGCCGCCAACAGCAGCTGTAACTTCTCTGCTCCTAAGCATTTCCAGGATCCATTCCACAGTTGTAGAATCGACACCCTTCAGTGTTAAGGCAGACTCAATTCTGCAAAAGGTGGGATTGTCAAAGGCACCCTCAATATCCATGAAGACAGCAAGAGCATAGTTCTTGCGGTCGAGCGCCCTACGCACTCTGGCCGTCAGATCCGTTAATGCCGTCTCAGTGGACTTGCCTTTTTGATAGGCGTGTTGGCTATCATGAATACCGAGCGAAGCTGGAATACTCTTAAGCCTTACGTCAATCAGTTTTTCAAGGCTCTTTAGCAGAAATGATGAAAGGCTAATAGTCCTGAAGCTTTGGGGAAGATCATAGGCGGCCTTTCCCGGTTTGGGAATGAAAACCGCCCTAGCTCTTCTCCAGGCTAAAGGAATATGTCGCAGAGCAACGCTAGCTCTGTAGATTCTATTTAGCAGTGTGAGCAAAATCTCGATACCCTTTTGCAAGAGTATGGGGTATATGCCATCAGGTCCAGGAGCTTTGAAAGGAGAAAAGGACAGGATAATAGCTCTCGCCCTCTCTCTCGTAACAATGCTCGCCGCGACCCGCCACTGCTCAGTGGTAGTTCTGCCTTTGTTTGACATATGCATATGTAGCTATCATAATGATTGCAGATATGAATAATTATAGCTAGATATTATTTTGTTTTTCAAAGTATGTAATGTAGGTGCATAGGTAAGGTATGATATGTATGAGCTGAGAACCATTTCTGATAATTGTGCTTTTATTTTTATATAATAAAGGTACAATTTTTAATTTTATTTCGATAGGTAGGTATTAAAAAAATAAATAAAATTATAAATACAAAGTTCAAATTCATTGATATAATTCGAAGAAACGCATAAAAATAAAACAACATTATTAACAAACATAGGGACGGGCTACAGTCCGCTTGGGCGAACTGTTGGATACCCTATTCTTATTCCTATCCCTCATAAGTGGGCGTGACAAAAGTCTAAGTATGGTTGAATTGTTAAGAACGCTTTACATATTTTGTTATATAACATTTAAAGGATTTTATTAAAAAAACGCTCCCTAGCTCAAACTTGGGTGTTTCAATAAAATTGTTTTATTTAATTGTGGGCGTGTCAGTAGGCGGATTTAAAAAAATTAACACATGAGCATAAAGCGCCCCTAGAGAGTATATATTATAAATTTCAGCTCCCTAGCTCACTTTGAATTTTCAAAAAAAAAAAATAATAATATTTGTGGGCGTGCCAGTGGGCGGATTTTGAAAATATTTACACATAAGCATAAAGGGCCCATATAGAGTATATATTATAAATTTCAGCTCCCTAGCTCAAACTTTGGATTTTCAAAAAAAATGTTTTATTTATTTGTGGGCGTGTCAGTGGGCGGATTTTGAAAATATTTATACATGAGCTTAAAGGGCCCATAGAGAGTATATATTAAAAATTTCAGCTCCCTAGCTCAAATTTTGGTTTTTCAATAAAATTGTTTTATTTTTTTGTGGGCGTGGCAGTGGGCGGATTTTGAAAATTTTATATCCCGAGCAGTTTTAGGAGTCATAGATCATATATAAAAAATTTCAGCTTCCTAGCTCAAAATTCGATTTTTTCCAAAATTTTGTTTTTTTTTGAGTTTGTGGGCGTGTCTGTGGGCGGATTTCAAAAATTCGTAAACTTGATTATTTCGGGACCCTAGAGAGTATATGGTTAAAATTTCAGCTCTCTAGGTCCAGTTTAAAGGCCTAATTTTTGCCGACGGACGGACGGACGGACGGACATGGCTAGATCGACATTACTATCGATGCTGATCATAAATATAGTAACTTTTAGGGGTCTACGGGCAATATTAAGGTATGTTACAAACTATGCGTCAAAATTAATATACCCCTAGAATAGGGTATAAATATGTATGTAGGAATTCCATTCCACACAATGTATCGCGCATTCGCTAAGTATCTTTTTATGTTTTGTTTTTTCCATTAATTGTTTTCTTTGTAGATTGATTTAGGGTCACCGAACCAAAACAACGCTCGATAACGTTTAATTGTCTCAAGTGACTGTAATAGAAATATTTACTTTGTATTGTTCTAGTTTCTGATAGCTTGATGTCGTCGCTCGCTCGTTCGTCGGCCCCGTGCGTCATGCAGCCAAATGGTTTGTTTACCTTCAATGAATCATGGAGATCGGGTTCATGTTATGTTCCCTGATTCATTGAAGGAATATTTTATGGCGACCTACTTAGAGGCACATAAAATGTCGATAATGATTGTTTTTCATCAATACAATGTCTCCCCTTCGGATTGTATTGATCGTGGCAGGAGTATTTGGTGGCTGGATTGTGCTGTCGTTCGCACTCAAGCTATGGACTTGGTACAATGTCCTAAGCATGACGAGGCTATGGGACTGGCTGGGGTAGGGGCACAGGTCGGCGCTGGAGCGGACGGCGGAATTCTGGATTGGTAAAGAGGAGTTGAGTTCGGGCTTTTGAAGAACACGGTTCGGCGTCCCCAATAAAAAATTGGAAACCTTCTCTTTCGTTTTAAAATTTTAAAAGTTGCAAAGAAGGTGAAGTGAAGTTTCGACGAGCAAAGTGGAGAAAGTTAAGAAGTTAAGAAGGAGGATACGAGTTAAGACATAGAAAGTTGCAAAGAAGGTGAAGTGAAGTTTAGACGAGCAAAGTGGAGAAAGTTAAGAAGTTAAGAAGAAGGATACGAGGTAAGACATAGAAAGTTGCAAAGAAGGTGAAGTGAAGTTTAGACGAGCAAAGTGGAGGAAGTTAAGAAGTTAAGAAGAAGGATACGAGTTAAGATATAGAAAGTTGCAAAACAGGTGAAGTGAAGTTTAGACGAGCAAAGTGGAGAAAAGTTAAGAAGTTAAGAGGGACTAAGTGTGAAAAGAAAGAAGTAGTTGTTAGGAGAAGTGAATGGATGATTTGCAGAAATTAACAGTGCGCCAACTACAAAGGGGCTGTCATACCGCTATAACGTCAACACGGACTTGGTGGATCGGATTAACAGCGTGCTTGGAGAAGGAACTGTGAAAGTAGAGGACGTACTAGACACAATAAGGGAGGAGGAATACGAACTCTTTGACGCGATCAACGACCAGCTGGAGATAAACAAGGGAGCCCAACAACCAGCCGAAGAAATAACGATGTCCACCAAAAATACTTTTGTTTTTCGAGACGTGGAAGAATCCCTGGAGCAATTCTCTGGTGAAGGAGGAAAAGACTACAGCCAGTGGGTAAAAGAGTTTGAGGAAATCGCGACATCCTGTGAGTGGAATGATATCCAAAAGTATCTCTACTCGCGTAGACTGCTGAAGGGAGCTGCAAAATTGGCGGTAGAAGCAACGGAAGGAGTCACCGATTGGTTCAAACTAAAAGCACTTTTGGTAAAAGAATTCGGAAGGAAAACCTCAAGCATTGAGATTCACAAGAGGCTGGAGGCTAGAAAGAAAAATTCCTCCGAGACTTTGTTGGAATATCTTTTCGTGATGTCACAGATCCGCGGTAAGGGGACGTGGATGAGTTTTCCCTAATAGAATACATCGTAAATGGAATCTCGGACACGACAGTTGATAAAACAGTACTCTACGAGGCCTCAACATTAGAAGAACTAAAATCCAAGTTGGAGATATACCAGAGGATGCAACGACAGATGCCGAAACAACGACCGGACGCTAGTAAACATGTTATGCCCGGTAAGTCGAATTTGTCCCGTAGCGAATACCCCGCTACACCCAGACGATGTCACAACTGTGGGGGAACATCACACTTGGCTCTGAATTGTCCAGATAGGGCTAAGGGAACAAGGTAGTTTCTGATGCAACCAATTCGGACACATATCTCCCAATTGCCCGAACCAGAAGAATGAAGAAGCCGATTCCAGAGGTGTGCGCAAAGTCCAGCGCATTGACTCGGATGGCAACCACGTTGCGATCATCATTTCGGAGAAACCTTATCACGCATTCATCGATAATGGAAGTGACGTCTCTATCATACATAAATCGGTCGTAGATGAAATCGGAGGAGTGGAAGTGAGTCAACCAGGAATGGTTTTAAGGGGATTTCATAATGCTCCCCAAACAACAATGGGTTCCTGCCTTCTGGAAGTGCGAGTTGGCCCAGATAGATATTGGGTGCGGTTTCAAGTGGTCCCCGATATTTGGATCTCGGATCAGCTGTTACTGGGAAGAGATTTCCTGCAGAATGTGGAGCTACGGATTTACCACGGTAGAATCACACATATGCAAAAAGTAAAGACAGAGAAGATGGAGCTAGAAGAGGTGCAGGAGTTGGCGGAAAACGATATTTGGAATATCGGAGTGTGCGACGACGCAGAAGATGAGAGTGAGAAAGGCCCGCAAGTTGGCAACGAGAAGTTCAGGGATGTGATTTCAAACCTTGTTGCAGCTTATTCCCCCAAGAAGGTCCCAAAGTCGTGCATCGAGATGAGTCTGGTTCTTCAGGATGAAAGTCCTGTATGTCAGAAAGCCAGACGACTGGCACCGCCAGAAAAGGAAGCAGTGGGTCAACAAATTAAGGAGTGGTTGGATGAAGGTATCATCCAGCACAGCCGATCGGACTTTGCTAGCCCCATTGTCCTGGTGAAGTAGAAGGATGGAAGCAACCGCTTGTGCGTCGATTATCGAAAATTGAACACCAAGATTGTCAAGGACCGGTATCCACTGCCAGTAATGGAGGAAATATTAGAGAAGTTATATAAAGCTAAAGTTTTCACAACATTGGATCTTCGCAATGGATTTTTCCACGTGGATGTGTGTATGCCAAACCACTTTCAGACTTGACCAAGAAGGAGAGTGGGTTCGTTTTTGGATCGGATCAAATCATTGCGTTTGAATCCTTGAAAGATTTGCTGTGCAAGGAGCCTGTATTGAAGCTGTTTAATCCAACTCTTGAAACGGAGCTACATACAGATGCGAGTATGGTTGGATATGGCGGTGTTCTGCTCCAGAAACACGAAGGTAATTTGCATCCCGTCTTTTTTATGAGTTTCAAGGCAACACCAGCGGAAGTAAATTATACCAGCTATGAACATGAAGTATTGGCGATAGTAAAGTGCATCAAGAAGCTACGCGTTTATTTGTTGGGACTGAAATTTAAAATCTACACCGACTGTAAGGCGTTCCAGGCTACGATGAACAAAAGGGACTTATGCCCACGTGTGGCTAGATGGGCGATAATGTTACAGGAGTACTCTTACGAGGTTTTACACCGGTCAGGGTCATCTATGCGCCATGTGGATGCGCTAAGCAGATATCCATCAGTGCTGCGAATAGAGGATGGCATTATTGAGAGAATCAAGAGAGCACAAGGTAAGGACGAGTTCTGCCAACTAATCGTTGATATTCTCGCAGCAACAGGAACGTATAAAGATTACGAAACGAGAAATGACCTGCTATACAAGTTTGTTGAAGGAGCTCACTTGCTTGTGGTGCCCAAGGTCATGCAAAAGGAGGTTTTAAGAGGTATTCACGGGGCTGGCCTCATCGGAGCAAAGAGGATGGAGGCAATATCCAAACAGTATTATTTTATTCCCAAAATTGGTATCTGTATTGACGCCGTTATAGCCAACTGTGTTCCGTGCATTTTGTCTGTGAGAAAGGAAGGAAAGGCGGAGGGATTTCTACATCCGATAGAGAAAAGCGACGTACCTTTGCACACCTATCACGTGGATCATCTAGGCCCCCTTCCTTCAACGAATAAGTTTTATAATTATTTATTTGTAGTTGTCGACGCTTTCTCCAAGTTCGTTTGGATCTACCCTGTAAAAACCACGAAAAGCGAAGAGGTGGTAAAGAAGATGCAGCAGCAGAACGAAATTTTTGGAAGCCCAGCGCGCGATTCCATTCCACACAATGTATCGCGCATTCGCTAAGTATCTTTTTATGTTTTGTTTTTTCCATTAATTGTTTTCTTTGTAGATTGATTTAGGGTCGCCGAACCAAAACAACGCTCGATAACGTTTAATTGTCTCAAGTGACTGTAATAGAAATATTTACTTTGTATTGTTCTAGTTTCTGATAGCTTGATGTCGTCGCTCGCTCGTTCGTCGGCCCCGTGCGTCATGCAGCCAAATGGTTTGTTTACCTTCAATGAATCATGGAGATCGGGTTCATGTTATGTTCCCTGATTCATTGAAGGAATATTTTATGGCGACCTACTTAGAGGCACATAAAATGTCGATAATGATTGTTTTTCATCAATACAATGTCTCCCCTTCGGATCGTATTGATCGTGGCAGGAGTATTTGGTGGCTGGATTGTGCTGTCGTTCGCACTCAAGCTATGGACTTGGTACAATGTCCTAAGCATGACGAGGCTATGGGACTGGCTGGGGTAGGGGCAGAGGTCGGCGCTCAAGCGGACGGCGGAATTCTGGATTGGTAAAGAGGAGTTGAGTTCGGGCTTTTGAAGAACACGGTTCGGCGTCCCCAGTATTCCCCTTATATAACGTAATCAATGTAAAATCATTTTCTCTTAGAATAAGTCTAAAATCCGTTTAATAAACTTATAATAAACTGTTTACTTGTTTTGTGTTTTGCTTCTTGCGCTTTACGACTGCGGAATTATAAAATAAACGAGGGAAGTTTTTTCTACATGTATGCACAGTTCTAATAGGTAACACTGTTATATATGATTAAGTATTTATATCAAATTTTTTTAGTTTTCTTTTCGTACATTTTGCCTTGGAGTTAATTACATTTATTTTCGCACATAAAAGACCCGCATGGTGTGCTTGATCAATTCTTGATTGTGCTCTTCAATGGAACATGGAATTTTGTTTTGAATGAATAACCTTACATTCCTTACCACGTTAAGTGGACGGCTGGAGTTACAGCGCTGTTTCACGGTTAGCCACAACCGATCATCAGACTCCTTCTGTGGTGCTGGTCTGTCTTTTTCCTTCATTTTATCCCGAAATTCCATTTCTTCCACTGGGATTCGAACCTAGACCAGCGTCTTCTCAGGCGAGCACTCATCCACTGTGCCATTGAAGCCACGAGTTTATCCAGTTTTCATTTCAATTTTCTTGGACAAACTTTGCTGCTGTAAGTATATTATGTTATTCATTCTGGTTTTTTCTTTCTATGTTTTCTCTAATTCTATTAAAATTCTTTTAAAAATAAAACCAGTAAAAATCGTGTGGTATCACATAAAAAACCATTAATCGGAACATGGAAGCTCAAATAGGTTCCTACAAAAGTTTAAAAGAGCATTGAGGACATTTTGTTCGTAGCATAGAGTTTCAAAACGTTCCTCAAAACACTTTATAATTCATTCAATTAACTCGACAAAATGTGTAGTAGGAATGACTAAACCATCATTAATAGTATCCTCATATTGACGAGCTTCAATAAGACCCTCGGCTTTTGTAGGGGACTCATTTTGACCCTCTTTGCACATAAATAATTTGCATGTTCTACAATGGGTTTTCTTTAAAATGGCATGAGAAATATATCCCGAAAAATAATGTGTTGCCATATCTTTCATAGTTGGAACTGTCTCTGATATTGTTAAATTCTCCCCATCAAAATCGTCTTACTCGCAAGCATTGGAATCTTCATTGAATTCGGTGTCGCAATGGCAGATAATATTAACATCACCTATGTAATATGATGGATACACAAACTAAGACACATATTAAGACAAAAACTATGACGCAAACATTCTTACTTTGCAATACCGGAACTATCTTCGATGCTAGTGCATCATCTTCATATACTACATCTGTAATTATATAACTACCATCCGGATCGAAGAACTCTATAATTATATTCAATACTTCATAGATTACAATTCCAGACGCCAATCGTGGCAACTAGAACAACAACTCAAAGTTCACACAAGGGGTTCCCCCAGCCACAGACGATGGAATTGTAATTACTATCCATCCACACAATTTTCAAACGAATGTGCAAGCGATGAGATTATGGTACCGCTTCACCTTGAGCCGCGTTGTGCATGGTGTCAAATTGTGCAGGCGGATGCCAAATTTGAAACACTTGTTTTTGAGAATTACTGCTGCAACAAGCATTTTATTTTATAGTATTAGTGAATAGGTGTAAATAATTAGAATAAGAATTTTGTATAAATAGGTTACGAAAGACGCAATAAATTTAATCTTAAACTGGACACAGTGAATGTCTCATCTTAATTTTCAGGTCGGCTCTTTAGAAAAAACAACACTAAAGCTTTTAGCCATCCAATTCCACTAGGCTTGGGCTAACCTTTCAATAAGCCCCATAGATTTGTAGGTGAGGTAGACTTTTAGTAAACATACATCACATGTATTACACTTTCATTTGTGTAAAACAACAACAAACAAAACAACAGTGGCGTGGAGTGGATAATTTTAAAAGGGAAGACGTTGAAAAATTTAGTCACCTATAAAAATAAAAATCTTTAAAACCTGAAATAAAATAATTTTTAATGGGGATATTGTATCTACATAATATGCATTCCACATTGACTTAGCAAAAATATTCTAGCCACATTTTTTATACTTCAAGACATTAATATTTCAATCAACAATGAGCTTAAAGCATAACAAAAGTGGCTTCAAAAGAAGCCGGTCTTGACAGACGCATGATACAATAACTTAAAAATATTCAGCATAATGTGGATAGTAATTTTAAAATAAGAAAATTCAGAAGAATTATATGGATAATTCTTTATATTTGTTAAAATATAAAAACGATACAAATAATAATGTCAGCAATAAAAATAAATCAAAATTAAAAACAGCTAAAATTCACACACTTAAAAAAAAAAAGTGAAAAGTTTTGTTAAAATATTAGTTCTTTATAATTATTTGTATTCTAATGCTATTCGACGATCTTTTTTGATAAACTCTGCCAATACCCTTTCATAGAAGTTTGGTCTATTTTTAATTTTAAGAAGAAGTCTTCTTTCTATCGATATGAGGGCTAAATCAGAGAGCCTATCCTCGCCCTGTGAGTTTCTTAAATAAGTATGAATTCTTTTTAAAGCAGAAAAAGACCTCTCAACGGAGGCGACGGAAATGGGAAGTGTTAAAAGTAAACTACTTAAGTTTAAGACTTGAGGGAACACTTCTTTCAATGCTTCACTATTCAAATGGTTGTGAAGGTCGAGAACCTCAAACTGCCGAAGTGACGACGAAGAATATAAAACATTAAGTTGATTTTTTAATGCCGTGAAGTCAAAAATTCTAGGAAAAAACTTAATTAGGGAAGATATTTTTACATCTGGACTGGAACGAGAAAAAGTGTCATACTTCAAATTATTTAGTAAATCCAAAAATGTAAGATTACTAAATGATTTATATCTGGCATTTATTTGGCTAACTATATTGTTTTTAATTTCAACAAAAAGGCGCTTATAATTCGTCTTCAAATCGAAGTCAAGCAACCTGCGTTTACGTGGAGGTTCGATGCAATCATTTACGCTGTCATAAATAACTTCAAACATATTTAAAAAGTCAGAGCTTATCCATGACTCAAAACGTTCGATTTCTTGCTTGGCATAACTAACGTCTGTTTGTTTTTTTTGAATTAAATTAAATAATACATCGGTCTTTGCAAATATTTCAGAAAGGGTATGAAGCAAAAAACAGAATTCCTTGCTCTCTAATTTATTTAATAAACTTTCTGCCATCGAAAGTGTGTCAGTATCCCATTCCCTAGAGTCATTAATTATTTTACTAAAAGTTTCAATTATATCTATTCTACAGTTAAAGATTACGTTTATTATTCTTGAATGATAATGCCATCGAGTTTCCGATACTCCTGGCATGCGTCGATTGGAAATTTGTTTTAAAAGATTGGACCGCTTTGTGGATTTATTAAAAAATCGAACGATGCTATTAGTATAGCCAAAAAATAGTTTAAGTTCTGCTATATTTTCTAGAGATCGGGATAGTACTAAATTTAAAACATGTGCATAACAAGGAATAAAATTTGCCATCGGGCATTCATCAAGGACCTTCTTTTGAACACCACCCCCCTCGCCGGACATAACTGCGGCACCATCGTAGGATTGTCCTATTAACTTTTCCTTGCAGTCGTATGTTTCAAGAATTTTAAATATATGATTGGATAACTCATTTGCATTACGACTTGCGCTAACGTCAAAAAATCCAAGAAATCTTTCTTGTATACCATCCTCTGACAAGTACCGAAATATGGCACTCAGTTGTTCCCTATGACTCAAATCTGGTGTTTCATCGATCATAATCGACACGAACCGAGCATCCTTGATTTCCGTTTTAATTTCGGATTTAATAACCGCCGCGATACTATGTATCAAATCGTTTTGAATATCGTTGGATAAACCTGAAAAAATTGGATTGTGTGTACTTGAACACTGCTCTAAATGGGATTCCAATAAAGTGTCATATTTAGATAAAAAATAAACCGCTTCGACATAATTGCCACGATTATCTGAACTAGACCTTTCATCATGACCGCGAAATGCTAACTCCTGTCTGCCTAATAAAATGACCGTGTCAATAAAACGTTCCATTAGTTTCCGATTTTTATCTACTTTTTTATTATGAACAACGAAAGAATTTCCTAAAGAAGTTTCAATGCGATTCGTGCCGAATTCGTGTAGGGATAAACAACAACGAATATGTTTTTCTGTCTTAATATGTTTTTTCGAAGAATTAACTAAATTATTTATATCAGTGAAACCCGTTCGGCTCCAAACACTGGCGGAGTTTGAAAAAAGAAGACAAGGAAAACAAAACATTTTATTAAGCTTGCAACTCCCAATTAGCCACTTATATTTTTGGTATAAGGAAACATTAAAATGTGTTACAAAACCATCTCTCCTTTGGTAATTAATATTTATAAAAGGCATAGAGCGCCCCACGTCTATAACTTTTTTTTTATCAAGAAAAGATAGCTTACTAAAACTATTTGAATCCTCCAGGAGGAAATCAGTTAAACAGCAATCTACACTAATCAAAGACATTTCCAAAAAAAAATCTAAAACTGCACTAAAATTAAGAAGCTAAAATGTTTTTATCAGTAAGTTGGTAATAAAAGAAACTAAAAAATTACACATTAACCTTCACTTTCACTTTCACATCTAACTTTTCACTATTTTAATTTAAGATTTTATCAAATTGGCTTTACAAAACACTAGATTTTTTCAAGTTATTGCACTTGTGCAACGCAGTCTGTCAATAAATTCCAACTGATTCTAAATTAAAATTTGAATTCCTGCTTAAAAAAAAAACAAGTGTCGGTATTTTATTTGACATGAACTTCTCTTAAGCGATATGCTGAATTTACTCTGCTGACAAATTGCCATAATATTCTACCATATTTTATTTCATAAGACAAAAGTATAACAATAAATTTGTAAAAACATCGAAGCATTAACTATCACAAGAGAGAAAAATGAAAGCTCAACTTCTTACATCAACACGCATATCAATATCAACATCAAATTCAAAATCAAGAATCAACCCACATAACACATTCAGATATTATGTCATAAGAAAAAAGAAATAAGTCAAAGAACACCGTGTTATTAGACACAATGTTGCAAAAAAAACGAGTCAAACGTAGCACCTGCATTCCTGCAACATGTTGATATCTTCCGATTGAAACGCAATGCTAATCGCAAAAGGGAGAATGAAATGAAACAATTCCAAGTATTCAGCGTGAGATTTGGTTTATAAGACGAAATGTAGCGTCTTTTTCTTTGAATATAAAAGCGGGTGTTGAACAAAGAGGATCGGAACCGCAATGCTTGTAGAAGAAAGGGATATAAAACAAGTAAATAAGACGGAAACATATTTTTTATTCTATTATAGAGAGCAGCGGTAGTTGAAAACTTTTTACTAAGAGTATTTTTGTGACTCTTCGTTGGTTTGTTGTTTGTGATTTGTGGATTGTGGAATGTGGTTGAATCTTGATTCTTGAATGAAGTATGAAGATACAGACGAGAGGTAGAATGAAAATATTAAACTTATTCGATAGCTTATGTGTGAGTGTGTGTGTAGATTTTATTTTATAATTAAAATACGGGACGGGTTTCATTTTTCATATATTTATTTGGCAGATAGTGCTTACTTTTGGTGGATTTTTAAAAGGGAAGACGGTAGGAATCGTGTTATATGGACGCCACGCCACTGCAAAACAAGTGTGTTTAAGAACTTAATAACTAATTGCAGAATGTATTCTCTCGATTGAGCACAAAAAAATGGTTGCTTAATAAAATTACATGTGTTCTGTTAAAAATCAAAGTTTAAACTGGATTACAAAAAAAAACACCATATCTCTAAACAACAAATGCGTACCAGCCAGAGGAATGTGCTTTCCTCCAATCGTGATCATTTGTTATTTACAATGTTCAAGTGACTTAAAAACTTAGTTAACTAATTGCGGAATGTATTTTCTCAGTTGAATACAAATAAACCACTCAATAAAATGTCCTGTCTTTTGTTCAAAATTAAAGTTAATACTGTCTTAAAAAAGAAACCTATATCAGTTTAAATATATAGTTCTGAACTAGTAACAAATTTGGAAAATATATGCAATGTTGTGGCTTCACACTCTAAGGCCATGTTTCAAGCCCAGCAAAAGAATACAAATTATGAAATACTAGCTGTCCCGTGCTCGCTTTGCTTCGCCAGTCTGCCACTTCTCAAATTTAAAACAAAATACTTGCTGATAAGAACTGATAAAGAAAACGTCGAGAGTATCCCTACTCATTATGATGGATATATGTACTCTGAGTGTGACTCCCTCTCAATCTAATTTACATTTCATACCCTATCTTTCTCAATCCCATGGCCATGCGCCATAAAAAAAACAACACAAACTGCAAAAGGTGCATAAAAAAAGAAAGAAAAAGCACATTACACAAAAGGTACAGGTAGAGAAACAGATTTGTGCCGCACACACACACAAATTTTCCTTCACTCAACGCTGGGAAAATCCAACGATCTAGCTTCAATCGAACATTTTACTTTTTTGAATTGTATAAAATTTATAGTTTAATGCTTATTGTTCAACTTCAGGATAACCTACAAAGATAACCTACAAAGATTTATATCTTAAAATCTTTGTACATAATTGAACCTTATATTAAAAAAATCCTATTTCATTTGGATGAGTCATTCCAAAGCTAGGAGCTAGAAAGCATGCGAGAGTTACAACTTTTCTTAGATATCAGCTTAGATCACCGCTTCTGGACAGCGGATGAAGCATTTGCCCGCGGTAAGAAGTAGCCTATGTCCATTCTGAGGCTCTAGACTATCTGTGTACCAAATTTCATTTAAATCGGCTCAGTAGTTTTGGCGTTAAATGGAGACAGACAGACAGACAGATAGAGTTACTTTCGCATTTATAATATTAATATGAATAATAAAATAAATAAAAACTAAAGTTTCAATAGATTCTTATCCAATCGATACAAATCAATATTATTTTTTGTTGCTCTTGAAAAGTTAATGCTCATTGACTTATGTTGTTTCTGAAATAAACGATTCAATTGTTGTCATCGCTACCTATTCACAAGAAAAATAAACATGGGAATATTTTGGGAAATTAATTTTACCTAATGCACGAATCTAGAAAAGCTGGTATATGCATACACTAAGTTAATACAAATTTTCGCCGCAATGAAACTCCGTATGTCGCTTCAAAATGAGCGGTGTCCACTTCTATTTGTAGTTATTCAATGGTAAAAGTCGATTAGGTCCCAGATCGGTTGCGGTGAAGGTGTAACTGCTAAGTTTATTGACTCAGACCGTCTGTGTACGTTGGTCACAAGCGGCTGTTGCCGAGGACACGAAGACTCATGCTGAGTCACGGAAGTCCGTTCCACCAAAGAGGGTAATTGTGACGGGTGTGAGGATAACGCGGCACCGCACAACTACAAGCGTGGTAGAGATACTGTACTGACTTAGCGGAGCAACTCTTGTTTTGGCCGTGAGCAATTGGAGATATATGTTTCCTACCGTCGGTCGGGAGCTACTATGCGGACATACACAACGGCTGCGTAAGCGGTTTGTGTTGCGTCAGAGAAACCATGTAGGTCTATTTAGGAATTTGGGATACCGATACCGACCCATCTCGGCACTTTGATTGCTGCGTGGTGGGTGATGTGTTCCCTGTAGTGAAACCGCTGACGCCTTATATCGTTTGGCACAGCTTCAACCCAGTCCACTTTCGGTCTCCACAAGCGCTGAATTAACATCTTGCGGATGATAGTACAACAAGCCTAATGGCTTGAAGAGCTTTGATGCCTATGAAAGAAGTAAGCGTTTTTTAAAGCATTTTGTATCTACCTTTTAAGATGATCCGACGAGGCATCCCAAATTAGCCCTTATGTTGAAACACCTGTTTCCGCGAAATCCAATGACTGAATAACCTCACTTTGATCCTCTGGGACTGTATTGATCACTTGTAAGGGTATATATCCGAACTACCGTACTTTTTCATGCTTTATGTTGAGTGAAATATTGCAAAAAAAAGGATGGAATAGCAAAAGGGAAAAAAGAAAATTTAGAATTTTTTTTAAAAGAAGAAAAGATGCTCGAAACCAATTAGATGCTCCGCATGTTATAGCTAGCCCACTGTCCTTCCTCAAGACACATGTTCAGGCACATTTGGTGGTGTTTGTACCTAGGAGCGGCCCTTACTCGTGAAAGAGTAGAGTACCATGGTTGTCACTCGCTCATATATATGTGACAACCCCTAAATAAAACAAAAGTACTGCTCAATGCACTCCCTTCAGCCTCATAGTTTTCAGTCATTCATCAAATTCACAAATTTGAGTTCGAGTATTAAATGATCAAATTAAAGAGAACAAACAAAATAAAACTAAATTTTCTAACAATAAGAGAACTTATAAATAATCAACAAAAATTATTATTATTTTTCAAGGTCACCAAAGAGAATTCAAAAATGTTTAGAGATAGTTAGATAGGCCATGAGAATAATTAAGAAACAAATATAGGACACCAATCAATTGGAAACAACAAAAAATTGGATATATGTATATATTATATAGTTAAGTATGTAGGTTAAAGATATTTACCTTGTATATTCGGGGGCGTGATGTGCACAACACTGGTCTGGATATTCTAGGAATTGTCGTTATTTTTTTGTTAGGGGTAAATAGAAGATTTTTAAGGAATGTTAATGAGTATTTCAAATTGATTGATGCACCTGCGCAACAAAGATAGGTATATAAAAACTTAACACACTAAACCAAAAAAAAAAGGACATAAAAAGGAATTAGATACAATAACACTTAAAACAACTTAAAACGAGTCCTTTCCGGATATGCAAATTTTGAAAAAGAAATTTTCCGCTGTCGTCAAATTCTTGGCTTACGGCTGACAACCTTATAACGGCATTTCAGCAGTAATAGAAAGGACATATGGGGGCGTATTGTCGATATGTAGAAATTGTATGTTAGGGTGGAGACAGGAATAACGTATAGCTTAGCGAATTTAGGAAATCTTTCAAGCGCCACCCTACAAACATTTTCATTTCGATGAACGCCAGCCAGTTCGAAACATGAAATGAAAAAAAGCTTTAAATCTGTATTAAAAACGAAGGTCTTTTGCGTGAACAATACCCAGCGAATTGCCTTTTAAATCCTGCAAATCGTACAAACTGTTGCTATGCACGGACTTTATTTTTGCCTTGACGAATTTGGGACAAAGTTTGGCGTTGAGGTATTTACTCGCATCACTCAGTACAAAATTTCGTTTGAATACTATATCACCCTTCTTGAATTTAATGTCCTTGCTACGAGTGTAATAATTGTTGGCGTACACATCATGTGCTTTAGCAAGTGACTCTTTCAAATAGGTGTGTATAATATTCATTGTGGATGACTTGGGTAAAACTTCAAAATCGGAATTGTTGACGGCTTTCAGCGATTTTAAAAGTTTATAGTCAGACCCGTGCTCAACTTTACATTGGCCAAATAAAGCCTCGTATAGAGACATGTTAATGGCGGAATGAACAGTGGATCGAAGAGCGCTTCCGATCGAACATAAGTGCTTATCCCATTGTCTTTGATCTTTATCGATGTAGGAACGAATAGCGGCTATAACCGAGCGATTGACTCTCTCACTGGCATTGGCTTGAGGTGAGTATATGGCTGTTCTTATGTGAGTAATGCCATATGAGGTGAGAAACTTGGCAAAGTCCTTACTCACGAACTGTTTTCCATTATCCGTAAGGATAGATTCGGGTACTCTGAATACTGAAAACACCTGCTCCTTAAGAAACTTCACAGCGCTGTCAGTCGTCGCTCTTCGTAACGGATGTATGTGTACGAATTTGGTTAATTGATCGAGACAAACGATAATGTAGAGATCATTGTTTTATCTTGAGCCGCCATATTAGGCCAGTAAAAACGATTTCGGAGACTGTATAAGGTTTTCGCGACGCCACCATGTGCTGCTTTTGGTGGTTGATGAGCCAGAAGGATAAGTGTTTCAGTTAACTCGGATGGGACCCATAGCTTCCACACCATGTCGTCTTCAACAGGATGACATGTGCAGTGCCTTACTTTCTTATACACAAAACCATCCGATATTGGAAGATCAGGAAGCTGGTCTTTGTTGCTTAATATGGTTTCAATCAACTTGGCATACTCTTCCGATTTGAAACTGGGATCTGCAAGATCGATGTGAAGAACATCATGTGGGCTCTCTAAAGATGGAACATCACCCAGGGCATCAACAGCGTATATTCGCGATAACGCGTCAGGAACAACGTGCTGAGATCCTTTGCGATGCTCAATCTCAAACGAGAAGCCTTGTAGCTTTAGGCTCCATCGAGCCAACCTACCGCTCAAATCCTTTTGACTCATCAACCACTTTAAGCTTGCATGGTCGGTCACTACCTTGAAGCTCTGCCCTTCTGCATATGGTCGACATTTCTGAATGCCTAAAACAGCAGCCAAACATTCTAATTCCGTGACGGAATAGTTTCGCTGTGCGGAGTTCAGTTTGTGGGAGTAGTAATATATTGGTCTTTCTACACCCTCGTCATCCACCTGGCTAAGTACGCAACCTACTCCAGAGTTTGAAGCGTCGCACAAGATAATGAATGGTTTACTGATATCCGGGTTAACCAAAATAGGGGCGGAGGTTAACGCATCTTTCAGTTGATTAAAGGCCTTTTGCGCTTCGGAATCAAACTCGAATTTCTTGCCCTTTTTCAAAGTATTGGTTACCAGATAGACCTAAGAATCGTCGAACCTGTCGCTGAGTTTTTGGAGTTGGAAATTCCTGAATGGAAACAACCTTGTCTGGGCTGGTTTTCAAGCATCCCTCACCAACAATAAATCCAAGATATATCAGCTCTTTGAAACAGAATTTGGACTTATCTAAATTAATAGTCAGTCCAGCTTCTGTTAATCTGGCTGCTACAATCTTGAGCATTCTCAAATGCTCCTCGAAATCACGAGACGCAATCAGTAAGTCGTCCAAGTAAACGCCGTCTTTTCCCTCGAATTTTTCTCCAACGGAATTTGCCAAAAGGCATCTTTCAAATCCACACTTGAAATAAAATGAGAATCTGAAAGTCGCCCTAGCAAACCTTCGATATGCGGCAGAGGATACGCCTCCTTCTTTGTGACGGAATTGACTTTCCTAAAGTCTAGGCAGAGCCGGTTTTTACCCGTTTGCTTTCGCACTAGAACTACAGGCGAGCTCCAAGCACTGGAGCTTTCTTCAATTACGTCCATCTGAAGCATGCGATCTGCCTCCGCATAAAGAAGGTTTTGAACCGCTGTAGACACGGGATAGTGTCTTTGTTTAATCGAAGCAGCATCTCCAGTATCAATTAAGTGTTCTTCCATTTTGGTTTTACCCAAACCAATGCTGGTAAATGATGGAAACTCAGATTTTACTTCGTCTAGTCTTACTGATTGTTCCCGTGATAGCTGATGAACATTCAGATACATTGGTGGTGATTCGGAAACTTGAGCCAACTCAGAAATAATATTGGGAGCAAGGCTCAAGAGCTTCCAAAAATTCACTCCCAAATAGAGATTTTGCTCCAAATTGGGAACTATGAACAGTGTGATTTCTTTTTCTAAGTTGTTGTACTTAATTTTAGCATCCAATATACCAACAATTGCTTGCTTTTGACCACTAGCCGTGCTAACTCCTGACGCAAACGGTTTGTAGGCAATGTTATTTTCCTGAAGAAAATCCATTGCGCCAGCGCCCAAACAGCTTATTGTTGCCCCTGAGTCTAAAAGACCAAACATAGGGGTATTAAAAAGAATCACTTTAGCATACGGTCTAGGGTCATCGGCATTCAAGAGAGTAGTTGATGAAATGGCCCTGTACAAGTTCTTTTTCTCCGCGAATCGGTGACGGAGCTTAGAAATTTTGTTTGAAATTTGTGGCGGATGGGTATTGAAAATCCGAGAACGCACTTTTTCATAATTCACCAGACGTTCATGCAGGTTTGGTCTTGGTTGGTAGGAAGGTTCGGCCGGACAATTAGAAGAATGAAGAGGCCTTCTAAGTATCTGGGTTGGTATGGTATCGATAGGTGTGTTGTGTGAAGTGTTTGGTTGTGGTGTGTATGTGTCAGATGCTTCAAATCCAGGCTCCTCACTTAAGAGCAATGTTGCCCGGACATTGTATTGCTCCTCCGTCGGTTTTCCGAACATTTTGGGCAATGTGGAGTGGTGGTGTCTGGGAGCCCGCACTTGTAGCAGAACAAGTTACGTTGTGGACTGGGGCACTGATGGAAAGAATGACCTGGAGACCTACAATTCCAGCAAGAGGCTACATTCCTTTCCTTAATGATCGTAGAGATGTTGACGGCTTCTATATGGGCGTAGGCATCGTCTTGAGTCTCATAACCGATTTCGTTTACCCTTTTTTGGAAATGAGGTGCATATTGTGGCTGTGGTCTTGAGCGTGCAAAATGCTCAAGGCTATACTTCTCCACATTGCGGCAAGTATAAACCATTTCGGGTAAACTGCTGGTTTTGAACGTCAGCAATTGTCCACCAATCTCCGGACGAACATTTTGTCTTATCAGGAAGACTAACCTTTCAGGACCTCTGGGAGTACGCAACTTCGAATTCATTTTGAGGATATCAGATCGTCGATCGTCCATTTTCCTTCCCAACTCCTCATCGGTCTCAAGGCTCCTGAAATGTTCAATCAAGGAGATTCTGAGTTCGTTTCATCCTAGATTAGGATGCGTTTTGAGATGGATCCAAAACCATGAGCCAACATCACCGTCAATGAAGTGGTGGAAATTCCTCACAATCTCTTCCCATTCCACATTATACGACTCTCGTAAATGCGAGAGGTGGAATAAGAAGTCAACTACTGTCATGTTAAAATTGTCATATTTTAGACCCCACTTGTGGAAATCCCTGTAACCAACTGAATTTCGGCTCGCTGATTGTGAATAGCCAGCACTTCGATTTTGGGGTCTGGAATTTAAATTGTCGTCGTTCAGATGCAGATTTTGAAATTGATGAAAAAAATCTTTGACTGATCTGCCAGTATGTGGATTTTGTTGTGGTATGTGTGTGTTTGTGTTGTAAGCATGGTGTTCTCTGTCGGAAATTGTGTGTTCTACCGGACGTTGGCTTTGGCGTAAATGGAGTTGACTAGGCTGATAACAAGAATGGAGTGTTTCGCGAATAACATGAGCAAACTCCGAACGAAGCTTTTTTATTTCATCGTCCAATTCTTTACGCAATATTTGCATATTGTCAGCTTTGCTTTCACCAATAGCAGTATTTACAGCTTCTCCCACATAATTCTTGAGAGAATTATTATCAGTCGTCTTTTTATGTGTGTTCATTGGTGTCGAGGTAAGGTTTGGGTTTTTAGAATATGCCCCGCCAAGTCGTTGAGGTACTTCGGCCCGGCGGACATATTATTATTATCCCGGTTAACTGTTTGTGGATAGATAGGTGGATTGGAAAACAAACTAAAGCTCTGATGAACAGAGTGTGGGGTACTAGGCAGTATTTATGTTCTTGGGGTCGTAAAAATGTTTGGTCAACTAAATGGTTACTTTGTCTATTTTCCAGATCAGTTTGATAGGAATTTGTCAACTGATTTGGGTCATTTAACACATTCTTGCTTCTTAAATTGTAAGGAATATTGTCTTCCTTCCGACCGCTTCGTGGAACAAACATTTTTAGTTATGTGTCTTGAAAACAGTCGAGAAGAAACAATTAAGAAAAACAAAAAGTATTTAGGTATATAACTAACTAAATAACCTAAATAATGAATAAGTTTAAATTATGAATAATAATAATTCCTAATAATGATAATGTAATTATAATACGATTTTAAGAACACTAAAACAATACCTATTACAAGAGGAAGATGGTCTATATACTAAATCAAAAATTGAAATATAATTGGAATATAATATTAGATAATGGATATCTTAATGAAAATGTATATTTCACAAAAATGCTGTATCGATTATTTAAAGGGGGCGACCTTGGACGACGCCGAAACTGAAGAAAATGGGTAAACAGTACTTAAGTTACGCATGCGTCTTGAGAAAAGAGAGTACAGCTTGTATATCCGTGCTTGTACTAAGGCAAGAACAACAATTCAGAAACTTCAGGTTTCTGAATGGATTCAAACCACAGTAACACAGCACTAGTTCTTTAAAGAGTCTGAAAGGTTTCAAATAAACACATGTTGCAACAGACAGAAAGAAAACTAATTTTCCTTTCCCGGTCAACAGCGTTTGAGTTTAAAACCACACAGACTAAATTTCAGGAAAAGAGACTTGAACAGCAAATCAAAGAAGGATAAACCAATCTTTGATGACTATCAAGGTCTTCCTAAACCATCATAGACAAGAGGTCTTGTGCAACTTATGGCGTCAATTCTTACCGACAACCATAGGACACATTATGCCTACATTACTTTGATAATTATGATGTTTCGGTTACTTGCTATAACTGAAGCATGATTTTGAGCATAAACTATTGAAAATGTTGAAAATATTAAAAACGTTAAGAGGGGAAGAAGAAAGTTTGAACATTTTGAAATTGATAAGAAAGGAAGAAAAATGTTGGAAATTTTGAAATTAATGATTCTGTGCCCCGCAGAAAATATTGGACCCTGAATCGGGCCCCACGTTGGGCGCCACCTGTAACGGTATATAAAAGAAACCTTCCACTTTGTAGATACAGGAATCTACTGTATTTACCTTTTAGTGGAAGGGTGTCCGGTCGACGACGGCTTGGAAAGGCATGCTAGCTTTAAGCTCGTGCTTAGCTCGTCAGTGGGGTGGGGTCTTTAGCCTGTCTCCGAACTACCGTACTTTTTCATGCCTTATGTTGAGTGAAATATTGCAAAAAAAAGAGGATGGAATAGCAAAAGGGAAAAAAGAAAATTTAGAATTTTTTTTAAAAGAAGAAAAGATGCTTGAAACCAATTAGATGCTCCGCATGTTATAGCTAGCCCACTGTCCTTCCTCAAGACACATGTTCAGGCACATTTGGTGGTGTTTGTACCTAGGAGCGGCCCTCCCCATTACGCTACTCGTGAAAGAGTAGAGTGCCATGGTTGTCACTCGCTCATATATATGTTACAACCCCTAAATAAAACAAAAGTACTGCTCAATTCACTCCCTTCAGCCTCATCGTTTTCAGTCACCCCCCCCTGTAATTTCCTTAAATTATCATTTTAAGAACTACCGAATCTCAGTCAGAAAAATCCTTCCCTGAAAAAAAAGAAAAATGTCTATTCGTTCAAGAATCCAAAAAATAATAAAGAAAAGAATCAGCACACACAAACATTTATCTAAATAACCAGTCTTTTATTTATAATTATACTAAACTACTAATAATAATTCCTAGCAATAAACAAAAAAAATACCCTATTATAAAAAAAACAATAAGTAACTATATACAATTTATAAAGAGCAGGTAGCTATAGTAACGTCATTCATCAAATTCACATCAGTCGAGTTCGAGTATTAAATGATCAAATTAAAGAGAACAAACAAAATAAAACTAAATTTTCTAACAATAAGAGAACTTATAAATAATCAACAAAAAAGAAAAGAAAAGAGAACACAACAAAAAGAAAAAAAAATGTCGCGAGTGACCTTGAACTGAATTAAACTAGTTTGTGCAGTTTCTCTTTATTATTATTTTTCAAGGTCACCAAAGAGAATTCAAAAATGTTTAGAGCTAGTTAGATAGGACGTGAGAATAATTAAGCAACAAATATAGGACACCAATCAATTGGAAACAACAAAAAATTATATATATGTATATATTATATAGTTAAGTATGTAGGTTAAAGATATTTACCTTGTATATTCGGGGGCGGTGATGTGCACAACACTGGTCTGGATATTCTAGGAATTTTCGTTATTTTTTTGTTAGGGGTAAATAGAAGATTTTTAAGGGATGTTAATGAGTATTTCAAATTGATTGATGCGCCTGCGCAACAAAGATAGGTATATAAAAACTTAACACACTAAACCAAAAAAAAAAAACACATAAAAAGGAATTAGATACAATAACACTTAAAACAAAATGGGCCAGGATCTTGCTTGATGATTCGTCAAAATAGTGGATTCATAAAAGGAGTAGTTCAGGGATATTTTTGATAGGTATATACAAGATAGGTATATATTTTTGGTTGCTTTCTTTTCCGAAGTGAACAAACACTAAAATGTGTGTAGGTATTTTCAGATTGAAAAAACAAACACTTTTTATTTTGAAAAAGAAACGAAGATGATGGACATCTCCTTTTTTTTTTTGTTTTTCTCGCAACACATACACACGCAAATTAAAGTTTTTTAATTTCGCAAATCAATTTCTGAATAATTTTTCGATTTCTTATATTTTCCTAACAAATGAAGTTTAGGTCACTGCGATTTATTAGTTTAATATGTTTTGGAATTTTTGTTTTTGTTTGTTCGCATTTTCTTGTTTTTTCCTTGTTCGATTCCTTCCATTGTACTCGATTATAATTTTTTTTTTTTATTTTTGTGGCACGACTATTCACTCCCTTCAGCCTCATCGTTTTCAGTCACCCCCCCCCCCCCTTCCCTGAAAAAAGAAAAAAAAAAGGCCTTTTCGTTCAAGAATCCAAAAAATAATAAAGAAAAGAATCAGCACACACAAACATTTATCTAAATAACAAGTCTTTTATTTATAATTATACTAAACTACTAATAATAATTCCTAGCAATAAACAAAAAAAATACCCTATTATAAAAAAAAACAATAAGTAACTATATACAATTTATAAAGAGCATGTAGCTATAGTAACGTCATTCATCAAATTCACAAATTCGATTTCGAGTATTAAATGATCAAATTAAAGAGAACAAACAAAATAAAACTAAATTTTCTAACAATAAGAGAACATATAAATAATCAAAAAAAAAAGAAAAGAAAAGAGAACATAAAAAAAAAGAAGAAAAAAATGTCGCGAGTGACCTTGAACTGAATTAAACTAGTTTGTGCAGTTTCTCTTTATTATTATTTTTCAAGGTCACCAAAGAGAATTCAAAAATGTTTAGAGATAGTTAGATAGGACATGAGAATAATTAAGAAACAAATATAGGACACCAATCAATTGGAAACAACAAAAAATTGGATATATGTATATATTATATAGTTAAGTATGTAGGTTAAAGATATTTACCTTGTATATTCGGGGGCTTGATGTGCACAACACTGGTCTGGATATTCTAGGAATTGTCGTTATTTTTTTGTTAGGGGTAAATAGAAGATTTTTAAGGGATGTTAATGAGTATTTCAAATTGATTGATGCGCCTGCGCAACAAAGATAGGTATATAAAAACTTAACACACTAAACCAAAAAAAAGGACATAAAAAGGAATTAGATACAATAACACTTAAAACAACTTAAAACGAGTCCTTTCCGGATATGAAAATTTTGAAAAAGAAATTTTGCGCTGTCGTCAAATTCTTGGCTTACGGGTGAAAACCTTATAACGGCATTTCAGCAGTAATAGAAAGGACATACGGGGGCGTATTGTCGATATGTAGAAATTGTATGTTAGGGTGGAGACAGGAATAACGTATAGCTTAGCGAATTTAGGAAATCTTTCAAGCGCCACCCTACACACTAGCGGGGAGTCGTTGAGAGAAAAGTCGGAGATGGAATGACAGGATGCGTTGATGACTACCCTGAATTTGGTCGTCGTGCTCGTGTTCTTGATGACTGCTCTATAGAAGTGCTTGCCGTACAGATACTTGATTTGTTTGCTCCATATGACCCAAATCGATGAACTCTTGTAGAAAATCCTTATATAGTCCGAAGATTTGCATCTTTTGCGAAGAACGTTTCCATGCGTAGTAAAGCGCGATAGCAGCGTGGTGGAATGCACGTAGTAGACAGTCAGATTTAAATGGGAACTTGACCTATAGCGATCATCACCTGCTCCTCGGCGTTAAGGTGCTTTACTTCGAGCAGAGCCTCGATTTGCCAGAACTTTGAAACTCCAATAGAGACCTTCACCAAGCCAGTGCGAAGAAACTGTTCCAATTTGTCGGTTCCCAGCAGAATATCGATGGCAGCAGGCGTGTGAAAATCAGGATCTGCCAAGTTAAGTCTTTCGATATGAGGCCAATTCGATTTGTGTATTTCTACCGGAGCAAACTGCTTGTAATTTTGGGCAAAACTTGAGCGCGAATAGTCGTTTTGAACCTTACGTCAAATGATGTGAGAGCAAGACAGTTGCTGCAAAGATGTTTGCCCTGAGCGAGTGCTATTCGACGTGCGAGGTCCAGCGACCGGAACGTATTGCAGTTATAGATATATTCGGTGTTTGGCGGAACAAAAGTTTTTTTTTCTCTGAATGTCGTGGGGTTGCGCATTTCAAACTTACCGACATTAATCGTATCAAGCAGTGTACGGGCTAAGAATATCACAGCGCACCCCGATAAACAGCGGTTGTCGTAAAAGGTGACTAAGAGGTAAAATCACATCTAGGCAATTACATCTGTAAGCTTTTTAGTATTAAGGAAAGCAATAGATGCCATTAGCGCCGAATCTGAAAATATATCGCAGCTAAGAGACTACAACATACTCATCCTTACGAAATCACAAATGTGTCACCCTCTGCTAAGAGAACAAGCGAATTCCTTTTTGGTCAAACAACGACTGACTCTATTTAATGCTGTAGAAGTAAGCAAAAATAATACAGTTCACAGAATAGTGGTTAAAATAAAGAAAGAGATTGCAATCCACAAAAAATAGTAAAAAGAAAAGAGAAAGAATTTACGCATTAAGAATAGAAAAATGAAAGGATGTAATTGGCAAAAGAGAAGGAAAAAATATAAAAAAATATAAACGTCACAGCTCGTCCAGTCCTGAGCTAGAGTCGTCCTCGGCTCTGTCAGCTTCTTCATCTGTGCCGTCCTCGATATCATCCAAATCTGGGGAATGATAACACCACGGTTTGATTTTGTCGGATGCATAGACGGAACAAAATCTCTTCTCTGTTATTTGCATCCCGGGTATATTATCGATTAGAAATCGATCATTTCCCAGAACTTTACAAACTTGGTAGGGGCCTCGAAATTTGGGCTCCAACTTGCGTGATTCTCCGGTGGCAGCTGGTTCGTTCGATATAACAACTAAATCGCCTTCATCATAATGTTTTGGCTCGGCATGTTGTCTATCGAAACAGGCTTTCCATTTTTAACGGCTATCCGTTACATTTCCAGCAGCGATTATCCGTTTATTTTGAATATCGATCTCTGTACCCAGCGAAACATCGCCATGTATGGCTGCTAGAATGCGATTTTGTACTACATTGACGAGTTTGAAGTCAAAGACGAGTTCGTTTGGGCTGAACCCGGATGTCAAATTCTTCTGCGAGTTCACGGCCCACTGCAGATCGCGTAAGCTTAGGTCCCAATAGCAGCACTCAATGCAAGCGTCGATATATACATTGACATATTTTCGCATTTTGGGGAACCAGAAGTGCGTTTGTATGCGTTGGATCGTTTTATCTAGGCCAAAATGACCCACTTCGTCATGGCAAGAACGGGCTATTCTCCATCGTACCGATTTCGGAACGATGAATTTGAAAGCGTTGTCAGTTTTCCGATACAGCCGATGATTCTGCAAAATAAAATCTGTTTTAAATTGAGTTTCTTGTTCTGATTTACGCTCTCCTTTCAAAACGGCGATGATCTCGCTAAGCTGAGGGTCTTGTTGTTGCATCGTTAGCAGCCAGTTCTCTGTTGCAGGAACGATCTTCAGAATGACAGGTTCAGGGCTGACTTCTTTTTTCGGCAGATCAGGCGATCGGCTGAGAGCATCTACATGAGACATTCGGCTTCCTTCTCGGTGAACGGCTTCGAAATCATACTCAAGGATTTTGATCCACCAGCGAGCAATCTTAGGAATCATTTCTTTGTTGGCTTTTGTTTTGATAATAGCGGCACAGTCGGTGACATTTCTGATTGGCTTACCAAGTATGTATACCCGTAAACGTTCTAGTGACTCGACGATTGCAAGGACTTCGAGTTCATAGTTGTGGTTTTTACTTTCAGCATCCGTACAGTGGCGACTAAAGTAGAAAACTGGCTTCCAATTCTTGTTGTCCTTCGATTGGAGAAGAACACCAGCAAGTCCAACAGCGCTGGCGTCAGTGTGCACTTCATGATACGCAGTAGGGTCATACAACTCCAGCACTGGCTTCTTGCATAACCTGTCGTTAAGCTGTGTAAAAGCACGTAGCTGTTCTCCACCCCAATGGAACTTTTGAGGTTTCCGCAGTAATTGCGTTAGTGGTCTCGATATCATCGAATAATACTCCACGGGGAAAACCAAGTTAATCCAAGGAAACGCCGGACTTCGGCTATATTTGCCGGGATTTTAAAATTGCGTATTGCGCTTACGTTGTCATCACCAGGGGTAATCCCAGCTTCGTTGACGATATGCCCAAGGTACGTGATTTGCTCTGATAGGAAATTACACTCTCCGGCGCACAGTTTTAATCCAGCTGAATCGAGAATACATAGAAATAGAAAAATACATAGATAGGATAGTGAAAATAAAGGAAAAGAAAATGTTCAAGGGCATAGGGAAGGAGCACCCGAACTAATCTAGCTAACTTAAGTTAAAGCTAACCTAACCTAAAATTACAAGCTATGCCCTAAAATGTACCTAAGCTAACTTAAAACTACACTAAAACTATCTTACCCTAACCGCAACTCACTTTCCCTTAAATCTCTCTTTGATACCGGGTTCGTTATGAGCCCGAAACATGCCAGATGTTATTGGCAAAGGTTGGCCAGCCCACCCTTGTATCTTTCGACACAACCTTAGCTATCACCCTAGTCGATGTTGTGAGTGATAGCCCCTCGACGAACCCTCCAGTCACAATTCAGGTCAATATGTCCGTAGAGAAAAGTTCGTATGTCGTCGCGTCATGTCGTCAAAGTTTGTATTGTCCTGTTATGTCATTGTCGATCCATAGAAGGACGGCCTTCACAGCCGTTCAACCACCAAAAGCAAAACTCTAGCTGCGCTTATTTAAATGCACAAAAAAAAAACAATATTCAATGCCATGAAAGGCTATTTCAAATATTTAATTTTTATAAAAAAAGAACTTAAAACTACTGCAAAAAGAATTCAAAAAAACTTTTAAAAAAACTAGATCTGATCTTCTGCACTTAAATCTCAAAACTAAAATTCAAATATATAAAAAACTTAAAATACACACGGTTTTATATACGGTCCCCCGTTGTCCTGGTACCAGCACAAGAAGAGGCGGTGATTGGAGGAGGGCCAGTATGGCCTCTGAAACGCGCACTATCACTTAAGGGCAGAATTCACAAATAAAGATGTATCCTAACCTTACTTAATCTCGAATAAAAAAACTAATATAAAAATTAAACCAAAACTAAAACTATAATTCAAAAAAAAATCCAAAAAAGCAAATAAAAGAATTAAGAAAAAACTAAAAATAAAATTAAATGTAGGCTTCAAAATTACGCACTGCACTTTATGTTCTTTTTGTATATTATTTTTGTATATTATTGTCCTTTTGTATATTATGTGTTTCACTGTTTAATGTTGTCACTTTGGGATTCTTGTTGTTGTATTAAAATTGTCTTTGTTCACTGTGGTGATTATTGTCGTTGTTGTTTTGTCTGTTGGTTGGTTGCGGCTCTGTGACCGTACAACCTGAACCCGTTAACGCGGTTTCGCTGGCCTCCACGGGGGATTGTCCCAGAACGGCACTAGGCCCTAAGGCCAAGGTCTTATAAATTTATTCTAGGGGCCATTTATGCTCATGTGTTAATTTGTTTTAAATCCGCCTACTGACACGCCCACGATTAAATAAAACAATTTTATTGAAACACCCAAGTTTGAGCTAGGGAGCGATTTTTTCGATAAAATCCTTTAAATGTTATATAACAAAATATGTAGAGCGTTCTTAACAATTCAACCATACTTAGACTTTTATTCACGCCCACTTCTGAGGGATAGGAATAAGAATAGGGTATCCAACAGTTCGCCCAAGCGGACTGTAGCCCGTCCCTATGTTTTTTTGTGCATTTAAATATGCGCGGCTAGAGTTTTGCTTTTGGTGTGTGAACGGCTGTGAAGGCCGTCCTTCTATGGGTCGACAATGACATAACAGGACAATACAAACTTTGACGACATGACGCGACGACATACGAACTTTTCTCTACGGGCATATTGACCTGAATTGTGACTGGAGGGTTCGTCGAGGGGCTATCACTCACAACATCGACTAGAGTGATAGCTAAGGTTGTGTCGAAAGATACAAGTTTGGGCTGGCCAACCTTTGCCAATTACATCTGGCATGTAACGAACCCGGTACCAAAGAGAGATTTAGGGGAAAGTGAGTTGCGGTTAGGGTAAGATAGTTTTAGTGTACCTAGTTTTAAGTTAGCTTAGGTACATTTTAGGGCATAGCTTGTAATTTTAGGTTAGGTTAGCTTTAATTTAAGTTAGCTAGATTAGTTCGGGTGCTCCTTCCCTTCTCTCTCTTGGGTATCGGCCTATGTCCTTGGACATTTTCTTTTCCTCTATTTTCACTATCCTCTCTTTTTTCGTCCGTCCGTGGTCTACGTAGAGTAGCTTTCTTTTCTTTTTTTTTCATCTCTTTTCACAACTTTTTTTGGCATGGACAAAACGTTTGTTGAGCAGGTGGTATATGGTGAGGGGGAAGGAACTACCCCCGTCCGACGAGCTGAGCCGAGCAACCACAAGCATGCCGCGTCGTCCTCACCTGTATCGAAGTTGCCCCTGTGGCTCGACCCTGATTCCCAACATAACAAACATTGCCGGAGCATTGACGAGACCGAAGGGCATTCGATTATATTCGAAATTCCCGTCTGTGGTCACAAATGCGGTGTAGCGTTTTGATTCCTCATCGATGATACCCCATGCGTAAGTCCAGCGAGGAAAAATATTTGTTTCCAGCAAGCTGTGCAAATTGTTCCACCAGATTTGGCATTGGGTATGGGATCTTCCAGGTAATGCTGTTTAACAGTCGATAATCGACGCATAGGCGATGTTCTCCGTTCGTCTTGTCGACTAGTACAACCCCCGCAGCGGACGGCGATTCCGATGGACTAATAATTTCTGTTGTGAGCAACTCTTTGATGATATTAGTTACTATTGGCCTATTAGCAAAAGGCAGACGATACGGCTTGGCTCTAACCGGAATGTCGGAAGAAAGTTTGATCTGCATCTTCGCCAGGTTGCACCTGCCCAGATCGGCTAATTTGCCTGCAACGGTGATTGGTTAAAATCTATTCCAACCTACCAATATGGACTTCATTTAGGTTCGTATTAATGGATACATTGTTGACAGCCTTTTCCATCCGACAGTCAGCACCTTCTATGACGAGACGGGGACCCTGGCGACAAAGTACATTTCTACCCAACAGGATAGTCTCGGCTATCATATCATCGTTAACCACCAGCAATTCAGATTGAAATGTGTAGCAATTCAATTTTATTAGTGCAAATAAATTTTCCACCCGCAAATCCATTCAGTGTAACTGAACACTGTTTGACATCGCCTAAATTGTTGGCAAAGGACTTGCGTATCAATGATTGGCTGCTTCCTGGATCGATGAATGCTGAAGTTGACATATTGTTAACTTTGATCTCATTGACGATGTTTTGTACATGCAGTACATTTCCTTTGATTTCGTTGACGGATTCGGGTTGACGCTTCTTGTTTGGGCAGTTTGCCGTCTGATGAGAGGTTCGGCCGCATCCGCTACATCTCTCTTTACGTTGTGGTTCAGGACATTTGCTGGAATAATGTCCAAACTTACCGCGATTGAAGCACTTAATGTTGTTGTTGCTATCTTCGGTAGGTTTTCTAGAGGTATAGGAGCTGTTATTTGTAGATTTTCTCGGTGTCTTGGGGTTGTCTGTGACAGTTTGGAATGACTTCGTTGTCCAGTGGGAGGTTTTCATCTCGTTGTGTGTGCAGAAATTTATTATGTCACGTAATAATTCACTGCACAGGTTATAATTATTGGAGATTTTTTTCCGTAATTCTGGATCGTTTATCTCATTTATAATATGGCGAGCGATAGCCGAATCAGGTAAACCGCCTTTTCCCCTATGGCCAAAATTCTATAATAGAAATCATGCGGTGATTCGCCATGCATGCGCGTGGTACGTGCCATTTTTATATGAAGATCTGCGACGTTTCCATGCACGGAAAATCGGTTAAGAATTTGCTTATAAATTGCGGCCACGACACAAAAATTTCACCAAGAGAATCTACCCAATACTTGGCAGCACCCTGCATTTTTTGCTGTACCGCAAAAATCACCATCTGGTCGTCCCATTTGTACGCATTCTTTAAGGTCTCGACTCTTTATATAAATTGGTAAGAATCTAACGATTGCTCTGATGTAGGGTTGAACTCCGGCAGAAGCGCAACGACATCTCTTAATCGTCCGTATGGATTAAATGAATAAAGAGGAGGGGCATATTGCGTTTGCGAATTCACCGGCTCACGTGTCTCATGTACAGCCGAAAACGGAGGTACATTTTCGTGTGTCGTCGTTGGTGGCGCAAAAAACTGACCGTGTGGCATTTGCGCTTGACTCATATATGCACCGTAGACCGAAGGAGTATACCTGTATGTCGTGGGTATTGTACACGAACGGTACAACTGCGCTGGTGTTGTAGAAAATTGCTTTGGTCCCGCTCTTACAGAGCTAGCCGAACCTAATGTCCATGTATGTAGTAATTGTGCAGTATGTACTGAGATGACGTGTTCATCTTTACTAACGGATTGCATGTAACGTTGCTTCCAAAAACTCCTTCTTGTGCAGTAGAGAATGCGCGCGTAGAAATCTGTGGACAAGAACTCGTTATTGCTGGATTTAACTGCTGCAACTTTAAATCAGCGACTGCCTTTTTCAGGTTCCTTATTTGTTCTTCCGACGATTTCAGAGTATTTTCTTTCCGCACGGTAACTGCTGTTGGAGTTTGACATGATTCATCACTTATCATCTTACTTAAACTTCTTTGTGACACTCCAACAACGATTTCTGCTTCGTTCGCTTGCAGCATTGTCCTAAATTCTCTGTTCGACCGCGTTCAACGTTTAATGGTAATCCCACTTCTGAAAAATTGTCACCCTCTGCTAAGAATCCAAGCGAATTCATATTTGATTAAACAACGACTGACTCTATTTAATATTGTAGAACTAAGCAAAAATAATAAAGTCCACAGAATTGGGGTTAAAATAAAGAAAGAGATTGCAATCCACAAATAATTGTTTGAAACATAGGGACGGGCTACAGTCCGCTTGGGCGAACTGTTGAATACCCTATTCTTATTCCTATCCCTCATAAGTGGACGTGACAAAAGTCTAAGTATGATTGAATTGTTAAGAACGCTCTACATATTTTGTTTTATAACATTTGAAGGATTTTATGGAAAAAAAACTTTCAATAAAATTGTTTTATTTAATTGTGGGCGTGTCAGTAGGCGAATTTAAAAAACTTTGAATTTTCAAAAAAATAATTGTGGGCGTGTCCGTGGGCGGATTTTGAAAATATTTACACATGAGCATAAAGGACCCACAGAGAGTATATATTATAAATTTCAGCTCCCTAGCTCAAACTTTGGATTTTCAAAAATTAATATACCCTTAGAATAGGGTATACAAAAATTATTTTATTTATTTGTGGGCGTGTCAGTGGGCGGATTTTGAAAATTTCTTATCCCGAGCAGTTTTAGGAGTCATAGATCATATATAAAAAATTTCAGCTTTCTAGCGCAAAATTCGATTTTTTTCCAAAATTTTGTTTTTTTGAGTTTGTGGGCGTGTCTGTGGGCGGATTTCAAAAATTCGTAAACTTGATTATTTCGGGACCCTAGAGAGTATATGGTTAAAATTTCAGCTCTCTAGGTCCAGATTAAAGGCCTAATTTTTGGCGACAGACGGACTGACGGACGGACGGACATGGCTAGGCATTACTATCGATGCTGATCATAAATATAGTAACTTTTGGGGGTCTACGGGCAATATTAAGGTATGTTACAAACTATGCGTCAAAATTAATATAGCCTTAGAATAGGGTATTTGGAAATTTGGAAAAATTCGAATTTTGAGCTAGAAAGATGAATTTTTTTATATATGATCTATGACTCCTAAAACTGCTCGGGATATAAAATTTTCAAAATCCGCCAACTGACACGCCCACAAATAAATAAAACAATTTTATTGAAAAACCAAAATTTGAGCTAGGGAGCTGAAATTTATAATATATACTCTCTGGGGGCCCTTTATGCTCATGTGTAAATATTTTCAAAATTCGCCCACAATTTAAAATAAACTTTTTTTGCAAATCCAAAGTTTGAGCTAGGGAGCTAAAATTTTAATAATTAATTTTAATTAATTTAAAATAAACTTTTTTTGAAAATTCAAAGTTTGAGCTAGGGAGCTGAAATTTATAATATATACTCTCTAGGGGCCCTTTATGCTAATGTGTTATTTTTTTTTAAATCCGCCTACTGACACGCCCACAATTAAATAAAACATTTTATTGAAAAACCTAAGTTTGAGCTAGGGAGCGTTTTTTTACAAAAGCTTCGTTTTTTTGATAAAATCCTTTAAATGTTATATAACAAAATATGTAGAGCGTTCTTAACAATTCAACCATACTAAGACTTTTGTTACACCCACTTATGAGGGATAGGAATAAGAATAGGGTATCCAACAGTTCGCCCAAGCGGACTGTAGCCCGTCCCTATGTTTTTTTTTTTTTTTTAACCCTTGCCCAAGGGCCGACACTGCGATCTAAAAGATCTTTTGTGTCACAAGGTTGACTTACACCAAAAGGCGACTGACTTCCGTAATGAAACTCAGCACGTCTTTGGTGGCAGAGTTGCGAAGCTCCACCAGTGATAAAAGCTCTCTGTGGAGAAGGCGTGGTCTCAACCAATGCAGAGCCGGGCATTCACAGAGTATGTGTTCTGAGATTTCCTCGTCCTCCATGCAGAATCTACATTCTGACGTTGGACTAAGATTTCTTTTGTTGAGATGATATCTCAGACCGCAGTGGCCAGTGAGAAAGCCAACCAGCCTTCTAATGCTTTCCTTATTAAGTGTAATGTTTTCTTTATAGGAGTAGGGCTTAATCAAGCGTTTGGATTGTCTCAGACCAGGGGCGCTATCCCAATGTTTGAGGCGAGTCTGTTGCTCCCATTCTTTGATTAGCCCTAGAGCAGTAGTCCAGTTGACACTGCAGTACGGTTCGGGACAGACGAAAGCGGCTTCAGATCCAGCCCTGGCGAGCTCATCTGCGGATTCATTCCCTACAAAACCTCGGTGGCCAGGCACCCATCCGAGTTTAACTTTGTTGTTTTTGGCTAGCTTTTGTAAGGCGCTGCAGCAGTTTCTTAAAGCCAGAGAGTCTATTGTGTTGGACGACAGTGCCTGAAGTGCCGCCTGACTGTCTGAAAAGATATGTATCTTTGCGCCCTTTTTTCCTTTGTTGGAGTTTAAGATAACGCAGATCTCAATGGCATGAATTTCCGACTGGAACACTGTGGGGCACATCCCCATAGGTATCGGGACCCTGGTGTTGGGTCCAAAGTAGGGTTACCAGATTTTGCTCACAGCTCGACGGGACAAATGGCAAAAATATAGAAAAAACCGGGATTTCCAAATTTCTCCCGGGACAAAATAAAAACTTACAATATAAGATACCTATAAAAATATTTTTTGTTTTTTTTATTTAAATAAGTGACTACTTTTTTAATTAATAAAATGTCATTGTGAAACATAAATCCAAATATCGAAAGGGTCTTACAGTAGCGACTTGACATCTACAAACTTTCAGTGTGAGCGCTCCCTAAAACCCTAAAAACAAACTGTCAATGTCAAAAAATTCAGTAAAATCAACATTTTTATCATTATCACGAAGGAACAACTTTTACAAATAATTAAAATTTACTACCGAAATTCCGAGTCGGTGGTTAATTTTGCCACATTATGTTTAATTTTGGGTAAGGATCTTGGCCCCCACCCTTACAAGATCAAGCTGACTCAAGAACTGAAGCCAATTGATCATATAAAGCGACGTACGTTCTCAAATTGGGCTCTGGACATGATGGAAGAGAATAAGAATTTCATCGCAAAATCAGCTTCAGCGATGAAGCGCATTTTTGGTGAAACGTCTTCGTCATTAAGCAAAATGTGCATTACTGGACAGGTGAGAACTCTAATGTGCTTCATGAAACAGCATTTCATCCACAAAAAGTCTCTGTTTGGTGCGGTTATCATGCCGGTGGCGTCGTTGGGTCGTTTTTTTCGTCGATGAAAATGACCGTCACGTCACGGTAAATTGTATTCGCTACAGAGCCATGGTGGAACATTATTTCTTTGAGCAATTGCATGAATTGGACATCAGTGATATGTGGTTTCAACAAGACGGTGCCACAAGCCACACAACGGGTCCAACAATCGAGTTATTGAAGTCTCATTTCGGTGAACGTGTTATCTCGAGAAACACTACATCATTGGTATATGCCAACAAGCCGACGTTAGAGGAGCCAACATTGAAAGAGAAATAGCGGCCGTACCGGTCGAAATGTGCGGCCGAGTCATCGAAATTCATCATTGGGTTCAACGTATCGACTGCTGCATACGATCCGTGGTGGACACATGAACGAAGTCGAGTTCCATTCATAAATGTTTTAAAAGTAATTCAAGCCAATAATTTTACTTTTAGATATCTCGAGTAGTTTGCATTTTATCTAAAAAAGAAGTTGTCAAGTCCTTAATGAAAGACCCTTTATATATTTACTAGCTACACCTGCCCGGCTTTGCCCGTGCTCGAAAATTCTATTGGCCAATATGTTCGAGTAGACTTCCTTATAATTGTCTATAGCGGGTATCCGGCGTATGTTGCTGCGCCTAAAAAAAGAAGACCGATTTTGACCAAAGTTCACAGAAACACTCTCAGGCCAATACCGAAGATTGCCTGATTTGAGCTCAACCGGTGAAAGGGACTGCACGTTTTTCTCCGCATGGCTTAGGCCGCTCACACAACTTCGTTGTTCCGTTTAGGGTAGGTGCTTGTTGTCTGGCAGGCGCCTATGTCACCTTACTTCTGCGAATCGAACAACAAAGCGAAAATAAAAAACTTCGATTGAATCACTTTTCATTCACTTCCACACCGATTGTTATCAATGTTGGAAAAGCAACTTTCCGATGTCCGATTCACAAAAAAATCCAAAAAAATTCAATAAGAGTTATTTGAATAAAATATTGAACACACGATATCTCAAGAATGAAAGTGCGCACAAATTCCACAATAAGCTTGAAACGTTCGTGTGGTCTCCCTCTTTCATATGCTTGTTCGGATAACAAAATAAGTGACGTCTGTACGGTCTCTGTATCTGCGTCGTAATTTACACGCATACGCACATATGCATGTGTACTCACTGAAATGCCCATATCTCATACACCGATGCAGATATAGCCAAACATAACAACCTTCGTGCAGACGTCGCCTTTCATGGAAAAAAATTTCATTGGAATCGGTTAACGCGTTTGGCCAAACACCGGCAACAAACACAAATATGGATTGATTTTTATATATAGCAAATATTACACAAAAAACTTTTTATCGTTTCACTGAAATTTGTTTTTTTTTCAAAGCACATGATACCTACATATGAAACACACAGTGTATAAATACATTGTCAATTTTTTTTTCTTTTTTAAGAAACACATAATTTACACACCGATGCAGATACAGACATCGCACATACATAACATCCTTCGTATAGACGTCACCTTTCTTTAAAAAAAAATTTCATTGGAATCGGTTAACGCGTTTGGCCAAACACCGGCAACAAACGCAAATATGGATTGATTTTTATATACATATATATATAAATAGATATAGATATATTCTCATATCAATTTTAATTCACAAAAACTCACAAAATCGCAATGAAGAAATCCGAATCCGACAGCGCCACCAAACATGAAACAAAATTGGCTTCTCCATTGATCGATAATAGGTGGCGTTACGTTGCTGTCTATCTGACAGTTCAATTGTGATACGATATGTTACATTCAAATGTGATTCTTTATTTGGTTGTTGCCAAAATAAATAAATACAAAATGAAAAAAAAAAAAAAAAAAATCGAAAAAAAACCTGTCGTAACACGCTGGGTGGTCAAAATAAGCCATTTTGAAATTTAGATTTTTTTTTCTTCTAAAACCCGTGCTGAGAAAATACCTTTCCAACAAAGTATAAATCATCAAACCCGGTTCGGCCAATCTCTAGTTATGCGGTTACATCGCTTCGGACACTTTCTTTTATATATATAGATAAAAAAATAAAAGAATGCGAAGAAAATAAAATTCATTAAAAATAAAAATAAAAAAAAATTAGTTCATATTAAATCTAAAATTATAAACGCAAAATATTTTTTAAATTTTAATTATAATATCTTATATACACATATTCAGTCTCTTTGTTATCGTAATTTTAAGTTACTTTATATATTTTAGGTACTTTTAAGAAATGTAATCATTTTAGGAATATTTTTTTTAAAAATTGTTAAATTCCGAATACGTGTAATCAAAGTTAAAAAGTCTTAAGTAGGCTTTTGTCAAGTCTGGTAAACATTTATTTGTCACATCCGCCCATTCTAGGAACACTAAACCCAAAGAAAATTATTTTAAATATATTTGGTATTTCGTTCAATGGAAAACTTTGAAAA
Organism: Portevinia maculata; assembly: GCA_949715645.1. Lineage (NCBI taxonomy): Eukaryota > Metazoa > Arthropoda > Insecta > Diptera > Syrphidae > Portevinia > Portevinia maculata. The sequence goes on from OX454527.1 coordinate 132,170,911, forward strand.
ATGTTGTTCCATTGTGAAAGAGCTGATTTCTTTATTACTGAGTTCCAAAATAGCTTCTATGGACTTTATAATGCAGTCAGTGTGTTGTAAACAATAAAAGATGTTTGCACTTTTTTTGTGAATTTGAGTCAAAACCCGGGGCAAAAGGTGTCCCGGCAGGACACCCGAAATTATGTCTTTAATCCGGGACGTCCCGGGCAAACCGGGACGTCTGGCAACGCTAGTCCAAAGACACCAGCACCAACTCCAGACTCCATTTTTGATCCGTCGGTGTACCATACCAGACTTTTTGGGTCCACACTTGGAACTCCCGAGACCCATTTAGAACGGTCCAGTATTTCTACCTCAAATAGTTTATCGAAACTATATTCCCTCACCATTAAGTCAGGGATGGTGTAAAACATGTCCAAATTTTGGATTGAGTTCAGTATTTTCAGGTGACCCACATGGTCATTTGAGTTATACTTGTATGCAAGCTGAAGCTTGATAGCGCATCTAGCAGCCGTCTTCTGAATGAATACTTGTAACGGTGACAGTCCAATAATGGCTTCAAGTGGTACCGTAGGACATGTGCGTATGGCACCAGTTATTCCCAAACAGGCAACAGGTTGTAGCTTTTGGAGCCCGTTAGCCATAGTACGTTCAAGTACTTTTGGCCACCAAACGATGGAGGCGTACGTGATGATGGGTCTTACCATCATGGTGTACAGCCAGTGTATCATTCTGGGGTTAAGACCCCAGGTTCTGCCGTATAGGCGTCTACAGGCCCACATGGCTCTTGTGGCACGGTCAGTGACGGCCTTTACGTGTGAGTTCCAATTTAGTTTTACATCCAGGATGACTCCCAGATATTTGACCTCATTGGAGTAACTCAAGGGTGTACCACTTATGTGATAGAGATTAAGAGGGTTGATGGAAAGTCCTTCCTTAATACACCATTCTGAGACATGTAGCAACGCTTTATTCATGCTATCAGTAATGGTTGCGCTACGCTTACAATTAATAATAATCGCCAGGTCATCAGCATAACCAATGGCATTAAAGCCTAGTCCATGTAGACTGACTAGTAGGCTGTCGATGACAAGTAAACATTAAGCTGTTTACTCTGCTATCTATATGTACCTTGGGGTCCACATCGTTAGAGTTACCGCTTATATCGCGAATAGACGAACCTGGGAAGTGAACCTGAAGAAATGCTCTGATTGAATCTTCTCGGTCCGTCGTGTAGGTGCCATTTGTTTTCCGTAGTAATCCTACACCGTTATTATGATCTCTGCCTAGCGCTTTGTGGATGGGTGCTGCTACCGGCATATCTACTATGTCTTCGCAGCACTTCCTCCATGTAGCACGCTTTGATCTTCTCAGTTCTGAGTTGTATTCTGTGAGAGCGATCCTATAATCGCCTTTAAGTGTGTTTGGCTCGATTAAAGAGTTTCCTAACCTTCTTCCTATATTCAGCAAGTTTGTCATTCCACCAGGGGATCTTACGTCGCTTTATGCTGGTTTTAATGACGCAACTACTCTGGTAGGAGGTTAGTAGCACTTTGTTGAGCTGGTGTGCTGCTTCGTCAAAGTCCCACGTGGACTCGATTGAAAATAATCTTTCTTGGACGACGCGGTGGCCGTTGCCTTAGTGCTCCTCCCAGAACCGCTCGGGGTAGCATGCCCAATGGCATTATTACTACCTTTGCTGGTTGTTTGGGGGGAGGGGGGGGTCCTCTGGAACTGACATCACTGTCGTCTGACTGCTGCCTAGGCTTCTAGTAGAAGCTGGTCCTGTCGAAGTGGACTGCATTGTTGTACTACCTTCAGACACATTTCCGATAGGTTGTACAAAGGTTTTTGGCCTTGTGGCACAGCTAGCCGAAGTGGACTGCAATGGTACACTACCTTCGGACACATTTCCGATAGGTTGTACAGTGGTTTCTGGTCCGGTGACACAGCTAGTCGTGATTGACTTGTGAGGTATCGTACCTTCAGACACATTTCCGATAGGTGGTACAAAATTAGCTGGCTTGTTGGTTATAGGGTTACCTATGGCAGATTTAGAAGTTCTATCGGTGCTCTTAAGAATCATTCTGATCATGCCGAATCGGTATGCGATCTTCCCCATAAGTTTATTGAGCTCAGTGTAGGGTACGTCTGATTGTGTAGACGTCTGTTTTTAGTAGCTGAGAGTTTTAGTAATTTGAAAGACTTCCCAGAGGATGTTAGAGTCAACGTAGCACTGGCAGGCACGAATACCATAGGTATTGCCGTGTAGTCCCAGCATAACCGAAACACATTGATACAAAAATGGTCGCGTGCCATTAAATTAAGTCATCGTCATCATACTCATCCACATTGTACTCATTTAATTGTCACCCAAAGCATAGATCGTGCAATTCATTGATCTACGTACAATGTTAGTGTAATCGCCAAAAGTTCCATTCATACTTTCTGTATGCGATACCCGACACTGTAGTGTGGCAATGAAATTCGATTGTTATGTCAGTGGGTCAGTGGTGTTTATTATGAGCCACTTGACTTAAACTGCATTACACAAAGCAGGAAGTGTTTTGTGTACATTGTTATGCAGTACAATGTAGGAGTATGGAATTATATTGGTGGGTTCATTATATCAGTCAAGGAAGCGTTATCAAATGAGATAACGAGGTGAAGGAGTGCACCTACCTTACCTCGTTGTAACACCCTCCATGATTTGGTGCTGATGTTGACATTTTGCGCCCCAATGGTCGCCAGCACTTTTTCATTTGAAAGTTCGAGGCTCTCTAGAAAAGGTGCGCGGACGATGTGTGATTTCGGGGAAGATCCTTTTTCCACAAGCATCAGGTCCAGTCCACATTTCTCTCTAATTTTCTCGAAATTCGAGCGCATCCACCTAGCAGTGGCGCTGTTAGAGCAGACAAAGACTATCCATCAACCTGTCTTAAGGTGCGAGCCAGAGAAGACGGGCCACACGCCACGGTCGCTCAGCTCAATTGAGGTGTCTATCACCGCCTCCTTTACAGCAGCCATTTGCTCTGGGGAGAGAGGGTTTTTGCACAAGTCGGTTGGAATGATTCCAAGCCTAACTAGGCTTGCCACCTGGCTAAAGGTGGGTGCCTCAGGCCTAGGACCCTTCCTAACCTTCTTGGCGGCAGGTTTGGGGGGAGTCTGGTCTTCAGATCTGCCTCGCTTGTTGTCAGGCTTGTCTGTTTGTGCTGCTTGGGCTAAGATTAGAACACTTTCTCTGTCTAAGCCTCTCAGCAAAGCACTTTTGAAGCGTCTATTTTGTAGACCGCTGAGTCTTACAAAACCACCCTGCTTCTGTAATTGTAGCCCAGTCAAGCTCTTCCCAATGGAGGAGCAACCCGATTTCTCGGAGACCACGCTACAATTGTAAACCAGAGTGGAGGTGTCAGAATCTGAGGTGGTCGTTTCCGCTTCGTGTTTTTTGGCACTGATAAGTTTGGATGTTGTCCACATGACATTACTATCCATACTTTGGGGGGTTCGGTTGCCCGTCAGCAAGCCGAGAAGTGGAGGCCGAGTTCTAATCTGTAGCAATCGTCAGCCTTCGGGAGCCCAGTAGCTGCCCGCTTTGGGTTGTCTTCTGGTTGCCCGACAGCAATTCCAGAAGTTGATGCGATTTCAGAGGCATCTGTCTGTATGTTTTTTATGTTTTTATTAAAAATTGTACCCACGAGTATTCGGGAAAGTAAGTCGCCCATGCCAGAGCCCGATATGGCATTGGAAGACTGGATTGAAACCGAAGGTCGCCTGGTATTCGGAGTTTGCATACTTGCATATATGCAACCTTAGAGTTGGAGATTTTAGGGGTTAACTCCCCATTTGGACGAAAAGTCCGGTTAGTTCTTAGTCATCGCTCATCAAAACAGACATGGTCTGATTGACTCATTACGATTTAAGCCTCCGCACCGGCACCAACCTCACAAGGATGGTACACTCGACAAGGTGACTAACCACGCGGAGGATTACCACACTTACAAAAAAAATGTTAAAAGCTAACACGTATTATAAGGACACATCCGATACGGATGATAATGCATAAATGTAAGAAAATTAAATCAAATAAAACGTCGTGGACTCCACTGGCAAGGGGGGGTGCTAGGCAACCAATTTCGCCTGTCCTTGCCCCCATTCCGGCCAATGGTAATTAAAAGATTTTATCGAAGAAAAGAAAGAAAAGAAACTGATTTCTTTACATACTTTGCGAATAATAGGACTGTCACTTACAATGTTTTCTTCAGTGAAATTTTTTTTTTTTAACTTCCCACTGGAAGTTCTTGTAATGGGGCCGATTTTGTGAATCGCGGATTTTGACATATCTCCATGTTTCTAGGTCACCAGAATCCAGAATCCAAATCCAACCTTTTTATAGAGATGTCTGCCTGGGTGGAATTATCGGAATTATCTTTCGCCACGATTATCTCGAGAACCAAAGATGATATTGACATGGGACCGGGTTTATTCGAAGCGTAATTACGTAATTCAGAACTGTTTCCAGCGAAATCGGGCTAGCCGTTTTTTGTTGGTAAATAAACAACTAACATAATTTGCCTTTATTTGTACTATGTATCTATTTATTGCCATTTGTCATTGAGCAAATCATTATTACATTGTGCTCCGTTATTTTGTATATACACTGCGAGTCATAAGATTAGAAGCAGGCATTTTTGAAAAGTAAAGTCGATATTTCTCCCGTTACATGATGGATTAGAAAAAAACGACTATGGTAAATGAGAGACTGTTTTGTTAACAACAAAATATGAAATGTGTGTATAGGAGAGATTTAGCTAACGGTTCTTGGAAGACAAATTGTAAATTGAGTAAAGAATATGCGGAAATAAATCGGGTCATTAGATTAGAAGCAGTGAACAAATCAAAGTTTTTTGTGAATTGAATATATTTTTTGTCGGTTTAAACGGTACATATTATAAAGTAATTGTTCTTGATTGAGTGTTAATAAAAATTAGAAGGAATAAATGTTTAAGAGTGGAGGAAAGGGCAAGAATAGATGTTTATTCCTCTGAAGGTCTTTTATGCCGTGCTATAGCCCGAAAAATAAAGCGAAGTGATCATTGTGTCAGCAATTATTTAAAAAACCCTTTGTCTTACACAAAAAAATATAAAGGAAACACTTCTTCTGCCTTCACACTTCGCGCAATGAGAAGTATCCTTAGAATAGCGTCAAATTCAGCTTTATCGGCAGCTAAAATTAGAGAGAAAGCTAATGTTAAGGCCAGGTTATCCACTGTTACTGCACCATTCGCCGAGCTAAACACTTAAAGCGCCTGAAACATAGAAAAAACCACCACTTAATGACGAAAGAAAGAGTCAACGCTTGTGTTTCGCGAATGAAATTGAATCCCAGACCATAACGCCTCCTTCTCTGCTATGGTGACGGTTCAAAAACCCCTCGTTTCATCAGTTCTTGGAAATAATAATTATAACCATCCGGCTCATCTAGGTTAAACTTGTTTTCATCGGAAAAAAAACCTTCCGCCAATCATTTGTGCTCGTTCAATTTTGTATATCCCAGCTCATGTGATCTTTCGCGAAACACAAGCGTTGTCTCTTTCTTTCGTCATCAAGTGGTGGTTTCTTCTTAAGTTTCAGGCGATAAAGAGATAATGTCTTTAATAGTTCTAAAAGGTTTTGGTTTGAAAAGTTTTTACAAATGCTGTCTACTTCTTTGCAAGTTAAGAGATGACTAATGGTCTGCGTAGTTCTATCGGCACATAGTTGGCTTGGCAGAGCGGTGGTGATTCCTTTTCCATGAGATGTTTATGGGTAGTGATGATGTGACCCATTCTTAGTCTAATGTACGTCTTCAGTTTGGTAGGCGGAGCGTTTTCGGGGTATATTGCATTCTCTGCGTTTGGGCTAAGGTTTTTGTATGTATGGCTGTAGCTGGTCCAGGATTGTTTTTTTTTTTTATTATGAATTTTCTTATTTTCATTTTTGAGAGGGTTAAAAATAAATAGGAAGCCATTCTATAGTCTTGTAAACGACTAGTGGCGAAAGGCCCTTAAAATCACAAAAAATAATGTTTGTGGGGTATACGTACATAATTTGAAAGAAGAAAAGAAATAAAATATAAGAAACATTGAAGCAATGAGTTCTAAGTACATGATTTCATGAACAGTAATACAAAAAGATTGATTTATTAAATTAATGTTGCAAATAATTGATTAACCTCCAAGCTATCCATTGAAAAAAGTCATTGCTTTACTTTATTGAGAAAAAGGTTACGCATACGCAACTCGAATATTGTACGGTAATTGATTAAAAAGTTTTGGTGCTGACGCACTGAAAAAATTCGTATAGTGAGTTTTATTTGAGGGTGGTACATCAACAAGATTTCTGGTATTAACTCTTAGACTATATGCAACTGAGCTTCTGACTTTATAACCGCTTCGTAAAAAGAATACTTTCAAAACTTTGAAAACATATAGATGTCTTAAAGGCAAAACACGAAGGCAATGAAATAGTGGCCAACTATTGATTAGTCTATTTTTTTTTTTACAAATAATCCTTATAATATGCTTTCGCGATATAATAAGAGGTTCAAGAGTACTGTAGTATGTTCCACCCCAACTTGATAAACCATATTGCAGCTTGGAATTCACAAGTCCATAATAAAACTACAACAAAAGCTTTGTCGAACAGTATGGTTTCAGCATAAACATACTTCGGGTGGCTGACATCATATAACCTTTTAAATCGGCTATATGTGCTTTCCAAGATAGATTTTTGTCTATTAGACACCAAGATACTTATAACTTTCAGCTGATTCTATCTTAAAGCATTTTTCAGTGCATCTAGATTTTTTTGTATAGTTAACTTTCCCACAAGTGTGAGAAGATAAAAATAACTGCTCACATGATGTAGAATGAAAGTATACATTACAGTCGACTAGGTCTGAATGCTTTAAACTAAAGATCATAAGCTTATTAAGAGCTGATGTTTTGCAAACCACTGCTTTATAATTTGTAAGTCTTTTTGCAGTTTTATTACTGATTCAAACAACGAATTGTTGGCGTATGTGAAAGACAGTTCATCAGCAAAGGCTGTGACTCTACTGCTAAAGTGCTGTTGAAATAAGGAGTTCACATAAATTAAAAGCAAAATGGGACCTAAGACGGACCCTTGAGGAACGCCAATATTAACTTCTAGCTGTTCACTAAAAACACCTTCAAGTTATACTCGTTGATATCTTCCTTTTAGAAAAGTTGCAAACCAATCATGCACAGAGCCCCTAAAACCAGCTTTATATAATTTATCCAACAGAATGTTATGATTAACCATATCGAACGCCTTGGTCATATCAATAAATAAACTCATTGTGTTTTTGTTGTTGTTGATGCCTTCGAATAGCTCACTACACAGTTTAAGTATTCTTTCCCCTCTATCTTCTACGTGGCGTGTAAATGCTTTTGTATGTCTTTTTTGTTGTAGACATAAAATGTGGTTAACGGGTCCTTTGCAGCTGATTTTTCTGTTCTGTCTGCATACTCGTTTCCTTTTATCCCACTGTGTCCCGGGATCCAAAAGAGTTTTAGTGAGTTACTATTGGAGATTAGTTTTTCCCGAATATATTATTAATATTTGTTATTGCAGTGAACAAGGAAAGGCTGTCTGTGAAAAGGATCGTTTTTGTGTTAGTTGCATATTGGATTGCTTTTTGTATCGCGAACACTTCGGCTGTAAAAATAGATGTTAATGCTCGAAAAATTCTTTTGGATACTGTATTGCCACTTGCGTCCACAACTGCAAATACTGATCCATTTTCTGATTTTGAGGCGTCGGTAAAGAGAAATTTCCATCACATTTTTTTATATTTTTCCATTGCTTTTGCACAGAATTGCATATGGAGTGGTGTGGTAGCTTCCCTGGTGGAAATGCCGAACTTTTTTACTTTTTTTGTAGGATAATTGGTATCTCGAGGTGTTTTGCGTATGTCAATGCGTTGTAGATTGCGAAATTCGGGGTTTTTGTGCGTTTAAATATTTTTCTCACATCAGTGTGGATAGGTACCTTTATTTGGGAGTTGATTTTTTGGGTTATTAGTGAAGTTATATAGGAAATAAGATGAGGAAGTCCCGAGTCTGTGAGCAGATTTTTGATGGCAGTTTTGCGGAAAGCCCTCATGCAGGTTCGGATGGCGGCGTGGTATGGATTTGAGACGTTTTGAATAGATGTTTTTAAACACTTGCCATAAATTACTATACCATAGTCGATTTTTGATAGTATTATCGACCTTATTTTATTAATTACAGAATTTACATTGCAAAAGCTATTTGTGGAAGACAAGTATTTTATTATGTTAATTCTGGTAGACAGGTTCTTTTTAAAGTATGTACAATGGTTTGTAAAGTTAAATTTAGAATCGATATGTAATACCAAGTATTTTAGCAAACTTAACAATGTTAATTATTGTATTATTGAAATGAACCGATAATATTTTTGGACAGCTATGTTTCTTACATATATGAAGTGCTTCACAATTCACATTTGTGAATAGAAATGCTTCAGCCGGAGCAGTTTCCCATGTACTTAAATCTCTTAGAATATTGGAAAAGACATTTTCAACAGAAGTTATGCTCTTAATTTTAGTAAACAATACTAAATCATCAGCATAAAGTGTGTGTTCTACTTGGTTGTATTTGTATATTATGCTACTTATTTTGTTGAAGGCTATTATAAAAACTGATAAAGCGATCCTTGCGGAATACCATTTTTTAAAGAAAACATAGAAGAATAGGTGTCGTTGACTTTAATTCGAAAGGTTCTATTTTTTTAGAAAATAAGTTATGTATTTCAAGATCTTCGGACCGATTTCCCATTTGATCAGATGATTCAAAATAACATGGATGCCGATTCGATCGAATGCTCTTTCAAAGTCAATCGTTAGAACTGAAGCGTGATTTTTTCCAGATAGAGCCGTTGAGACGTATTCGTCTATATGTAAAAGGGCATCTGTTGTGGATCGACCTTTCCTAAAAGCAGATTGGCTGTTATCAATAGAATCAAGTGTTTCAAGAAGCCAGAAGACACATTTTGATATTTTTTTTTTCAAGGATCTTTCCTGTACAAGGAAGAAGCTATATTGGCCGGTACCAAGAGATGGTGGTGTTGTCTTTGTTTGGTTTTGGTAGGGGGACAATAGTAGCTACTTTCCATGCTTGCGGGATAATACCTTCGTTGAATATTTGGTTGAACAAGTTTAACCCTAGAAAGATAATCTACGTCTGCGAGACGTATGACGCGCGTTAAACAAAAAAATGAAAATTTGGCAACTATTATGACTTAATGTCAATTTTAAGGTACCTTTAAAATATAAATTGTTTTTTGTTGATTTGTAATGGGGTTTAAGTTTTTATTGTTTAAATTAATATTTATTTATACTAAATCATTGATTTATTTCTCTTAATATGAACTACATAAATAAATAAAACGTTAATATTTTTTAAAAAGTTCATGGGTTTCATTAAATACACTACCAAAGTGCCATACGTCTCTGAGACGTATGATTATCTTTTACGTCATAAAAAATATGATTATCTTTCTAGGGTTAATAGTCTTGTCTTAAAGGTCGGGGGGCTATTTTTTACAATTTCGTACGAGATACGGTCAAATCCCGGGGTGTTTCCTCGCAGTGAGTTAAGGCAACTTTCCAGTTCAGTCATACTAATTGGGGCTTCAATAATACTTGCAGATGGGTGGGTAGTATGAAGTGGAGTGTTGTTTGTTAATATCTTCTTTTTCAAGTCGATAAATTTGGCATGGAAGTTTGAGTCGCTTGAAGAGTTTTCCCAAGTGGTCCCAAAATGTTGGGCAATTCGCAGTGGGCAGCTAATGATACCTTGATCGCTTTTAATAAGTTTTATAGAGTGGGGTTAGTAAGTTCCCGTGAGCGTTTTAATATCAGGCCATAGTTTTTTTTTGACGTACCTTTTGGATTAATGTTGACTGTGAAGGTTCCGAAACTAACGATTTTTGCAGCTTTAACCGTTTTGCGAAATTTTGCATTTGTTTTCCGATAAAAAATAAGGTTCATGTGGAAGTTGCCCAGGAATAGTCGTCGTCGACCTGTGGAGAGAAATGACTAAACTCGAGCAAGTTCTACTAAAGACTAATTTATTTCATTGTCATCTTAACAGTTCTAAAATACAGAATATACATAGACACTTCATAGACAGCAGAATTATAATAAGAGATAATGTCATAAATGATGTAATTCAATACAGGGTGTTCCACAGTACTCCCCCTCCAGTAGTTGGGACTAACTTAGATACTCTCGAAATTTCACTTTACGTTCAGACCTTGTTGTTTAAGATGAGGGTTCCTTGCCTGGGTTCTCAATCTTGATAGGGTCCTTTACTGGGTCAGTGTTGTCGCATCCGTACGCAGCCTTCAACCTGTCAATTAAGAAGTTGACTTTGTTTCCGTTTCTGTCAATTGTGTAGTACTTAGCTGTTCGCTTGACGACTCGGTAATGTCCATTGTACGGTGGATGTAGTGGTGGCTTCACTGCGTCGTTACGGATGAATACATGGCTAGCTTCTGGAATATCTTTTTGGATGAAAAATGAATTTTTACAATGAGCATGTGTTTCAGGAAATTTTATATTGGACATTGCACGGCGTAAAGATTTGATAAAATTTGATGTGTTTAACTTCCGCTTTTCAGCAACAACGAATTCACCTGGTATTGTCAGATTACTTCCGTATAACTTTTCGGCGACGCTGGCTTTTATGTCCTCGTTGTATGCCGTACGAAGTCCTAAGAGGACGGTGGGAAGGACATCGACCAAATTTGTAGACGTGTGACATTTGACTGCTGATTTTAGTTTAGCGTGCGATGCCATCGCTTGATTATGCCATTTGATTCAGCTCTGTAATCGGAGCAATCACCGGGCACTGCCTTTTAGGCAGACATGCCATCAGATTGGGAGCTCCCTCAAACGACTTCTACAGAAGCTGTAGAGACGTCGAAGAGGAAGAAACCACCACTCATCTCCTGTGCAACTGCCCCGCACTAGCCAATTCAAGGAAACAAATCGTCGGCAACTATTTCCTCGATGATCTAAGTGATCTCAGTGAGACAGATATTGGCTGTATCAGCAAATTCGTCACTAGGTCCAAATGGTTAAACTGAACTAGAGGACGGATTGGACGATGACTTGAGCCCCTCCCACTCCCCTCCCGCAGACCACCCAAAACCTATTCCCCTGCAAAGGAAAAGAGTTCTCACTGAAATTAGATTGTATCAGTCACTTCAGTCAGAACTCCACTCCGAGGGCGAGACAGTAACCCGGCGGATCGACTGAAACGGTCTCCACCGGCCTTGCTGCCTCCCCGCTATGCAGACAAAACGGGAACAGAGTTGAGGTTAGATTGTAACAGTCACCACACTCTGTTTCTCTCCCATACCTCAAAACCTGCACCACAAATCCCCGAACTCAGTCATCATAATTCCAAATCGACTATCAAGGCCGCCCCTCCCTGCTCCTTTCCGCGGAATGGTGTAACTTGAGGCTCGTACTGCAACAGTCGCCACAAGCCGCATCCCCCCCGCGATGCTTGTAGCAGGGTTGGACCACCTTCAGTCACGCCCTCTGGCACAGTTTTGTAACCAACTACTTGACTGTGCAGCCGGTACACCCTGGCCCCCCTGCAAGGAATGTAATAGCTTGCGCGGGATTGACTGTATCGGTCTCCCTGGCACGGTATTGCCTGCAAAGAGAGTGAAGAGCAGATTGAGGTTCGATTGTAACAGTCATCTCAAAAGACTCTTCCCTCCCCCGGTGATCAGGAGGCAATAGCTTCCCTCCGCGGCGCAGAATTTGAGATCGACCTGGGGTTTGATTGCATCAATCGCCTCATCTCGATCGCAACCCTTGGTTCGGATGTAGGGCGAAAGTCGCCTCTGCACTAGTCACCCAACACATCGCAACCCATGCGAAACACAGCCAGGCTGCACACCCTGACCCCTTCAGGAGTATCTTCCCCCCTAAGACCACTACCTCACAGGAGGCAATCACAGAGAACCAAGTAGGCCGAGCGACGACCGCCCCCCCCCCCCCCCCCCCCCCGGCCAAAGTGTGCCTGGGCTCACGCCCTCGCAGCCACCTTACCTAACCTAACCTATGCCATTTGATTGGGGATGGTAAGGTGTCGTCCGCAAGTGTTTAATACCGAGTGTTTTGGATAGCTCCCTAAACAACTCACTCTCGCACTGTCTACCCTGGTATGTTGTTATTTTTTCTGGAACACCGTAACGACTTATCCAGGTCGTGTAGAGCGCGCGGTAAATCGTCTCTGCCGAAATGTCTTCGATTGGCTGGAGAACAGGTCGACCATTGTTAGATAATATCGAAATCCTCTGCAAGTGGTCGATGTTTATATGCTGGAATCGATTTTCTGTTTTATTGAACTCACCGAAGGGTGCGACATTATGTCGTGTAATTTTGCATCGTTGGCAGGCTAAACACGTTTTTGCCAAAGATCGGCATTCGTTGTTCATATTCGGCCATACAAAGCGCTCACAGATCATTTTGGTTATAGTACGGACGCTGGGATGTGCCATTGCATGGACGGTATTGAATGCGGATCGTCTTAGGTCTTTCGTTATGAACGGTCTGGTACGGTCATTTCAAATGTCACAGAAAATGGTTAAGTTTTCACTACCAGGGACTGGAAACTTCTTAAGCACCAGTGAGGTGGTGTTGTTTTTCACCAGGTTTTTCAGCTCTTCGTACCGCTGCTGAGATTTGAATAGAACTGCGTAGTCAATGGTATTGGTTTGTGGTACTAATTCGATGCGGGACAGAGTGTCGGCCACGATGCTTTTTTCGCTAGGAAAGTATCACAAGTCCGTTGTGAATTGGCTGATGTATTTGAGTTGTCTTTGTTGCCGCGGGGATGCCTTCTGGTTGAAAGCAAAGGTTAGTGGCTTGTGATCTGTAAAAGTATCAAAACTGTGTCCTTCGAGCATGTGCTTAAAATACTTTACCCCAGAATACGTGCTGAAAAGCTCTCTGTCGTATGTGCTATATCTGCACTGCGTAGGTGTAAGCTTTCTGGAAAAGAATCCGATTGGCCGCCAAAACTTACCCTCGAGCTGGTGCAGGGCCGCGCCGATAGCGAAGGCCGATGCGTCAACCATTAACGCCAGTTGACCTGATGGAGTAGGGTGAAATAGCATGATTGCTTCTGATAGTGACTGCTTACAATTTTCAAACCCGGCTGAGGTTTCGCTGGTCCATTCAATGGGTGTTCGGTCGTTCCTCTTGTTACCTTTTATGAGCGTCTGCAGTATGGCTTGGGACTCAATTGCGTGTTGGATGAAGCGGCTGTAATAATTTACCATAGCGAGAAATCGGCGTAGTTCGGAGACTATCTTCCGAGGGCTGAAGTTTTTGATGTGCTGACCGAGAAAACACAACTCTGCTTGTCCGAATTGACTTTATTCGACGTTTATCACCAATTCATTCTCTTCGAGGCGTTCGAAGACCAATCGATTAAATGCTCTTTTTCGTTGTCGGATATGCAATGCATATGTCATCTATGTAGGCGCGAGCGAACTTAAAATCCCACAGAATGTTGTCAATATGCCGTTATCAAAAAAGTCATCATCTCTTGAAGAGAGCGGACGTGTTTTTTTTCTCTAAGTTTCGTGGGGTGTAAACTTTTTGATTATTTACGTTTAGTTCTTTTCATAAAAAACTCTATTATAAAAATTAAAATGCATTGTCTAATTTGCAATAAAAACATAGGGACGGGCTACAGTCCGCTTGGGCGAACTGTTGGATACCCTATTCTTATTCCTATCCCTCATAAGTGGGCGTGACAAAAGTCTAAGTATGGTTGAATTGTTAAGAACGCTCTACATATTTTGTTATATAACATTTAAAGGATTTTATCAAAAAAAAACGCTCCCTAGCTCAAACTTAGGTGTTTCAATAAAATTGTTTTATTTAATTGTGGGCGTGTCAGTAGGCGGATTTAAGAAAAAAAAAACACATGAGAATAAAGGGCTACTAGAGAGTATATATTATAAATTTCAGCTCCCTAGCTCAAACTTTGAATTTTCAAAAAAAAAAAAAATTTATTGTGGGCGTTTCAGCGGGCGGATTTTGAAAATATTTACACATGAGCATAAAGGGCCCATAGAGAGTATATACTATAAATTTCAGCTCCCTAGCTGAAACTTTGGATTTTCAAAAATTAATATACCCTTAGAATAGGGTAAAAAAAAATTATTTTATTTATTTGTGGGCGTGTCAGTGGGCGGATTTTGAAAATTTTTTATCCCGAGCAGTTTTAGGAGTCATACATCATATATAAAAAAATTCAGCTTTCTAACTCAAAATTCGATTTTTTCCAAAATTTGGTTTTTTTGAGTTTGTGGGCGTGTCTGTGGGCGGATTTCAAAAATTCGTAAACTTGATTATTTCGGGACCCTAGAGAGTATATGGTTAAAATTTCAGCTCTCTAGGTCCAGTTTAAAGGCCTAATTTTTGGCTACAGACGGACGGACGGACGGACGGACGGACGGACATGGCTAGATCGACATTACTATCGATGCTGATCTTAAATATAGTAACTTTTAGGGGTCTACGGGCAATATTAAGGTATGTTACAAACTATGCGTCAAAATTAATATACCCTTAGAATAGGGTATAAAAATAGATCGCGGATGTGAAACCAAAATAACTTGCATCGACTGCAATATCTATTTCCATTGTTCGTGTGCAAAACTAACTCCGTCGGATTTGGAGTACATGAACACTCACAGTGTTCCATATCGTTGCGACAAATGCACCGCTCTTCGTCGTAAATCTCTACAGCAGCAAAGTGTAATACCACCATCGACAACAACAGTAGTAGTTACGAAACAGAAACCAAAGCGGAATCAGCAAACGACAGTTGAACGGCAAGCAGCAACATATGATTTACCACAACAGTCCAGCGACGGCACAGTTACAATGCAAATGCTGTATGAAGAAATCATATGTCTAAAGAAAATCAACTGTGACTTTCTCAGCACAATCAATCAGCTGAAAGAAGAGAACGAGAAGCTTAATTCAAAAGTTGCATCGCTTGAGAGCAAACTGAATTGGAGAGAGCAGAAGAGCGTTGAGCATGTCATCGAGATCACTGGTGTGCCTGGAGTCAGCAATACGAATGCAGAAGAACACGTTCAAACAATTTTCAGCAAGGCGTTGGATATCTCTCTTCCACCTTCAGATATCCAGAAATGCTACGTCAAATGTGTTTGGAAGAAAAATAACAACAACCAGCAAAGTGATAAAATTTGTGTTGAATTCTCTTGTTTAGAGGCAAAGGACAAAGTGATGAAAGCGAAGAAAACAGCAATGAAGAAACTAAATTCGTCTTTATTTGTCGCGGGTACAAAGGACAGTGTTTTCATTAATGATTGCTTCACAAGTTATACAAGAGCGTTATTTATGGAAGCAAAAAAAGTTAAAGCTGAAAAAAACTTTAAATATTTATGGTTTAAAAATTCGCGGATTCTAATGAGAAAAGCTGAGAAGGGTAGGGTTGTTGCTATTAGATCGTTTCTTGATCTTTCAGCACTGAAAGACTAATTGTCTTTTACTTCACGTAAATATAATTTAGTATGTCTTTTCTAGATATCAATGATTATCTTTTAAGCAACAACCCAACCCCTAACACAATTGTAAACGTAAATGATAACCAATTTTTTTGTAATTCAAATAAGGGCAACTCTTTCTTTGTTGTGCATCAGAATATTCGTAGTTTGCGGCAAAATTTTGATTTGTTAGTGTGCAATCTAGAAGCGCTTGCATTCTTACCCGGTTTGATATTTGTAAGTGAGATATGGATTTTTGATTGCGAAAAAGAGGATTATCATATTCCGGGTTATAATTTGTATGTT
Source organism: Portevinia maculata (assembly GCA_949715645.1). Lineage (NCBI taxonomy): Eukaryota > Metazoa > Arthropoda > Insecta > Diptera > Syrphidae > Portevinia > Portevinia maculata. Next base: position 132,186,844 of record OX454527.1, read on the forward strand.
AACCCCAATGAAAAGTACGCAGCAGGTGGAGTAGGAGTTTTTGTTAGTGATTATTTGGATTCTGGTAACTGTAAAGTAAATTGTCTCAATTTGTTGAGCGCGGATGTGATTGAATTGTCTTGCAAGTTTTGTGATGATATTTTTAAATTTGTTTGTGTATACAGATTACACCTTTATGATACTCAAGTATTTTTGAATGAATTTTCAGTGCTCTTAAATAACGAAAAAGTAGGAAATCTCATTTTTCTGGGTGATTTTAATATAGACATTTTAACTCCCAGTACCCCATCGGATCTTTATCTTGCTACAATGGCTGAGCATGGTCTTTCACCTTTCATAAACGGAGTTACAAGACCAACCTCAAGTACTTGTCTTGACCATGTATTTGGACGTTTTACAAAAATATCCGTAAACAAATGTGCTGGTATTAATTTTGATCTCCGCATTACTGATCACTGTATGACTGGCATTCTCTTCAGTACGTTAAATACTAAGAAACAAGCTAAGTATATTATGCCGTCTACGGTAACGAAAGTAAACTTTGACCTGCTTAATGTTGAACTACGTTCTGAAACCTGGGAGGAAATATATAATGAAGGTAATGCTTCTAAAGCTTATGACCTGTTCTTAACATTTCTCCAGGGTTACATAAGTAATTTTACATATACTATCGTCCGTAAAAAATCTGAAAAAAGGTTAAAGCCCTGGATTACTTATTCTGTGTTAAAAAAAATTTGGCTTAAAAATAAATTAAGAAAAAAGTGCTTCAAACATCCTCTTAATACAGTGCTAAGAACTCGTTTGAAATTATTGAGTAAGGAAGTAAACAACTATATAAGGACAGCTCGGAATAGATATTTCTACTCTAAAGTCCGTAATGCACTTGGTAATCCAAGAAAGGAATGGAAGGCTATAAACAGTATCATTGACGGCAACTCTCCCAATATCTCCAAAGCTATAGGCCTATGCAATGATGGTATTATTATTGAGGATCCTACAATAGTATCAAACATATTTAATGATTTCTTTTCTTCTGTTGGTCAGATGTCTTTTTCTAGTGAGTCTCCTACATATTGTAATGGTTGCGTTAGGTCCCATTTGGTAAACGACACTGTTATAAATAGTAGCTTTTTTTATGAAGAAATAACTGGCTTTGAACTTTATAAAATTATCTGTTGTCTTAATAGCTCAAGATCTTGTGGTTTTGATGGAATATCCAATCATACCCTTAAGTGCATAGCACTTAATGTTGTAAACATATTAGCTTACGTTTTTAACTTAAGTATTTCGACCGGGGCTTTCCCTGATAAATTAAAATATGCAAATGTGATCCCTCTTTACAAAAAAGGAAGTAAAAGTGACAAAAATAACTATAGACCAATTTCTTTATTGTCATCAGTTTCTAAGGTGTTTGAAAAAGCCATTAAGAATAGAGTGCTGAGTTACCTGGCAAAAGTAAATTTCCTTAGTCCTGCTCAGTTTGGTTTTAGGGAAGGTCTTTCTACAGAAGATGCCCTCTTAGAGTTTTGCTCCTTTATTTATAAAGCTCTGGATGACAAAAAATGTTGCACCGGGCTTTTTGTAGACATTACCAAAGCTTTTGACATGGTCAACCACAGAGTTCTATTAAACAAATTATACCATGCTGGATTTCGTGGTTTTATACACAACTGGTTTGAGTCCTACCTAAAGGATAGAACTCAAAAAGTTGTAGTATGTAACGTTCTTAGCAGACCAATAACAATGAACTTGGGTGTGCCTCAGGGATCAGTCCTTGGTCCCATACTGTTCCTTATTTATATCAACTCCTTATTTAGGCAACCGTTCAAAGGGAAAGTAACAGCTTTTGCAGATGATCTTGGCATTGCATACCGCTCGGATAGTCCTCTAAACTTAAGCGCGGACATACATCATGATGTTCACCTCCTAGGATTGTGGTTTTCGGAACACAAACTAGTTGCTAGCAATAAAACTAAACTTATGCACTTCAGCCTTATTATGCAAGAGTCCCTTAGCTTTGATATTTCCTTTCATGCAAGCAATTGCGAATGGTCAAATGTGTCAAATTGTTTATGTACTGAGGAAGCCACAAGGACAATGTTGTTTGAGAATGCATCGTGTAGCACACGATGTTTTAAAATTGATTCATCTAATCAGTTTAAATACTTAGGCATCACTTTCGACCAAAATATGAGTTGGTCCAAACATATTTCGATACTGAAACAATATTTAAGATCAACCGTACGTAGCTTTTATCGCCTGAACCAATTCTGTGACAAAAAAAACTTTAAAAACAGTATATTATGGTATATTTCAATCAAAGCTACAATACGGAATAAGTTGCTGGGGTGGGGCTTACTATACAAAGATTGAACCATTGACTGTTTTGCAAAAGTGTGCTATACGAAAAGTATGTAATGTCAATCGTTTAGCTCCTTCTATAGTTTTGTTCAGAGCATTGAAAATTCTGCCACTAAAACATTTGTTCTATTTCAAAGTTTCAAAAATTTTTTTTATGAGAGGTGGCTATTTACAGAGCCCAATTTCTAACACTCGCAATTTGCGAAGCAATTCAATTAATGTTGTCGATATTCCTCCTTTCCGTACCACTATATTTAGAAACTTTTACTCCATCGTGTCGTGCAAACTATTTAATCAACTTCCTTTAAATATCCGAGGTCTAAGATCTTTGTCCCAATTCTTAAAATATGTTAAAATGTGGCTTCTTGATTTTATCACGAGGAAATTAAAGTTTTGCTGCCCTATGTTGTATAAATATGTACATTACATTGTTCTATTTCCGTTTTATGTACAAATGTTCCTTTTATATAAACGTTTTCTTTCTCTTTTATTGTTAGTTCATTATAAAAATCTGTACAAACTCAAAATTAATTAAACAGTTCACCCCACACTTCCAAGATCTTTGTCCCAATTTTTAAAATATGTTAAAATGTGGCTTCTTGATTTTGTTCACGAGGAAATTAAAGTTTTGCTGCCCTATGCTGTATAAATATGTACATTACATTGTTCTATTTCCGTTTTATGTACAAATGTTCCTTTTATATAAACGTTTTCTTTCTCTTTTATTGTTAGTTCATTATAAAAATCTGTACAAACTCAAAATTAATTAAACAGTTCACCCCACACTTCCAAGCTATTTTTCACGAAGTGACATTATCACTATTTGTTACTGTACAAATACTTATGTCACTACCTATTCTTTTTTCAAAATTGTTCTAGTAGATTAAGTCAATAAAAGTTTGTTAAATCAAGAATAGTGAATAAATAAAAAAAAAAAAAAAAAAAAAAAAAAAAAAAAAAATGCTTGAGCGGCATTACGGAGTCCGAAAGGCATCCAGGGCCATTCAAACAATCCGAACGGCATAATTACTGCGGTTTTTGGGACATCGCATTCCTCCACCGGTATTTGATTGTAGGCGCGTTGTAAATCTATAGTCGAAAACACTGATTGATTATCCAGGAAGTAAGTAAAGTCATGGACGTGTGGGATTGTGTACCTGTCCGGTAACGTGACTGCGTTTACTCCCCAGTAATCACCACATGGTCGCCATTCTCCGTTGCTCTTCTGCACCATATGGAGCGGACTGGCCCATTTACTTTTTGAAGGGGGACAAATCCCCAACTCCATCATATGCTGAAATTCGGCTTTTGCAATGTGCAACATTTTAGGTGATAAGCGTCTAGCATTATTTGAATGTTTCGGAGGTCCCTTGGTGATGATGTGATGCGTCACTTTTGGCTCTGTTGTCGATGCTGATGAGGTGTGTGTCGGCGATCGCCTCGTTATCCTATTAAATTCTACAAGAAGAGGATGGTAATTATTTGTACGAGAAATGTTTGTTGTATTAAAGGAACTTTGTCTGGTTAATATACCAGGAGATTTTATACTTGTTTTGTTATCTATTAATGGCTTATTCCTTATGTCCACCAAAATGTCGTAGTAATGCAGGAAATCTGCACTGATTATTGGCCGTGTTACATCCGCGATTATGAATCGCCATTTGAAATTTCGTCGCAAACCTAAACTTAAAACAGTTATTTTTTCGCCGAAGGTTTTAATTTTTGTGTTGTTCGCTGCGTATAAAAAACTCGAGAATACATTTTGACGTTTCTGCTGATAATTTGGCGGGAGAACAGAGATATCAGCACCGGTATCTATTAGAAATTGTGTGTGTGTGACTGGGTCCGTAATGAATAAGCGATAATTCGTTTGGCTGTTGTCATTTGCCGCATCAAGTGACAAGCCCGCTAGTTTTCCCGCTTTTTTTGTTGACCATTGAAAAGACATGGAGAGCGACATTTTCTCGCTCTCGCTCCATGGTGATATGTATGCAAATAATAGTATTAGGCGGTGCAACTTAGTGTACTCTTTATTGGACAAATCTAGACTGACTCTAAATACTGATGAGAGCCTTCATTACATTATGGTGTTCTATTACATGCTAGAGATAACACTTTATAATCATATAAGTTCAATTACATATTACTCCTCCTTTCTTACACCTATTCCTTATAAACTAGATATGAATTCATACCTTTCCAACTCAATTTAGTAACATTAATATTTTGGTTATTTTCATTTCAATTTTTCCCATACAATCTTAAATCTAATAAAACTAAAAATGTAATTCATGTATATCTTAAGCCTTAATACTATTTATACTAACATATATGTATATATTCCATAATATTATTATAATAAATGCAAATAAGATTTCGCAATTGATATACCTCTGAGGGTATTTACATTCGTTTATGCGGACTGACTTCTTTGGTTGTCGTAAAAGGAAGGCCTATATCTATCAGGCTTTCGCCTCTCCCTAGATTTCTTACCTTTGACGGTTGGAATGGAGGGGGTTGGGGTTCGGTTCGTTTCCTTTTGTGCTTTTGTGATTCGTAGTCATAATCATCCTTTACTGTCATATCGAAAGTTATAACCTTATTTACACGTTTTTATACCCTATTCTAAGGGTATATTAATTTTGACGCATAGTTTGTAACATACCTTAATATTGCCCGTAGACCCCTAAAAGTTACTATATTTATGATCAGCATCGATAGTAATGTCCATCTAGCCATGTCCGACCGTCCGTCCGTCCGTCTGTCCGCCTGTCCGTCGGCAAAAATTAGGCCTTTAAACTGGGCCTAGAGAGCTGAAATTTTTACCATATACTCTCTAGGGCCCCGAAATAATCAAGTTTACGAATTTTTGAAATCCGCCCACAGACACGCCCACAAACTCAAAAAAACCAAATTTTGGAAAAAATCGAATTTTGAGCTAGGAAGCTGAAATTTTTTATATATGATCTATGACTCCTAAAACTGCTCGGGAAATAAAATTTTCAAAATCCGCCCATGGCGTGTCAATTAAATAATTTTTTTTTTTTTAAATCCAAAGTTTGAGCTAGGGAGCTAAAATTTATAATATATACTCTCTAGGGGCCCTTTATGCTCATGTGCAAATATTTTCAAAATCCCCCTACTGACACGCCCACAATATTTTTTTTTTTTTTTTGAAAATCCAAAGTTTGAGCTAGGGAGCTGAAATTTATAATATATACTTTTTAGGGGCCCTTAATGCTCATGCGTATTTTTTTTTAAATCCGCCTACTGACACGCCCACAATGAAATAACACAATTTTATTGAAAAACCCAAGTTTGAGCTAGGGAGCGTTTTTTCTTACAAAAGCTTCGTTTTTTTTAGATAAAATCTTTTAAATGTTATATAACAAAATATGTAGAGCGTTCTTAACTTATGAGGGATAGGAATAAGAATAGGGTATCCAACAGTTCGCCCAAGCGGACTGTAGCCCGTCCCTATGTTTTTAATTGACTGTCATGTGCCTTTCGAATGCATCCGTTAGCGCGTATTAAATATACTACCTTAGATATCCAGCTTACGATCTCTGCCTTAATCCATCTAACATAATTTCCGAAAACAGTTCTGTACCAAACAGTGTCATTCTTTTTGAAAAAGTTAGTTCTATTTAAATTGGATAAATTTAATTCCTGAAAATTCCTTTTTTCTTTAACTTTGGTTTCATTATGAATTTTACTATTTTTTGTTTTTATGTTTAAATCTTTAAGACATGTTTTCGTTTCATATCCAAAAATTAATCCGATGGACATTTTGTTGTTACTGTTGTTGAATTGTTTCTATATCTTATCAGGAAGTTATTAATTGGCAATTGAAGCGGCAGTGCTTTTGACTTTTCATCAATTAAAAACAGCTCGCTCTGCACTTCCATTTGATTGGGGGTGATAAGGGGGGGTATGTGTTAGCTTAACGTTATTCGTCTTACAAAATGCAGTGATCTCCTTACTTTGAAAAGGAGCTCCGTTATCCGCTACGATTTCCGTCGGAAACCGAACGTAGCGAAGTATTTGCGAAAAATCAAAATGACCTCAATAAAGTGGCTTTAACTATCCAATCTGCCAATCTGCTTGCTGCTCACTTTGCAGTCAGCTCAACGCTCCCAGATTGTGCTTTGTCTCCCCCTGTACTCGAGCGCGTAGAATTCTCTATGGGACCAATCCACTTTCGCACTCGTACAGTGGCTAGAGTACTTCAAGATCTTGACGTTCACAAATCCGCTGGTCCTGATGGTATTTCCCCTATCGTTCTGAAGAGGTGTTCTTCTTCGCTGGCAAAACCATTGCGTAAGCTTTTCCATCTGTCCTATTCTTCAGGACACTTCCCGGGAAGATGGAAAACAGCATTTGTCCAGCCTGTACCAAAAAAAGGCGAATCTTCTTCTCCCTCCTCCTACCGACCAATTGCACTTACGTCCCTTCTTTCTAAGGTCTTGGAAACGCTGATAAACCGTCAGCTAATGAAATATCTTGAATTGCGAAAACTTCTTAATGACCGGCAGTATGGTTTTCGCAGCAACAGGTCCACTGGTGATTTGATGACATATCTAACCGAAAAGTGGAACCAATCTCTTCACCAAGGTGGTGAAAGTAAGATCGTTGCGCTTGATATTTCAAAAGCATTTGACAGAGTTTGGCACCAAGCTCTCTTGTCGAAAATGCGTGCATTTGGAATCGATGATACTCTTCTTCAATGGATTATAAATTACCTTTCGCACCGTTCAATTCAAGTTGTTTCGGATGGCTTCAAGTAAGCAACTCACCAAATAAATGCTGGTGTCCCCCAAGGCTCTGTTCTGTCTCCGACTTTCTTTATCATTTTTATAAATGATCTACTGCCTGTTACTTCTAATCCAATCCATTCCTTTGCTTTGCTGATGACAGTACCCTCAGCTTCTCATATTCGTTTCTTGGGTCACGCCCCTCATCTTCGGGTGTGGAACTGGAACGGCAACGTATGTTAAGCTCATTAAATTCCGATCTTAACAGCATAACTCAGTGGGGTAAAACCAATAGAGTGGAATTTAATGCTTCCAAAACACAATGCTGACTTCTGTCATTAAAGCAAAACCCACACACACTGCCATTATCTATGAATGGCACTTACATCGCTGAAACCGAAAGACTTTCCATTCTCGGTATGTGTGTTAATGACAACCTTCGTTGGAATGACCACATATTCGATGTCGCCAAGAACGCCGCGAAATGTCTAGGCTTCCTTAAGCGTTGTAAGAAATATTTCACCCCTTCTGATCTGGCTACAATTTATAAGGCGTTCGCCCGAAACTCGAGTACAACGCTCATATCTGGTCCGGTGCACCAATAACTTATTTGGAGCTACTTGACAGGATCCAAAAACGCGCGATAAAACTCATTGGCGACCGAGACATCGCGAGATCGATTGACTCTCTTAGTCATCGTCGTAATGTCTCCTGCCTGTCGTTATTTTATCGTTATTTCCACCATAAGTGCTCAAACGAAATAGCCAGTTGCATTCCTCCCCTTGAACATTTCAACCGCAATACCCGCCATGCAGAGAATGCTCATCAGTTCACCCTCAAGCCTGTGTTCGGACGTACAGTGAAGTTCAAAGAATCTTTCCTCAGCCGTACAACACGAATGTGGAATGCTCTTCCCCGCTCCATTTTTCCTACACATTATAACCTACAGACATTCAAAACCAACGTGCATCGGCATCTCTCCTTTTCCTCTCACCCTAATTTCCTTAACGCCCGCGCTGTGTAGCTAATACATTATAAGTGTCCCAACAAATCCCTTTAGTGCGCGCTAATTATAAAAAAAAAAAAAAAAAAAAAATGAAGCTCTATCTACTTTGAAAAAGTATCGAATAAAACAAATATGATCTTGTTTTACATGTACATAAAATCTTTATGTACCCTTTCAAAAGGATAGTACGTTAATGGCCATTTTTGTCCTTTAATATTTGACCCCCTTGAGTCCACTTGCAGACAAACTTCGTTCAAGTTGTTCAATGTCCCTATCGATCGCATGCCACCAAATTAAACCCCTTGCCGCCATTTTCACTCTTACGATACCCTCGTGTCCCTCATGCAACATTTGCAGTGCCCTGAGCCTCAACACTTCTGGTATTACCACTCTGTTTCCTCTAAAAATACAACCCTCACTACTGTTAACGTGCGCGTACCGTGCTTCCTCGGTATCGAGGGAAGAGTACCGTACGGAGAGTAAATAATAAGACAAGTTTTTACAGTACGTTTTACAGTTTTACAGTACCTTTATTGTTTATTTGAGTTTTCTTTGTTTAATTGCTTAATGCTACTTTTAACTAAGAAGGCCCGCCGTCCACTGCGTCGCTGCGACCTGTGTTAGTTATGTTTAGAACTGATTCTTACTCTGATTTGTATACCCTATTCTAAGGGTATATTAATTTTGACGCATAGTTTGTAACATACCTTAATATTGCCCGTAGACCCCTAAAAGTTACTATATTTATGATCAGCATCGATAGTAATGTCGATCTAGCCATGTCCGTCCGTCCGTCCGTCGGCAAAAATTAGGCCTTTAAACTGGACCTAGAGAGCTGAAATTTTAACCATATACTCTCAGGGTCCCGAAAAAATCCAGTTTACGAATTTTTGAAATCCACCCACAAACTGAAAAAAACAAAATTTTGGACAAAATCGAATTTTGAGCTAGAAAGCTTAAATTTTTTATATATGATCTATGACTCCTAAAACTGCTCGGGATAAAAAAATTTCAAAATCCGCCCACTGACACGCCTACAAAGAAATAAAACAATTTTTTTGAAAATCCAAAGTTTAAGGTAGGGAGCTGAAATTTATAATATATACTCTCTATTGGCCCTTTATGTTCATGTGTAAATATTTTCAAATTCCGCCCACTGACACGCCCACAATTAATTTTTTTTTTTTGAAAATTCGAAGTTTGAGCTAGGGAGCTGAAATTTATAATATATACTCTCTAGGGGCCCTTTATGCTCATGTGTTAATTTTTTTTAAATCCGCCTACTGACACGCCCACAATTAAATAAAACAATTTTATTGAAACACCCAAGTTTGAGCTAGGGAGCGTTTTTTTTTGATAAAATCCGTTAAATGTTATATAACAAAATATGTAGAGCGTTCTTAACAATTCAACCATACTTAGACTTTTGTCACGCCCACTTATGAGGGATTGGAATAAGAATAGGGTATCCAACAGTTCGACCAAGCGGACTGTAGCCCGTCCCTATGTTTCTTCCTACATCCAACCTCTTTTATACTACTTAATTGCTGACCTTTTTCCCATTCCTATCCCTTCCACGAGTCAATAGCCATCCAAGTGTTTCCCAACCGCTTAACAATCGTAATTTCAGCAAAAATTGCATTTCCCAATCGTAAAACGATTACGAAATGGCCCACTTAAGTGCTTCCGCCACATGTTCTACAAAAAATGCCTTTCCTGCTTCTTGGGTGATATTTTCCCTTAGTCGGCGATCGGGTGTCACACATTCACAAATGCTTTAATTGTTTGCCAAAACAACTCATAATATTTCCGCATATGCACGGTCGTCGTATGTTTGAATACGACACCGAACAACAGCGGTAAAATTACGAGGCACCTGTGAATGGGCATGACGACCGATTTATGCTAGATGCTCATTTTATGGCGCGTGTGCAAAGTGAACTGAACATGGGCAGTGCTTGGGTGCGCTATACGATTGAATAGTGATGACGAATGGGGGATTGACAATTGATTTAATTGTTTTAGGGTAGGTAGGGATATGGTGCTTAGATGCGGGTGGGTAGAATGGTATGTTGTGCGGGTCACAACATCCCACCCCCCTTGGAAAAAGAAAATTTTCCTGAAGGGTAAAAATTTTCTGCAAGTTGGTATGGATGTAAAAAGAGTATCTTACAATAGTTTAGAATAATAGTGTAAGTAATTTAAAAAAAAAAATTTTTTGATTGTACATATTATAAATACTTTGCTTTAATTTGCGTTGATTCCCAGGGGACGATCAGACCGCGTTCGTATCCAGGGATAGAACATATTATTGTTTTTTTTTCTTTTATATAATTTACATAACTTAGTTTAGAATGTAATAGTGTATAAGTATGTAATTTATATTTTTAAGTGATTGTGCATTCTTGTAGCTTTCAATATACTTTGCTTTATTTGCGTTGATTCCCATGGGACGATCAGATCGCGTTCGTATCCAGAAATGTAACTTATATTATTGGTTTTTATACCCTATTCTAGGTGTATATTAATTTTGACGCATAGTTTGTAACATACCTTAATATTGCCCGTAGACCCCTAAAAGTTACTATATTTATGATCAGCATCGATAGTAATGTCGATCTAGCCATGTCCGTCCGTCCGTCCGTCCGTCCGTCCGTCGGCAAAAATTAGGCCTTCAAACTGGACCTAGAGAGCTGAAATTTTAACCATATACTCTAGGGTCCCGAAATAATCAAGTTTAAGAATTTTTGAAATCCGCCCACAGACACGCCCACAAACTCAAAAAAGCTAGAGAGCTGAAATTTTTTATATATGATCTATGGCCCATAAAACTGATTGGGACATAAAATTTTCAAAATCCGCCCACTGACACGCCCACAATTAAATAAAACAAATTTTGGGAAAAATTGAATTTTGAGCTAGAAAGCTGAAATTTTTTATATATGATCTTTGGCCCATAAAACTGCTTGGGACATACAATTTTCAAAATCCGCCCACTGACACGCCCACAATTAAATAAAATATTTTTTTTGAAAAACCAAAATTTGAGCTCGGGAACTGAAATTTTTAATATATACTCTCTAGGGGCCCTTTATGCTCATGTGTAAATATTTTCAAAATCCGCCCACTGACACGCCCACAATTTTTTTTATTTTATTTTTGAAAGTCCAAAGTTTGAGCTAGGGAGCTGAAATTTATAGTATATACTCTCTAGGTGCCCTTTATGCTCATACTTAATTTTTTTTTAAATCCGCCTACTGACACGCCCACAATTAAATAAAACAATTTTATTGAAAAACCAAAGTTTGAGCTAGGGAGCGTTTTTATTTACAAAAGCTTAGTTTTTTCGATAAAATCCTTTAAATTTTTGTCACGCCCACTTATGAGATATAGGAATAAGAATAGGGTATTCAACAGTTCGCCCAAGCGGACTGTAGCCCGCCCCTATGTTTTTTTTTTGTTTTTCTAGTGAACATGTTTTTGAACTTACGTTCTAAATTAGTAAGTATGTATAACATTCTTTTTCTAGTGAACATGTTTTTGAGCTTACGTTCTTAATTAGTAAGTAAGTATAACATTCTTTTTCTGGTGAACATGTCTTTTTTTTTGAGCTTACGTTCTAAATTATTTAGTATATCATCCCTTTTTTAGTGGACAAGGTTTTGAGCTTACATACTAAATTGTTGAACATGTTTTTAAACTTACGTTCTAAATTAAGTAAAAATATGTAAAATTCACGTTTTTGTTTGTTAGTTTATATTAAAAATTGTATGTATACATATTTGATTGTCTGTGCTCCCCACCCCCCTTGGAGAAAGAAAACTCCAGCCTTGAATAGGTTTGGGGTTTTCTTAAAGGTAGGAAGGAAAAATGTTAGGTTCGTGTATCTAGTACCATACGGGGGATGGGCATTGGGGAAGTGTTTTGTAAGTTAGTGGTTGATGATTCAGTTTTGGGAGTAGTGGTTAAATTGTTAGTGGGAATTGTATCTATTTTTAGGGTTACTGGTATTTCGTTTAACTCCAAATTGTTCGTTTGTTTGCTTTTTGCTTTTTTAATATTTAGATATTTGCATATAATGTAAATTGAGGTTATAAGTATTGCTAGGGTGGCGTAATTTAGAGTATAATGGTGTACATCATGTTTAGTTAATGGGTGTATACCTTTATTCTCTTCGTTCTCTAGCGTTTGGATATCTAATGCTAGCTTTGGGAGTATGTTGTCATCATTGTACCTCAGTAGCGTAACGGTGTTATTGCGAATCGGGACGGGGTTTTTGGTTTTTCCGGTGAAATGGGATATGTTAATTGAGGGGATAAACGATTTCTTTAGGGTTGTTTCAGCTAAGCTATGACCAAAGATCGTTAGATATTCATTTCGGAAGTAACATGGTCCGGACAGTTCTACTGTACCAGCACCGGAAAGAGTGTGGGCTGTCAATTGATTTCCGCAGACTTCATCCAATATTTAGTCCTCACGCGAGGAGAACAGCCACCTTCCTGGTTGTGAGAGTTGTATCCAGATAGTAGTTCCTGGATATTCTTGCACAATACAGGACGTGGGGTTAGCTTCTCGTCTCAGGAGTTGGACTTCGCAATGGTCTTTGTTTGAACTAAAGTCATAAAATGGGTGTATCAATTTGCATAACAATAGAGTGTCAGTTTGTTTGGTACATTCCTTAATATCGTCTGATGTTAGATCGTAGAAATGTCTTTTATCATAATCGATGGATATGTAATTTACACGCGGTTGTATGAATAGGAATTTGTTTTTAATTTTAGTAGGGAATGGCATTACTTTAAAAAGTTGGTAGTTTTCCTTAAAAGGGAGGGGAAATTTAATTTCGTAGATTACTCTTTGTGATCTTGCTGAGACTGTTATCGAGCAAATCTTATAGAGCTCGAGTACGTCGTAATGCTTTACTGGGATGGGCAACCTCGTATTACTGGGTATTTCTTTTAGGATAGTTGTTAGAGCGCTTTCTAGTTGGTCAGGCGCTATGATGTTCGGGTGTGGTTTTCCGTGTCTGACATCTGTGACCATGTCAACCAAATCTTTTAGGGTACCTAGCCTCATGTCGCAGGAGAATAAGGGCTGTGTATGAGACTAGAGCCTCTAATTCGTTGGTAGCCTGCTCACTTTTACTTGTTTTTAAGTAATTGTTTATAAGGTCGGAGATTGTAATTAATTTAGCTTGCATTTGTGCTATTTGAATGGTCAAGGCTGCCTGGGATTTGTTGAAAATATTAACGGTTGTGTCTAGTATAAGTTTCCTTTAGTTCGTTAGAATAATAATTCAAATTTCCTCTTGTTCGTTAGAACAATAATTAACTTTATTTTATATTACAAACGAGTCTGGCTCGGATTGAATCTCACTTAAGACTGACTTACTTGCTAATAAAAATATATTCCAACCATAGATAACCACGCGCTGGTATCGTGACACTTGAACGATGTGTCGATCTTGCAGCTTGTGCAAGATCTCATGTTGCGAGCTCACGTCTGAGATGTCCGGCGACGATGATTACTTGGCGCTGGCATCCGCTGCGTCAGCATATGACTCTGTTGTGTTAACTCCTCCCTTCCTTAAGTTAAGACCGTCCTCGGTCTTTCCCAGAGTTCCAATCATATTCTGAAGTTCAAGTTCTTTGCATTTTTTCCTCTGGTGCTGTTTCAGTTTGAGGATGGCACAACAGACAGCAAAGATGGCGGAAGTCACGCAGCAGGCCAGCACTGAATGCATTGTTATTTTCGTCTTCATCTCCTTGATGTGGCGCAAGTTTTTTTCATTCATTCTATGCAGAAATGGGAGGCTTAGTATTTCGTAGTGACCGGTTATATTAAGTAGCGCTAACGCTGCGGTGCCTGGCCGTCTCTTCTGTATGTTGTTGCGATTAACGAATATGGAGCCGTTGACCCAAACTCTATCGTCAAAAGTGAGTAGGTATGTCCCATTGATGGTTTCCTCAACATCATTTGCTTGTCTCACCTTGGCTGGTCTGTCATTGATTATGATGATGCCATCATCGACTACTACGACGGGATCCAGATGATTAGGTTGAGTGTTGCAATGTGCTACGCTTCCAGAGTGCAGTTGCTGGGCGCAAGTTTTACCAGGTACCTCTTTACAGAATGTCGATGTCGTTGTTAGGCTACAACTACCAATCGCCAGCACTTGGCTACCGCATTCTGCTACCATGTTGTTGTCAGTTAGGTAAAGAGTCGTTCCGCCATGCGAGACCGGGAAAATACTAACTTTTTTGCAAATTAACTTAGGTCTAGGATATTTTATAAGAAAATGCAAGACATCATTATTTTGTAAAATCTTAACGCTATCTACTTCCATTAGTTCTGTTACGCTAATATTTGTGAATTGCTCATTAATTATTGACTTTAAGTCATTGTCGTCAAGAATTGTCGGATTTATTACATTAATTTTAGCAAGTGTTATAGACAACATTAAATTTTTTATCTCAGTGATCATAATTCTATTTCTAGCTAGTAAGATTTCATAAAGGTGAGCGGTTTCAACATGCTCCTTTTTAGAACTTGATATGATAATATTTACGGTGTCTGTTAACTTATTGATTTGCTCTTGTGTTCTTGTATTTATTAATATCTGCCTATTATTTGATTCTGTGAGTTGAGTCTGTGTGAATTTTATCAGTTCAAAGTCGTCAAAATCGGGGGTCCCAGCTATTACCTTTAAAGCTTTGCCTAGAAAGTTTAAGCTTCTGGCATGCCTATGATGCACGTTTAGGGTGTTAAGTAGTGTCTCCAAATGTCCGGCGTCTATTTCCAAGATTTTCCTCATGTGAGTTTGCGGGAAAAGTTCAAACATGCTGACTATTTCGTCCCTCATTTCAGAGTACGCAGTCAGGTTAGTCGTGTGTCTGAGGTAGCCATGGTCCTGCCAGATGACGACGTTTCCGTCTACGATTGGGATATAGTCCGAATGAGTGTAATCCGTTAGCCTCGCGTCTACTGTTGTCATGATTAGAAGCAGTGTAATAAGAACCCTGAAAGAGATGTCTCGTTTATCTTATAAAAAGGATAAAACAAACCTTAAAGGTACAAAATGGCAAAGTTTTCTTACTCTATCCTATTCTATTCTATCTTAGGTTGTCCTTATGGACCACCCTCCCTCTAATGAGAACTGTTGTCCCTAAATCTGCTTCAACTTTTTCCTCCACGTACAGTGGTGTGAGCTTATTACCTAACCTTCTATTGGTCTTCACCAATACTTATTCTCCGACTCGGAAAGTCCTGTTTTGCCTTGATTCATTGTGTCTCTGTAGTAACATTTCTTGTGCTTTTTGAATTTTATTCTTTATTTCTTCCCTAAACTCGACAGGGGCCGAGTGAATTATATCAAGTGGTTTCTGGTTAGTTACCGAATGGATAGTTCTGTTGTATTCTATGGTAGCTTGAAGTATCAGGTCAACCGTGTCTTCTATTTTTCTTTCGAGTTTGAGACATCTTGCAATTTCTAGCAGGGTGCTGTGCAGTCTCTCTACTTGGCCATTAGACGTGCTGTGTAAAGGTGGTGCGTTAACTATGTGGACGTTAAAATGGTTTAGCAGAATTGACCTTATAGTTTCAGAATTCAACGATGCCTCATTGTCGCAGAAAATTGTTTTTGTCTGAGGAAAAATGTTCATTAGCTGTAGGATCGGCGTTTTTACGTCCGCGATTGTACGGGACAGTATCGGTTGGACTACCGCAAATTTAGAAAACTTGTCGACGCAAGTTAGGAAATATTTTTTGTCTGTGGAGAATATGTCAATGTGCAGTATTTCGCCTGCGTATGATTGGATTGGCGTCTCGCCGATTAGTTGTTTTGTTGGGTGTCGGTCATACTTGGCCTTTGAGCAAATTTTGCAATTTGCAATAACCTCGTTTGCCAGTTTGGTAATTTTTGGGAAAAAGTAGTCACGTAAAATCTGTTTTACGTTCTCCTGAGCAGCTCTGTGTGCCCGGTTATGTTCTACAATTACAATTTCTTTTTGTTCAACTTTGTCGAAAATATCCACCACGAATTCTTTAGAATACCAAAACTTTGTTGTTGGGAATAGCTCAACGAGCCTGTGCTGAATGTGGGCCAAAACTGGTAGTTCGCAATGAATTGCATTGACCACATCTGATTTTACCATATCTTTCACTGTTTCTATAAGTGTGTCCCTATCTGAGAAATGGATGAAGTGCCTGCTCTTCCCTCCAAAAATAATGAAAGTGCGGGTTAAGGCTAATTTTGCCTCCTCTATAATTATTTGATTTCTAAAACAGTTTATTGGTTTTTGTGTCGTTTCGATCGTGTAGGTCAGGGATAGTTCACTGTGAATTGTGGCCACGTCAGAGGCTGCTTCGTCCTCTAGAGCGTGAACGTTTTGTCGCGACAGTGCATCAGCGACATGATTTTCCTTTCCTGATTTGTAAAATATGTGAGCGTTGTGCTCGTCAATAAACGCTTTCCAGCATTTGGGTTTCGGTCTGAAACCGCAAACGTGAGAGGTTGATGGTCTGTAAAAATGTTAAGCGTTTTTACCCCATAGAGGTAGTTACGCAGATTTTTTAATGCCCATACTATGGCCAGGAGTTCTCTCTCATTTCTTGCAAAGTGCATTTCCTTGTCTTTGAGGGTCCTTGAAATCATTGTTATCGGTTTTCCGTCTTGAGACAGAACCGCTCCCAGTCCATGTGACGAAGCATCCGTCGTTAAGTCGAACGGCTTCTCATAGTCTGGGTACAATAATGTGACATCTTCCGATATCAAAATTTCTCTCAATTTGTTGAAAGCTTGTAGTTCTTTGTTATTTAGTTTGATATTAATATTTTTGGACTGTTGGGCACTCACCCTGCCGTTTTCGCCTTTTAAGATGTCAGATAGGGGCCTAGCTATGGATGCGAAATCTTTAATAAAGCATCTGTAATAGCTGGCTAGACCTAAAAAGGATCTAACTCCGAACAATGTTGAGGGCTCGGTGTAGTTTTGGATTGCCTCCACTTTGGACGGGCTTGTTTTTATACCCCCTCCTGACACCGTGAACCCGAGATATTCCACACTCTCTTTAAAGAAGTTGGACTTTTCCCGTGAGACCCTCATGTTAGCCTCGTATAAAGCTTGTAAAACCCAGTCAATGTGCTTTACATGGTCTGCCTCGGTTTCAGAGTAGATGATAACTTCGTCGACGTAACCATAGCAAGTCTTTCCGATTTTTTCGCGAAGGACATCGTCTATGGCCCTCTGAAAAATACTAGGAGCATTTTTCAAGCCAAATGGGAGCCGGCAGAACTCGTATTTTCCGCCATTTACGGAAAACGCGATTTTTTCTCGATATCGATCCGCGAGTTCGATTTGGTGAAACCCTGACTTTAAGTCGAGGGTTGTAAAATACTTTGCCTTACCCAAATTTGATAAAATAACCATAACGTTAGGTATGGGATACTTATCGTCAATTGTTTATACCCTATTCTAGGGGTATATTAATTTTGACGCATAGTTTGTAACATACCTTAATATTGCCCGTAGACCCCTAAAAGTTACTATATTTATGATCAGCATCGATAGTAATGTCGATCTAGCCATGTCCGTCCGTCCGTCCGTCCGTCCGTCCGTCCGTCCGTCCGTCCGTCGGCAAAAATTAGGCCTTTAAACTGGACCTAGAGAGCTGAAATTTTAACCATATACTCTCTAGGGTCCCGAAATAATCAAGTTTAAGAATTTTTGAAATCCGCCCACAGACACGCCCACAAACTCAAAAAAACAAAATTTTGGAAAAAATCGAATTTTGAGCTAGAGAGCTGAAATTTTTTATATATGATCTATGGCCCATAAAACTGATTGGGACATAAAATTTTCAAAATCCGCCCACTGACACGCCCACAATTAAATAAAACAAATTTTGGGAAAAATTGAATTTTGAGCTAGAAAGCTGAAATTTTTTATATATGATCTTTGGCCCATAAAACTGCTTGGGACATAAAATTTTCAAAATCCGCCCACTGACACGCCCACAATTAAATAAAATATTTTTTTTGAAAAACCAAAATTTGAGCTAGGGAGCTGAAATTTTTAATATATACTCTCTAGGGGCCCTTTATGCTCATGTGTAAATATTTTCAAAATCCGCCTACTGACACGCCCACAATTATTTTATTTTTTATTTTTGAAAGTCCAAAGTTTGAGCTAGGGAGCTGAAATTTATAGTATATACTCTCTAGGTGCCCTTTATGCTCATACTTAAATTTTTTTTAAATCCGCCTACTGACACGCCCACAATTAAATAAAACAATTTTATTGAAAAACCAAAGTTTGAGCTAGGGAGCGTTTTTATTTACAAAAGCTTAGTTTTTTCGTTAAAATCCTTTAAATTTTTGTCACGCCCACTTATGAGATATAGGAATAAGAATAGGGTATCCAACAGTTCGCCCAAGCGGACTGTAGCCCGCCCCTATGTTTTTTGGTTGAGTTTCCGAAAGTCTATTACTAGACGTTTCTTCTTATTGCCCAACTCGTCAGTACCTTTCTTATCAACAACCCAGTAAGGGTTATTGTAAGGGGATTTGGAAGGCCTGATGATGCCATTCCTTAAATGATCCTTAATTTCGTTATTAACAAAATTAGCTACACCCATAGGGTATGAGTACAGTTTTGAATAAATAGGCTTGATACTTTCAGTTCGAATAGTATCGACAATGTTTGTGTTAAACGGCAGCAACTCGTTACTCGCAAATGCCTTAATTCGTTTTTTTATCATTTTTTGGAATTCAGCCCTCACCAAAAGGGGAATATGTATATCATCTATTTTTACAAAATTAACATTTTCGCATCTGTAGAATTTAATTGCTTCTGATCCAGAATCAAAGCAAATTACGATTTCTCTCAAACAAATTGTGGCATTGACTTGCGTTAGCAGATCAAGACCAATTATCCCATCGAAGGTCGTAAGACTAGGAAGTATAAAAAAGGGACTGCTAATTCCAAACACTTTTAATAAACATTTATACTTAATATTGTCAAAACCATGAATTGATTTTACTAGAAAAGGGGCGTCAACCGACAAGACATTTCTTATCTCCTGCAGGGGTTTGATATAATTTTTCGATGCCCCAGTATCAATTAAAAATTTCATTGGTCTCCCTGCCATTGTTCGTTGTATGAACGGCAGCAGGGAGTTCCCCCTAAAAAATTAACGCAATCGGAATCGGGTGTTTCCGCTTCTACTTCGGCTGCTTCCGATTCAGCTAAGGTCTCATACCCTTCCTGGTTTTGTGGGGAATTTTGCTGGGACATATGGTTAATCCTCTGCCGCCTCTGCCCAGACTGTCTTTCCGAGCTATTCGACCTCTTAAATCCATATCCCTGCCCTTGGTTATTGGCATTATTACCAAAGTTTTGCATTGGATAGTTGGTCGACTGTCGGAAGCGCGACGATGTGGGATCTACCTCCATTCTTTCAACCGGTTCGCGCTTTTGAGGGCCCTGGTTACCATAACTGTGCTGCCTACTATAATAGGGGTTCTTTCCCTGAATGCCTGCATTATACGCTGGGTTGTTGTAATTATTGCTATTGTTTCTATTATTTAAATTGGCTTTATTTTGCGGTCGGATTTGCGATCGCTGATTTTCAAACCTTTGTGCTTTCTCTTCTGAGTTCTTGGCATAGTTCGTTGCGAACATGTACCTTTCATGGTTCGACTCAACTTCTTGAGCCAATGCCAGAGCGGCGGGTAAATCGGACGGACGGGCTGAAAATAGGACGTCGCCGAGTGATTTTTTCAGACCAGATATGAACACGCGAAGCGCATCCGTTCTGTATTTCTCGTTCATAGAGCTAGCTAAAACGCTGTCCAATGTCATTATAGTTTTATTTGCCAGAAGTGTGAGTTTCCTCTCAACTTCATCGTAGTACTGTAAAATTGTAGGATGACCCTGTCTGAGAGTACTCAGTTCCTGTTCAGGTATATTGGCCTTTTGTCGGCGTATGTAAAATCTAACCTAGCTATGATAGCTTTAAAATTTAGAACTGTATTGAACGAGGACAAAACGGCGTCGGCCGATCCCATAATCTTATTTCTGATTATACCTATTGCTTGGTAGTGTCTTGAGCTGCCATTATATTTCTCAAAGACTTTATATGCGGAATGTGCTGCCTGTCGCCAAGACACATAATTTTCTTGCTTGCCATTAAACTCGGGTAAAGATATAACTATGTCGAGAGTCTCACCGCATTCAACACCCTCTACTATTTCTGTATCTTTATACACTTCCACTTCCGGTTTATTTAATTTGGTGCTTGAAAATTGTTTAACTATCTCATCTACTTTCTCATCGAATTCCTCCCTGTGAGTCTCGAGTGCGCTGCGCACTGCGGATTCTATTACAATTTTCAAACCGTCCGCGTTCATATTTATTTCTTTTTCGTTGTCTCTTTCGTTAATACGCAAATACCTAATGTTTTCGAGCACTTGACTCCAATATGAATCACTATCGCTATCACTCATTAATTTTTAAGCACTTGTTTAATAGACACCGCAATTTGGATCTAGTTTTATTAATAATTCTAATTCGAATTCACACCAATATTTCACAACATGTATAATGTTTGTTCAACAATTCTTGACCTCCTGACTTTAGATATATATTTATTTATTATTATTAGATATGATGAGCAAGTCACTTACATTATCTCAAATTCCTTATGTAATCTGCTCATAGCCGCTGTTAGTATCGTCCCGTGCTGCTGGTATCGATTTTTGTTGCTTTGCTGCTTGAAGAGAAGCTGTGTGCTTCGTTTCTGAATGTATCTCCGTTGTGGGTTTTTGTTTACTTTTCAATAATTGCCTTTTCGTGACAGTTATGCTTATTTACTTTGTAACAAGAAATTGAAAAAATAAAATTATTTAAGAAGCCCCTACGCGTGGGCGCCAGTTTCCTTTAGTTCGTTAGAACAATAATTCAAATTTCCTCTTGTTCGTTAGAACAATAATTAATTTTATTTTATATTACAAACGAGTCTGGCTCGGATTGAATCTCACTTAAGACTGACTTACTTGCTAATAAAAATATATTCCAACCATAGAGAACCCCCACGCGCTGGTATCGTGACACTTGAACGATGTGTCGATCTTGCAGCTTGTGCAAGATCTCATGTTGCGAGCTCACGTCTGAGATGTCCGGCGACGATGATTACTTGGCGCTGGCATCCGCTGCGTCAGCATATGACTCTGTTGTGTTAACTTATATACGTTTGGTTTTTGATTAGCCCTAATAGATGGGCTTCGTTGTTATTTTCTATTTGTCTGTCGTAATAGCTAGCATCTTCTTCAGTCAGTGTGCCGAATAGGGTTTTACTAAGAGAGCCGACGGCATTAATCAGCCCACGCTTCTTTCTGTGTTCGAGGGTTAAAAGTCTGTAAGTTTGGTATATATCGTGTAACGCATGGTTAAATTCGATTACTGTGTTGTTACATAAGTTGTTCAAGAGGCTGTCGCCGCAGAGAAGCGAGCAAAGATTACTGATTTTATCGATGTACCGCGCTAGGGTGTCTGTAGTGGTAAATAGCCCGTCTAGGTTATAGTAGGTTACGATTTTCCATTCATTGCTGTAGAGGTTTATACTCCCAAGTTGTTCGAAGTGGATTCCTGAGGTTAGGTTGATTGGAGTGTACACAAGGGCTCCCGGGTATGTAGGGAAGGCTAGGGTTAGCAGCATGAGAAATTTTGTTTCCATTTTCTGTAGATTTAAAGGTAGAAAAAGGGTTGTAGAACAAACAGGTTTGCTGAGTGGGTTGTATTTATTTGTCTTTATTAATCAGAGGGTGTATTCTATATACATGATGGGGTTTAGACTAAAGTATTCCTAGTATCTCCTTTCGTCGTTGCTCCATGTATCGTAGGGGGTTTCACTAAATTCGAAGTTTTCCGAGGCTTCGCTTGGTGTAGGTTCTGAGGCTAGGGTTTGTATGTCGGATTGAGGGTAGGGTAGAGGAAATTGCTCTGGTTCTTGGATGTGAGGGGGTGTGTGTGCTATAGGGTTGTATCTGTGGATGTTGCGTTTTAGTATGTAGAAGGGGCTAAGGGATAGGTTGAAATTTTCTTCAGAGATTCCGAAACTAACAGTGTCTCCTAGATAGACATATGTACCGTTGGAGTGGAGACAATTTTTTATAGTAACGGTCATGTCATCAGGGCTAATTTCCAGTATGGCGTGGATTATGGTGACCAAGGGACTAGGTATATGTATAGCGTTCGGATAGCCGTTGCCGATTTTAGTTATTCCTGTTTGCAAGGTGATTTCTAATTGTGAGGTGACGTTTAATAAGCACCATTGGGAGTTGGATGAGTAGAATATCGACTCCATCCTGTACAAAAAAAAATGTGTATAGAGTTTGGGTAGAGTTTGCGAAGTTAGAGGGAAGATGGCGAGACGTTGGGTATAAAGTCGTAGGAGAGAGGAATGCTGGCGTTATTCCGTGAAGGATTTTAGGTCATTGTTGTGGACCGCTGTAACTTTGTTCCTTATAGTTATTAGGCTGTTTTCGTTGGATAATATTCTAGAAATTTCGTAGGGTCCTTCCCATAGTGAGGAGAATTTGTTCTTACGTACGTGCTTCTTTAGCAAGACTTTGTCTCCTACATTGAATTGTTTGGCTTCGGATTTTTTGTCGTATTGCCTTTTGGAACACTCCTTTTTTCTTTGGAGGATAGTATTTGCTGCTTGGTAGCCGTACTGTAATCTGGCTCGTAGCTCATTTGCATAATTTTCATAATTATGGGAGGTTTTTGGCTTTTGCTCGAGGATACTAGGAATATTGGCGGGGAAACCGTAGAGTAGTTTATACGGTGTAAAACCGGTACTACTGTGAGGAGAAGTATTATATACAAACATAGCGTAAGGGATCCAGGAGTCCCAGGTTAGAGGATCCTTGTTGACATAGTGACGTAAGTATTCCGCCAGAGTTCTATGGCTTCTTTCCAATGCTCCGTTTGTTTGTGGCTGATATGGGGTGGTATTAAGTTTCTTGATTTTCATCAGAGTACATATTTCTTAAAATAAATTGCTTAGGAAGTTAGTCCCTTGATCAGTTAGTAGGGATGAGGGTATGCCGTGACGGCAGATAATGTTTTCCACGAAGGCTCTGGCTACCGTGGGTGCTTCGGCGTTGGGGAGAGGGTATGCCTCTGAGAGTTTGGTAAGGTCGTCTTACAAAGTCAAAATATATTTTTGGTCGGTATAGCTTACGGGTAATGGCCCGACAATGTCTAACGCAACTCTTTCAAACGGTTTCGAGCTGGTAGTGGTTATTCTCATAGGGATAGGCGGGTTGTTCTTACTCTTGTTAAGTTGGCAAGAGATACATCTATTAATGTAAGTATCGACGTCTTGCGCCATTGTCGGCCAGTAATACTTAGACTTTATGCGCTGGGTAGTTCGAGATATCCCTTGGTGTCCTCCAAATGGGGAGTCGTGGTAGTCGAACAGTACCTGATTTATCTTCTCTTTGTCGTCGAGAAAAATCCGCTCGTCAGAGAAGATGTGTATGACGATAGTCATGGTTTGGAAAGTGTTCTCCAGAAGGAGTTTAATGTCTCTTTTGGAGGAGATCTCCATAAGGGGTAGGGCTATACCTAAATCCTGGATATTGTCATTCGTGCAGAACTCTTTGATTTTATTAAAACGTGCCGTGGTTATTCTTTCGTCACTCGTACTTCAGTTTGGTAAGGGGAGGGTGGCGACACAGATTGTGGAGTTATTTAGAGGATAAGTAACCGTTTTTCTAATAGGGGGTTTTTTGAATTGGGGAATTTTTTGTTTGAGGACTGCTTCGTCGTCAGTCTCGATAATGGGTAATATGATTAATTTGAGTTTAATGTCTCTGTTTTTATAAATAGACCCTTTATCTTCTTGAACGGTAAAACTGGAAAGTGGTTGTATAGTATCGGTTTCATCTTGACGTGACTGTTGAGGAGCCGTCTTGTTCTGTGTTTGGCCCCTAGTAGTTACCATTGCTACAGTAGGTATTCTACTAAGAGCATCGGCATTTGAATTAGATTTGCCGGCTTTGTAGATAATTTTATATTCATATTCTTCAAGCAAAATTCTCCATCGTGCTAGACGGGAGATAGGATCTTTCAGGCTCATTAACCATTGTAGGAATTGCTTTACCGCGAAGACTATGGCTAAGAGTTCTTTCTCCGTAGTGGTGTACCTGGTTTCGGCGTCGTTGAGGGTGCGACTAGAGAAACAAATTGGTTTGTCTTTGCCGATGGTTCCTTGGGATAGAATGGCTCCTAAACCTATGTCGCTAGCATCCGTAGTAATGATGAATTCTTTAGTGAAGTCGGGATATGAGAGTATATTAGGGTTTATCAATTTGTTTTTTTAAAATAGAAAAGGCTTCGTCACAGAACGTGCCCCATTTGAAAGTAGTATATTTTTTTTAAAGCTGGGTAAGGGGTTTCGCTATTACAGAGAAGTTGTCAATAAATCTGCGGTAATAACCGACGAATCCTAGAAATGATTTTATGCCTTTGGCGTTTTTGGGTACGGGATAAGTTTTTACGGCTTTTATCTTTTCTGGATCTGGTTGAATTCCCGCTTCGCTTATTACATGCCCGAGGTACATTAATTCTTGTCGCATGAAGTGGCATTTTTCGGGTTGGTGTTTAAGATTATAATGGCGTAATCTATTAAGGACTCCGACCAACTCCTGGTTATGGTCGTCCAAGTTCGCGACGTAAATGACGATGTCATCCACGTAGACGAAGCAGCCTATTCCGATCATTCACATTAAGACGTTATTCATCATTCGTTGGAACGTTGCCGGGGCATTTTTTAATCCAAACGGCATTCTATTATACTCAAAATGTCCGGATGGGATGCTGAATGCAGTTTTCCCTGGGTCTGAGTCTTCAACGAGGATTTGATGAAATCCATTGGCTAGGTCGAGCGTGCTAAAATATTTAGCTTTGCCTAGTTGGTCCAAAATGTCAGTTATGTTGGGAAGAGGGTATGCATCGCCTACGGTGGCGTCGTTTAACCGGCGATAGTCTACGACTACTCTCTATTGTTTGTTGCCTTGAGCGTCGGGTTTTTTCGGGACGAGCAGCAAGGGGGAGTTCCAGGGACTGTAGCTAGGTCTTATTATGTTCTCCTTTAGCATTTTATTTACTTGTGTATTGATTTCGTTCTTGTTTGCTTCGGGAAGTCTGTATGGACGGATGTATATAGGGGGCTTATTTGGTTCTGTTTCGAGAGTATGCTTTATAGCGTTTGTGTAAGTGAGGGTATCTCCAGGGAGAAAGAATAGATCGTTGTAAGTTCTACAAATTTTTGTGAGTTCTCTTTTTTCTTCGGAGTTGCAATGGTCAAGCCTTATAAATTTCTGCAAATGCTCCAATCTCTTGTGGATAGGATCCAGATCGGGTTGGGCGTTGACGTGCTCGAATTCGTTGAGGTCGTCCCATTCTAGTTCTAGGTCGGGTATACGCAATATGGTCTCATTTTCGTTGACGTTAAGTAGTAGAATTTTAACTTTCTGCTGATGAGCTTTAGCTACGGAAGAGGCAATGTAGACTCCAGCGCGGACCTGTTTTTTCCGAAACACTACATCCTTTTTGCAGTTAAACGGTATTTCTACCACCTGCTCACTCCTGGGTCTTATCCTTATTTCACCTGACATTCCCCTTTCCGTTAGTGTGTGATCATACTGTTCGATCGGATGAACCATAGTATGTTCTCCTTCAGAGTTATAGATCGTTTCGGTGGCGCCGGATATCGTGAATGGATTTATTTCCAGAGTGTTGTCAGCGTAATTTATCGTTGCCGATTATTCCGTCAAAATCAAAGTGCGTATTACCTTCTAGGACATGGAAAGATGCGCCAACTCATAGCAATGTGTCTCTGCTTGGAATAGTAGAGTTTCGTTTGAGAGAGTTGAACCTATAGAATTTTCTCCGAAAATATTGGAGGTGATCATGTTGCCGGGGAATGATTTGCTAGTGAAGGATGGGGATTTGATTTCCGCTCCGGTGTCTATTAATAGATTTTTTATAGTACCGTTCTTGAGCGGGATTCTGATCGTGAAAAGTTCGTTATTAGGGATAAGGGAAACGTGTAGTTTAAGTGTAGATTTTAATTCCTGTGGATGTCGGCTGTCGTATTTACTCGGGAGAGGTTGCCGGTCTCTCCTTCCCGAGGGTGATCGTTTCCCGGATGGTTTGGGGGTACTTCGGAATTTTGATGTGGTTGTGGTTGTGTGTGTGTGTATAAGGGTGTGCGGGGAGTTGTTGGAGATTCACCCGTCTGTTACCATTATTATTTTGTCTTTGGTGAGTTGGTGTGAGAATGTGTGAGTTAGGGTGCTGGACGTAAGAGTTATTGGGAGGAAGAGTGTGTGGAGAGTTATGATTTCGGGAAGTTGTCCCTGGAGTGAAGTTGTGGGATTGGCTTGCATGTAGGTGCGCTAATCTTAGTCGGCAAACGTCTTGCGTATGGTATGGCTTATTACAATATCCGCATCTCACGAAGTTTACTTCGTTCTTGATCCTAGGGGCAAAATTTGGGAGGTTTGAAATACAGGTTTCTCGGGTATGCCCCGTTTTGTGGCAAAGTTGACACACCGGTTTAGGAGGATACGAGGGGTAAGGAGGTCGCGAGGGGGTGGTTTTGTGTTCCATAGCCATAGCGCATCTTTCTAAACGAGTTGAATGGTCTTCCGCGTATTCAATTGCTCTTCTAAGATCTGATGCTTCGCTTTTCTTTTCGTGGTAGTGGTATCTGCTTGCGCTGCCGTCTGTAGTATGAGTGTCCTCTGTCCTTGCTCTGGATCTTCTAAGGTTGCCAGGCAGGCTTCTTGCCCTATAGTTGATGTTACGGCCTGGTCTTTTGCACTGCCCAAAGTTGGCCAAATACCTTCGCTCTAAAGCTGGCAAGGACTTATGGTTTTGGGACTTCTAACACTTTTCACTTAGCACTTTCACTTTTACTAGGTTCCTTATAAAGCGAGGACCTTACCGCTTAAAAACTAGTTTTTTTTTTTTGTATGTTTGTTGTTGGTTGTCGGGACCTTTGTAGGTATCCCACCGCTGCCACCAATGTTAACGTGCGCGTACCGTGCTTCCTCGGTATCGAGGGAAGAGTACCGTACGGAGAGTAAATAATAAGACAAGTTTTTACAGTACGTTTTACAGTTTTACAGTACCTTTGTTGTAGTTTCCTTTGTTTAATTGCTTAATGCTACTTTTAACTAAGAAGGCCCGCCGTCCACTGCGTCGCTGCGACCTGTGTTAGTTATGTTTACAACTTATTCTTACTCTGATTTTTCTTCCTACATGCAACCTCTTTTATACTACTTAGTTGCTGACCTTTTTCCCATTCCTATCCCTTCCACGAGTCAATAGCCATCCAGGTGTTTCCCAACCGTTTAACAATTGTAATTTCAGCAAAAATTGTATTTCCCAATCATAAAACGAATACGAAATGGTCCACTTAAGTGCTTCCGCCACATGTTCTACAAAAAATGCCTTTCCTGCTTCTTGAGTGATATTTTCCCTTAGTCGGCGATCAGGTGTCACACATTCACAAATGCTTTAATTGTTTGCCAAAACAACTCATAATATTTCCGCATATGCACGGTCGTCGTATGTTTGATTACGACACCGAACAACAGCGGTAAAATTACGAGGCAATTGTTTTAATTGTTTAGGTTAGGTAGGTAGGGATATGGTGCTTAGATGCGGGTGGGTAGAATGGTATGTTGTGCGGGTCACAACACTACTTGAAAACTCAATCTTATTATGTATTAATAAATTTTTGTAAAATATTCTCCTTTGCATATCTCGGTCACCCTGTTTCGATAAATTTCCGCACTTTTTGATAGAACTGAGTCTTTGAGTGTTTCTTCCATCATTTCGTTTCTGTCAATTCGAATATTTCCAGTAGAACAAAAACAATTTATTAACGCATTTGGTACGTCTGTTGCTTCTCGAGGTAATCGAGAGAGAGCATCAGCATTTCCCATATTAGAAGCCGTTCTATAAATTATCTCATAGTCATATTGTGACATCGTTAATGCCCACCTTTGTAGTCTCGCTGCGGTTATAGCATTGGTTTTCTTTTTACCACTATATATTTTAAATTTTTGCCCATAAATATATTTGTGTAATTTGTTCACCGCAAATAGTATGGCTAAAGCTTCCCTCTCAATTTGCGAGTATCTTTTCTCCGCTTCCGATAAGGTGCTTGATGCAAACAATATCGGACGTTCTTCCCCATTTTCTATGTGAATTAAAATTCCTCCCACGCCATATGAACTTGCGTCGGCTACTATACCTAAAGGTTTTGATGGGTCATAATGAACCAACAAATTGTTATCATATAACCATGTTTTACTAGTTTAGAATACTTGTTCGCACTCCCTAGTCCAAATGAATTCCGTGTCTTTACGCAGTAAAACGTAAAGGCCAGCAAGTCAGGATGATAGGTTTGGGATGAACCTCCCGTAAAAATTTAATAATCCCAGGTATGCTTTTAAAGTGGTTGTGTCTTTTGGGCTTGGTGCCTTGAAGATTGCCTCCATTTTATCTTTTTTCGGCTTTATTCCCCGTGCCGTAATTTCGTGACCCAAAAATTCAACATTTTTCTTAAAAAACTTGCATTTGTTCCAATTTACCTTGACGTTGTGTTCATGGAGTCTAAAAAGGAGTTAAGTAAGGTTATCATAACAGTCCTTGTTAATTTTAATTTTGTGGATTTAATAAACTTTATTGCGGTTAAGGAACCCTTCACCCGTACAGCCAAAATGCAAATCACTTAATTTCTAACAAACAAAATGGTTTCGCTGAGCGTGGGAATCCAATTCATATCTTTCGCGATTATTAGTCGAGTGCATTATTGCACATCCCCTGTTTTGTTCGTGGGAATGAAAACCTTTGCGTAGGCTCACGCAACCCATGTTTCGGCACGAAACATGGACTAGAAATTTGGATTCCCACACTCGTCGCAACTTAAGATAAGATATCAAAAATAATAACAAACATATGGACGGGCTACAGTCCGCTTGGGCGAACTGTTGGATACCCTATTCTTATTCCTATCCCTCATAAGTGGGAGTGACAAAAGTCTAAGTATGGTTGAATTGTTAAGAACGCTCTACATATTTTGTTATATAACATTTAAATGATTTTATCAAAAAAAACGCTCCCTAGCTCAAACTTAGGTGTTTCAATAAATTTTTTTTATTTAATTGTGGGCGTGTCAGTAGGCGGATTTAAAAAAAATTAACACATGAGCATAAAGGGCCCCTAGAGAGTATATATTATAAATTTCAGCTCCCTAGCTCAAACTTTGGATTTTCAAAAATTAATATACCCGTAGAATAGGTTATAAAAAAATTGTTTTATTTATTTGTGGGCGTGTCAGTCGGCGGATTTTGAAATTTTTTCCTGAGCAGTTTTAGGAGTCATAGATCATATATACAAAATTTCAGCTTTCTAGCTCAAAATTCGATTTTTTCCAAAATTTGTTTTTTTTTGAGTTTGTGGGCGTGTCTGTGGGCGGATTTCAAAAATTCGTAAACTTGATTATTTCGGGACCCTAGAGAGTATATGGTTAAAATTTCAGCTCTCTAGGTCCAGTTTAAAGGCCTAATTTTTGGCTACAGACGGACGGACGAACGGACATAGCTAGATCGACATTACTATCGATGCTGATCATAAATATAGTAACTTTTAGGGGTCTACGGGCAATATTAAGGTATGTTACAAACTATGCGTCAAAATTAATATACCCTTAGAATAGGGTATACAAATGCAATTGCGCATTAATGAATATGATTGGCATTGAACATAATGCAACTGGGCATTAATGAATATGATTGGCATTGAACATACTCCCCCCTTTTGAGGGTTTCTAGCCTCTAAATTTAAGAAGCAGACAGAATGAAGTAAAAAATTATAAATTTTCATGCGAACAAAAATATGGATTTAAATATTACAAACTGGATTATTAACTTTTTAAACCCTATAAAATGTATAAACTTAGATTTAATCATAACAAGATATATCTTAAGTCTTTAAAACTCTTCCTTTTTTTCAAAGAGATATAGCAAGTTTTGGATTAGCCGCAACATGCAGCGTACAACTTAAGTTTAATGATACATACACAAATATTTGAATTTAAAAATAGCAAAAAAACATAGGGACGGGCTACAGTCCGCTTGGGCGAAGTGTTGGATACCCTATTCTTATTCCTATCCCTCATAAGTGGGCGTGACAAAAGTCTAAGTATGGTTGAATTGTTAAGAACGCTCTACATATTTTGTTATATAACATTTAAAGGATTTTATCAAAGAAAAAAACGCTCCCTAGCTCAAACTTGGGCGTGTCAGTAGGCGGATTTATAAAAAATTAACACATAAGCATAAAGGGCCCCTAGAGAGTATATATTATAAATTTCAGCTCCTTAGCTCAAACTTTGAATTTTCAAAAATAAAAATAAAAATTAATTGTGGGCGTGTCAGTGGGCGGATTTTGAAAATATTTACACATGAGCATAAAGGGCCCATAGAGAGTATATATTATAAATTTCAGCTCCCTAGCTCGAACTTTGGATTTTCAAAAAAATTGTTTTATTTATTTGTGGGCTGATCCCTTTACCAACGTCAATGTGGTAGGTAAGTGAGCTTTGGCCAGCATAATTTGTTCAGTAAGTTGGGGTGGAGTTATCAATTGAGGATTTATCCTGGCATGATTTAAATCCAAAAGCACATCCAGCAGTATTTCTTGAATGCTTTCAAAATTTGAAATCACCAAAAGCAAGTATGAAGTAAGCGAAGCGATATTTTGCTTGACCTCCTGCAGTCCTAATTTTTCATTAATGAAGTTTGCGGTCTTTCCTAAATACGCATTAAGAGCTTCAAATTGTTGACTAATTTGAAGTGCACTACGCTTAAGGAGATTGGTCGTAGAATCGGCAATGGAACTTTGTTTTCGGATTAATTCCGCGAAGTGCCTTTCGTTATTTTTAACGCCTTGTATTTGAGCTTCAATATGCCGAGCGTCATCCTGATCGAGAATCTGTCGTGACCCACTATATATGACCAGTACGAGACCCCTTTTTGTATATCACTCATCGGTTGCCATTCCTAGAACGCATACTCTGTGTATCATCTTTCTTGTCATTCACGCAACCGAGCCATCAAACACATTAAAACGTTTAAGTCCAATAAGTGTTTCATCTTCCATGAACCCATTCACAAAAGTAACCTTACACTGCACTTGTTAAACATTTATCGCCTGATTATACCCTATTCTAGGGGTATATTAATTTTGACGCATAGTTTGTAACATACCTTAATATTGCCCGTAGACCCCTAAAAGTTACTATATTTATGATCAGCATCGATAGTAATGTCGATCTAGCCATGTCCGTCCGTCCGTCCGTCCGTCCGTCCGTCCGTCCGTCGGCAAAAATTAGGCCTTTAAACTGGACCTAGAGAGCTGAAATTTTAACCATATACTCTCTAGGGTCCCGAAATAATCAAGTTTAAGAATTTTTGAAATCCGCCCACAGACGCCCACAAACTCAAAAAAACAAAATTTTGGAAAAAATCGAATTTTGAGCTAGAGAGCTGAAATTTTTTATATATGATCTATGGCCCATAAAACTGATTGAGACATAAAATTTTCAAAATCCGCCCACTGACACGCCCACAATTAAATAAAACAAATTTTGGGAAAAATTGAATTTTGAGCTAGAAAGCTGAAATTTTTTATATATGATCTTTGGCCCATAAAAATGCTTGGGACATAAAATTTCCAAAATCCGCCCACTGACACGCCCACAATTAAATAAAATATTTTTTTTTGAAAAACCAAAATTTGAGCTAGGGAGCTGAAATTTTTAATATATACTCTCTAGGGGCCCTTTATGCTCATGTGTAAATATTTTCAAAATCCGCCTACTGACACGCCCACAATTATTTTTTTTTTATTTTTGAAAGTCCAAATTTTGAGCTAGGGAGCTGAAATTTATAGTATATACTCTCTAGGTGCCCTTTATGCTCATACTTAAATTTTTTTTAAATCCGCCTACTGACACGCCCACAATTAAATAAAACAATTTTATTGAAAAACCAAAGTTTGAGCTAGGGAGCGTTTTTATTTACAAAAGCTTAGTTTTTTCGATAAAATCCTTTAAATTTTTGTCACGCCCACTTATGAGATATAGGAATAAGAATAGGGTATCCAACAGTTCGCCCAAGCGGACTGTAGCCCGCCCCTATGTTTGTGTATCTGCATTTATACTTCACATACCTACACTAGAATAGCAGATACACAATTATATGGGCCAGTGTAAGGCGAAGCGAATGCTATATTATCATTGTATATAAACCTTATAGTAGTGCAACCGTGCGTAAACGACGATACGCCACCAGTGCGCATTCGCCCGCAACAAATCATGATAGTCTAGTTCTACACCATTCCGTAGGAACCATTGCACTGTAATTGGGACAACGCAGGTCAACGTTTATTTTTGATTATTGGTGCCGATTGACATGGGATCGATATTTATGATGAGGGCGCATTTTCCATATGGAAATGCGGCATAACGCATTTTCAAATGGATAGTGTCAAATATCATATGTGCGTGGTGGGGATGGATCCCATGAGTGAAAACTAGTATAAAAGGACAAGGAATGGAATAGGGAGGTCAGAAGACGTTTGACTTAGAACCAGTAAATTACTAAAACTTACTCGAAAGGTCGCAGCCAAAAGCATAGAGACAGCGGGCCCTAGAGTGAATAATAATAATAAAGTACACATAAGAAAAAGCAAAGTGACTTTTCTTTCATAAAATCGACGATTCTCCCGGTATCGACTCTTCTCCTCACCTTACGAGGAAAGCACGGTCGATATACCGGTTATTACATTGGTGGCAGCGGTGGGATACCCAAAGAGGTCCCAACTACCAAGCAAAAAAACAAAAAAAAAAACACAAGACAAAGATCTTGAGGCGTCTCTGGAGCTATATACCAGAGAAGTAGAGTGTTAAAGTGCGCATTAAAGTGTAAAAAAGGGTTAGAAGTCCCAAAAACATAAGTCCTTACCAGCTTTAGAGCTAAGGTATTTGGCCAACCTTGGGCAGTGAAAAGACCAGGCTGTAACTGCATCTTTAGGGCGTGAAGCCTGCCTGGCGTCAAGCAAACCAACAGCATCAGCAGCAGCAATAACACCAACAGTAGCAGCAGCAATAACACCAAGAGCAGCAGTCAACCGAGCAACCACCTACGCAGCAACTTCAGCCACGACAAGAGCAGCAGATTTATTCAAGGTATTTTAGGAAAATAAGCTAAGAGATATTTTTTTTTACATTTATACATATTTACGCATATTACTCTCGCGACTCCTTCCCTTTTAAACCTTGATTCTGTTTCGTTTTTTCCCTTCAAAATTACACGACTATACGTCACTAGGCAGGCGGTAAGGCAAGCACAAATAAGCGCTTCCCTCTTTGAGAATTTGCCCTTCCATTTTTCTTTTGAGGAAGATCTACCCCATTGTCCTACTATGGATATTAACGTAGGAATACGTTTCAATATCATCCCGATCTTTAATGGCAAGCCATCCGAACTAAATAAATTCTTGTCCTGCGGCAACATCCTCTTTGCTTCAACCAAAGAAGCCGACCAACCGACCTTTCTGGAGATCGTAAAAACTCGACTTCAGGGTCCCGCGTTTGACATTACACAACATCAATCCTTCACTTCTTGGCAAGACCTCAAGAGGAAACTAGAGCTCGAATTTAAAGAAGAAAAATCTCGTTCTGGCGCGCACAATGAGTTAGTTTCGATAAAGCAACAGGTCAGAGAATCGGTGAAAGAATACGGCGACCGAGTATGTGCGGCGCTAAAAAATCTTAGCTCCGCGACCTATGCCATGACTAGTGAGGATGCCGTTAGAATTTTCTTACTTGAAGAAGATAAGAAGCTTGCAATTCAGGTCTTTGAAGACGGTCTAAGAAATGACCGACTACAATTAATAGTAAAGGCACACGGCGAGTCCGACCTAAAAAGGGCTATAGCCCATGCGGATGGTCATGCCGTCCGGCTAGAAAGCGGAAATGCTCTCCAAACCAGCAGACCTAACAGGCCAGCATCCTTTCCAAAGATTTCTTGCCAACTTTGCGGTAAACTGGGCCACACCCGAGAAAGGTGCTATCAAAATACCCAATTTCCTAACTTCCCAAGGAGACCCCAATTAAAAACAGAAATACAGTATCTAAGGTGCAATTACTGTCAAAGACCTAATCACACTCAAAATGAGTGTAGATTATGGTTAGCCCGGAATGCACCAAGGCACTACCCCCAAGGTGAATCAGCAGTACCAAATTTGAGAGCAAGAAATGACGCTGCAAACCCAGGCTTCAGCGGGAGGTCACGGCCTCAAAACAACGCAAGGCCCAATGACAACCACGGTGTCCGGTACTCCAATGCCAATCAGTAACAGGAGTCGGGAAACGTAAATTCTCGGGGGGACACACACGGCAACTCCTCTCGAATAGTCACCCAAGCCGAAGTCTACCAAGCCCCGAACTAAGTCTGAAATTCTGCGTATCGTTCTTTTCTGAGTTCAAAGAACCAACGATACGCATCAAACTTAGCCCCTCAAACAAAATCTATACGACCCTGCTGATTGACACTGGAGCCGACATAAGCCTCTTAAAGAATTCATCAATTCAGAACTTGGATATAGGAAATAAACTCTACACCATATCCACTATAGCCGGGGATTCTTTAAAAACCCTGGGGTTAGTATGGTGCACCTTAGAATTTTAAACCGATGACCACACCTTGCATTTGGATCATCCTTTTCATCTACTCACAGATCAAATTAACCTTCCTTATGACGGTATAATTGGAAACGATTTACTATCAAAATTTAAATGCCTGGTGGACTATAAAAGTAATTCATTGGTAATTCCAGGTTTTAAACAGAATTTTTTTTAGAAAAGACACTTAGAAGCAGACCTAGGGGACATTAAACCTAAGCTAAACACTAAAGAAAGAAAAAGTTCAGCTAAAAGTAAGACTGAGGACAAGAGTGCCTCAGCAGAATGTGAGATTGAAGTAAGAAAAGGTTCAGCTAAAAGTAAGACTGAGGACAAGAGTGCCTCAGCAGAATGTGAGATTGAAGTAAGAAAAGGTTCAGCTAAAAGTAAGACTGAGGACAAGAGTACCTCAGCAGAATGTGAGACTGAGGTAAGAAAAAATCCAGCTAAATGTAAGACTGAGGACAAGAGTGCCTCAGCAGAAGGTAAGACTGACCGCAAGAAAAATAATACAAATTTGGAAAACCTTAACGAAATAATAGTTATTCCTTACGAGGAAATGCCCACGGGCACAGGCACGGGGAATTTCAGACAGGCCCCCATAAATAATTATGAGCAAGGACCAATTATCCTACAACCCCGAAGCCAAAAGGTAATAGAAGTTCCGTTGAATTACATGTATGAACCTATTTTAGGAGACATAATCATACAAAAGCAACAGTTCATGCCAGGCTTATATGTGGGCGAAACTTTACTTTTTACTTTTTGAAACTTTTCTTTTTACTTTGATGAACACGTTGGAAACGGAGCAAAGGATAAACATCGAAGACCTTGATCTCAAATGGGACAATCTAGATGATTTTAACCTAGTATCCAACCAATCCAGCGAAATAGTCAAGGGCAGACTTAATAAATTACAATCAGCCATTGATCTCAGTCACTGTAACGAGGAAGAGAAACAATCAATCCAAACAATTTATAGAGAATATAACGATTTATTTTTTCTTGACGGCGATAAACTTACGTTTACAGAGACATTGAAACATAGGATCATCACTGATCAAAACAAACCTCCTTCATTTGTCAGACCATATAGACTCCCTGACACACAAAAAACCACGAACAAGTGAATGATATGTTAAAAAATGACATTATTCAGCACAGCACTAGCCCATGGAACTCCCCTTTGCTCCTTGTACCCAAGAAACCAGACAAGGAAGGTAACAAGCGATGGCGGGTCGTGGTAGATTTTCGTAGGCTTAATGAGTTAACGGTTGCCGATGCATACCCCCTACCAAACATTACCGATATTTTAGACCAGTTAGGCAGAGCATCTTACTTTAGCACTCTGGATTTGGCAAGCGGATTTCACCAAATCCTCATGGATGTTGAAGACAGGCGTAAAACTGCTTTCAGCGCCCCATACGGGCATTACGAATACAATCGTATGCCCTTTGGCTTGAGAAACGCACCCGCAACTTTCCAACGGTTAATGAACACTGTTCTGATTGGCCTACAAGGATTTGACTGCTTTGTTTATGTCGATGACATAGTCCTGTAGGGATACGACTTACGAGATCATAACACAAAGCTAAAAAGAATATTTGACCGTTTACGACAACACAACTTGAAACTCCAACCAGAAAAGTGTAACTTTCTGAAAAGGGAACTCATGTACCTCGGTCATATTATCTCTAAACACGGTCTCAAACCAGATCCCGAAAAGGTAAAAGCAGCAAAAACTTACCCAACACCCCAAAACGTAAAGGGAATAAAAACATTTCTTGGGTTCATAGGCTATTACAGGCGGTTCATCGAAAATTTTTCAACCATAGCTAAGCCCCTGACAAAATTATTAAAAAAAAATGTCGTATTTAAATGGGATGCTTTCTGCGATGAGGCGTTTCAAACTCTAAAAAGTAAACTCATAAAACCCCCAATCTTAGCCTACACAGACTTCAACAAAGATTTTATAGTAACGACTGACGCCAGTGACATTGGACTAGGTGCTGTACTATCACAAGGAGATATTGGTCAAGACAAACCTATCTGTTATGCCAGTCGCACTCTGAACGACGCTGAAACTCGATATAGCACTACCGAAAAGGAGCTCCTGGCAATCATCTATGCTGTAAAACAATTTAGGCCTTACATCTACTGGCGAAATTTCACAATATGTACGGATCATAAGCAACCTCAAAGATCCGACATCAAGACTAGGGCGTTGGAGAATACTCCTAGCTGAGTACGAATATCGAATTGTGTACAAGGCAGGGAAATACAACTCTAATGCGGATGCTCTAAGTCGCATCCCCACAAAAGTCAGCAATACTGAAAAGAAAAACAAAGTGCTAGCTACGAGTATCACTAGAAGTAAAGCAAAAGGGCCAAATTTGGATGAAATAACTGTGATAGGTAGCGAAGAAATCACACTTCCACCGGTTGAGTGTAAGATAGTTGAAACTTTTAAGCCCATAATATTTTCCGAACATCATTCACCCATCCAAATTTTTATTCTATCTAACAAAAAACGCCAAGAGGAAGAATTACTAAACAACATTGCTAACTATAACCGCCCAAACCCCAATGAATTAAAAATATACCCTAACGCTTCAAAATCTTGTACGTATATCATTACCACTGTACGATCGGATTTAATAAACACATCCGGATTTGAAATGAACCTTATTAAAATTCGGAACCACTGTACAAGGGACGAGGTAAAACAAATCGATATCTCTATCCCACCTAGTGAGCCAATAAATAGT
Organism: Portevinia maculata; assembly: GCA_949715645.1. NCBI lineage: Eukaryota > Metazoa > Arthropoda > Insecta > Diptera > Syrphidae > Portevinia > Portevinia maculata. The sequence goes on from OX454527.1 coordinate 132,224,567, forward strand.
CATCTCAAAAACACCATACTTAAAGTATTTTCCCAAACAAAGATCACTTTGTTCATTTACACCGACAATCGAATTAATCTAGTCGATCCGCAAGAGATAGATAAGATACTGTGTGACTACCACAAGTCAGCCCTTGGAGGCCACCAAAGAATCTCCCGCACTATAAAACGTCTCAGAACTAGATACTTTTGGCCGACTCTCGTAAAAGATGTAAAGGAATTCATTCGCAAATGCGAATCTTGTCAAAAAAACAAATTACGACACAACCAGCGAATTCCTATGAAAATTACTACAACGAGCACAAGTCCCTTTGAGCGTATAGCTTTGGACATTGTCGGACCACTCCCAACCAGTTATGATAACAATAAGTATATCTTAACGTTCCAGGACGATCTAACGAAGTTTACCGAGGCAATGCCATTACCAAATGCAGAGGAACTACTGTAGCGCGTTGTTTTGTAGAGAATATTGTATGTCGTTTCGGACTACCCGACGCTATACTGACAGACCAAGGTTCCAACTTCTTGAGTAATTTATTTAAGGAGATGTGCAAAATCCTAAAAATAAGGAAAATACAGACATCACCATACCACCCACAAACGAACGGAGCCTTGGAACGTAGCCATCGAACGTTAGCCGAATATCTTAGGCACTACGTTAACAATGACCAGCTTTCCTGGGACCCTTGGCTACCTTACTCAATGTTTGTTTACAATACCACACCCCATAGCAGCACAACCTTTAGTCCATTTGAATTGCTTTATGGTTTCCCGGCACGGATACCTAATTCCATTAGCCGAACTCCCCAAACATCATACAACTATGATAACTACGCTAACGAGCTAAAAGCCCGCTTACAGCACGGTTACCAGACTGCAAAGATCATATTGCAAGACAAAAAGGAAAAGTCTAAAACATACTACGACAAAGGTTCAAGGGGCAAGACATTCAACATAGGTGACAAAGTCCTGATGAAGAATCAAACCAGGCAAAATAAGTTTTCTAACCTATGGCAAGGACCATATGACGTAGTTAAAACACTCTCAGATGAAAACACTATTATCCAAGTTAAAAACAGGGTGGCGACGGTGTAGAGGTGTAGAGGTTAGTGTGTTGGCTTGTGACCCGTGCGGTGCAGGTTCAATGCCCATGGGAAACAACAACATACGCCACCCAATCACATGCCTCTACACCAAAAGGAGGATTTCTGCCTGGTAGTACAATGGAACGTTACCGAGTCTGAGTGCTCTGGGATTTGGATTTCCTTTTTTAGTTTAAAAAAAAAAAAAAAAAGTTAAAAACAAACAGAAGGTCATTCATAACGACAACCTACAGCTTTTACGCCAATAAAACACAAGAAAACAAGAAACCAATAATTCGATAACTACACCATCCCTACTCAAGTCAACAAATAACGTTTTGTTTTCTGAAAATCCAACAGAATGGAATCCGAAACTATCAACTACATACCAAATTCCAACTGGTTGCTATATAACATAGTAAGGGGAACCGAGATACCATTACAAGTCGAACCAACTTACATTGGAAACGATTTAATTATCCACAAACTCCTCGAAGTCCCAACTAACAGAATATTTATTCCCTCCGGTCTGGTTGCAATAACTATAAGTTTAAACGACAAGAATGTGGTAATAGAAGACTACCGATTCTCCAACGACACCTACATAAACGGAGAGAGATTAGATAGTCCAAAAGCACGGGAGCTTAAATTTGGAGACATGGTTAGTTTTGGAACACATGAGGAAAACTTTGAATTAGAGTGTTCCCCTGCTTACATTATAAGACGGCAAAGAACGTACCATTCACATTAGAAGAACTATAAATAAAGAAAAATAAAATCATACAAGGAAGATTTTCTTTTATTAGCACTTAAACTACACACACACGCATAAGCAAAAAATATATATATATACGAGTATATATATATATATCACCCCTCCAAAAAAAAATTACAGATGGATTCGGCCTTATTTCTGATATTACTAAAAATGCTATCATCCTCACATGGAATTCTACGCATAACACCTATAAACAACAATCCCGGCATCTACTTCGAACAATGGGGAAAAGTCGAGTTATACTCCAACGAATGGAAAATGATCGTTTACTATGATTTGGAAAAATTTGACGAGGCACTAACTCAAGCCAACCAGTATGTGACGGAAATGAATCAGCTGTGTATAAAACTACAAGGTAAAATGAGTTGTGATATCTTGTGCAATGGGGCAACAAACGAATTAAACCATCTCCTTATGGATGTTTCCCAAAAATACAGTCTAATAGCAATCAAAAATAACAGTGGGGGAAGACAAGCATTAATTAACGCGGTAGGAATAATGAGCAAAGCATTGTTCGGAACCTTAAGTGACGAAGACGCCGAATTTTACAACAGACAGATAAAGAAATTAGAATCAAACGAAAAACATTTGATGGCACTCATAAAGAATCAGACTATAATTTTGGAAACTACCGCCAATATTTTCAATAAATCCGAATTAGCTTTGGAGAATCAACTTCTTGCTATGAATTCCAAGCTAGAAATCGTCAAGCGTTTAACAGACGAAATTAATAACTCAAACTACGAACAGCAACTATATACAGAAATTGAATCCCTAACCTCACTTATTACCTTGATACTTATGCGGTACCAAAACACCATAGACGAGATCATTGACCTAGTAAGCAACGTTAACCATGGCAAGCCTCATCCCACTATAGTCACTCCGAACCAACTTAGCTCCGTGCTAGCCAAAATCAGGCAAGACCTCCCAGGTGGTACAAAAATGTCATCGATAATCACTAAAGATATCTTAACTCTTTACCAAATCTGCTCGATAACCGCGACTATACACCAGAAAAAGGTAATTTACGAATTCAAAATTCCACTCCCATATCTAGAAAATTACCACATATACAAAATCATCCCCTTGCCCACAAATTTAAATGGCCAACTTGTATTTATACAACCAACCACCGAATATCTTATAGTAGACTACAACAAGGAATACTACAGTAGTATGAATACAAATGACTTGGCAAGCTGCAAAAGTCAGAAAGCTATGTTCTTATGTCCAATGATACACCCTCTATTTAACTCAAACTCAAAATTATCCACATGTGAAATAGAATTACTACGAAGATCCGAATCCTTACCACATTCATGTAATATAAAACAGGCAAACATCTCAACCATATGGTTACAGCTATCGACTCATAACAAATGGTTATTTTCTACAATAAACAATTACGAAGTCGATGAATTCTGCCAAGACGAGTTAACGACATATACCCTCCAAAACTCAGCTACAGTTGAAATCACAGGAAACTGCTATATCAAATCCAAGGATCTCATAATACGTTCATACAACGAACAAAGTACAATTGCACACAATGGGTACATACCACCCATCAACATTTCAAAATCGTTAATTAACGTTACCCTTCCGGCCATGGGCAAAACTAATCCAATAGCATTTATTAAATTCTCGAGCCAAGATGGATTTAAACTAATCTCAAGGCAGATAAAAGACCTTAAATACGAGGAAAACATCCCTATGTTGCCGATAAGCACCCATGACATACACCACTATACAGCGATTTATGCACTACTGCTTTTACTTATTTCACTCTTTCTATTCCGCCTAATTAAATGCCTACAAACAAAAAGGAAACTAGCAGGGAAAATAAACGAAGTCCGTGAAACCATAGAATCAAATCCTAATACATCCCAACCTCCTATAAACCCTGAACAACTTAGACCCTCAGGTCCAAAATTAGTATTGACTACAGGTGTTTAATAAGAACCTGCAGCTAATTTTTCCATTTTAAAGTGTCCCCTCAATAAGACTAATAATGTAAAAAAACGAGAAAAACAAAAAAAAAGTAATTACTCGTAATTAAAAATGTTCTTTTCATAGTTATATATTTATAGTTATAAGAAGTAATTAATTAAAAATGTTCTTTTCATAGTTATATAATTATAGTTATAAGAAGTAATTAATTAAAAATGTTCTTTTCATAGTTATATATTTATAGTTATAAGAAGTAATTAATTAAAAATGTCCATTTCATAGTTATATATTTATAGTTTTAAGAAGTAATCATATTATTATGGGGATAATTAATAAAAACATGTTATTCATAAATCATAAGTAATTAATATATACAAAAAAAAAAAATTTCCTTTAAATAATATAAAAAAAAAAAATTATCATAGTATCAAGAAGTAGTATTATATAATATTAACATTTTTCGTTTAACAATATTAGACATATAATCAATATAAAACATACGAAATTTACTAGATAATAAGTATAGTAGGTACATGTAAAACAAAAAAAAATCAGTTGTAAGACTTTCCTCTTCCATTCGTCTATAGAAAATTCTAACGCTTCAGGCAAGAATTTTCTTTTTTTCAAGGGGGGTGGGATGTTGTGACCCACTATATACGACCAGTACAACACACCTTTTTGTATATCACTCATCGGTTGCCATTCCTAGAACGCATACCCTGTGTATCATCTTTCTTGTCATTCACGCAACCGAGCCATCAAACACATTAAAACGTTTAAATCCAATAAGTGTTTCATCTTCCATGAACCCATTCACAAAAGTAACCTTACACTACACTTGTTAAACATTTGTCGCCTGATTGTGTATCTGCATTTATACTTCACATACCTACACTAGAATAGCAGATACACGATTATATGGGCCAGAGTAAGGCGAAACGAAGACTATATGGAAATACATAATGTTCCATATAATACGTCATCCACCTAAATTCATTCTCACCATGCACTGCAATTATGAATTGTCGCTTGTTGTGTATCAAGCACCGGTATAGCTATGGCTATGGGTATGGGTAGCAGATACACAATTAATAGAGCCGGTGTAAAGTGCATGAATACAGGAAATAACCGTAGGAACCATTGCACTGTAATTGGGACAACGCAGGTCAACGTTTATTTTTGATTATTGGTGCCGATTGACATGGGATCGATATTTATGATGAGGGCGCATTTTCCATATGGAAATGCGGCATAACTCATTTTCATATGGATAGTGTCAAATATCATATGTGCGTGGTGGGGATGGATCCCATGAGTGAAAACTAGTATAAAAGGACAAGGAATGGAATAGGGAGGTCAGAAGACGTTTGACTTAGAACCAGTAAATTACTAAAACTTACTCGAAAGGTCGCAGCCAAAAGCATAGAGACAGCGGGCCCTAGAGTGAATAATAATAATAAAGTACACATAAGAAAAAGCAAAGTGACTTTTCTTTCATAAAATCGACGATTCTCCCGGTATCGACTCTTCTCCTCACCTTACGAGGAAAGCACGGTCGATATACCGGTTATTACAAATCCCAAAGAGGCTGTTATCCACCTTTCTCACAATGTCGAGCGGCGATCTACGAGGTCGATCGTGTCCGTGGCTTCCCATGTTGTAATTGTAAAGGAGTTCGTTGTTGTGATCTATAGCCGTGAGTCTATGCTGTACAGTCTCGACCGTAGGTTTGCAATATATTTGGTGCAACATTTCTTGCGTGCAAACCTCTTCTAGCTTACGTAAATAGGATTTGATTTCATTTAATTCCAAAAAGTAAGTTGTTAGATTATAGTACACATAAACATTCCAATAACTATTAGCAGTTTGTATTTTCCGATATCTACAAAGTATATCCCAACGGCTTTATTTAATTTTGTTATGCTAACTCTATCCGCGATCTGTCCCAGCGCCGAGGCTGGACAACAAAGCAATACTATTAGAGCCACTGCCAGCAGTGATCTCCCACTTTTTCGTTTGTTGCTTACTTGCTTATCTACGCCTATGGCTTTGGAGATTTCTTCAGTGCCCTGGTTCTCGATTTCCGAGTTCTCCTTGCCAGTATCTATGCTAGTTACTCGTTTGAAACTTCCGCCATGGCTTTTGACAATGGCTACGCGAATCAGATCATCATTGCCCTTCATCTACCGCCCTAGTTTCCACTTCAAAGGTGGAATGTTTGCCTCTTTGATTAGCACCAATGCACCAATAGGCAGATTGCGTGATCTACGGTCCCATTTCATTCTTTGTTGTCGAAGATGTAAATATTCACATCACCATCTCTTCCAGAAATGCTGTTGAATGTGCTGTATTTGACGGAATTTTTTGAGAGTGCTAAATTTACTTTCCGTGATATCTGGCTCAGGTACAGTAGTATTTGGCGCTCCAGTCAGGAAGTGCCCCGGGCGTTAAAGCTTCTAGGTCATTTGGATCAGATGACATGGGAATGAGAGGTCGTGAGTTAAGGATCGCTTCTATTTGTATTACCACTGTCGTCAATTCTTCGTAAGTGAGTGATGCCTCACGGAGGTAACGAATCAGCAAAACCTTTGCGGATTTCACCGCAGCCTTCCAAAGTCCCCAAAGTGTGGCGAGCGCGGGGGTATATGGTGCCAATTTATGCCGCTTTCCAAACATGTTGCCGTGATAGCAGACTGGTTCTTTTCGGATTCGAATGCCTTTTGTAATTTCATCAATTCGTTTTTTGCACCTACAAAATTGGTAGCATTGTCAGAAAAGATACTATGAGAAACTCCTCTTCTGCCAATAAATCTCTTCAGCGCGTAGATAAAGCTCTCCGCCGACAGATCTCCTACTACCTCAATGTGAACTGCCTTTGTAGAGAAACATACAAATACCGCTAAATATGATTTTGTAGGAATCTTACCCCTGATTTTGTAGTGAGTTTTAACAGGGCCACAGAGATCCACTCCACAATAATAGAAATGATGGGTGGGATTAACTCTCTCCTTTGGTAAATTGCCCATCATCTGTTGTATGGGCCTTTATGCAGTTGGAAACTATTTGCCTCGCAATTCTGCCGACACTTAGTATCCAAAATTCTTGCCTCGAAATTGCGATCAGAATTCGAGGCGCGGCGTGCATGTGTTTTTCATGCAGGTAGGTAAGAAGCAACTTCGTTACGATATAGTTTTTTGGTAATAAAATCTGATACTTCGCGTCCGCCACAATTGATGCATTTTTTAATCGTCCATCAACTTTGATTATTTAGTGGTTTCATCAAAAACCATCAGAACAGCGCCTTCCAGTTCCAGGCGCGCAATGGAAGTGGCTTTAAGATGTGCAATTTGCGATTTCGAGCACAACAATTGAGAGTAGGGCTTTCCCTCGCCGTCAACAGATCGTATATAAACACAGGATCCAAAGGCGTTCGGACTACTATCCGAGAATGCGTGCAGTTCAATACCGCTGCAAGTGCGGGAAACACATCGTGGACGCTCAGCTCTTTCAGCAGGGAAAATTCCCGCAAGTAATCACGCCACTTGGTGGCTTGCCCCTTGGGAATTGGGTCATCCCAAGATAACTTTGATTTCCACAGCTCCTGTAAGAAAAGCTTCCAAAGAACTATCACGGGTCCAAGTAATCCCAGCGGATCAAACAACCTGGCTAGACCGGCCAACACAGTCCGTTTGCACACCAAGTCCGGTAATTTGTTGGGCTTGTCAAAATTAAACCTGAATTTCAATGCATCAGAAGAAGGATCCCATATTAGTCCTAACGTCTTAATCACTTCGGATTGATAAAAAGTAACGAGCTGTTCTTTATGCTCTTCGGGTACCCTTGCTAGTATTTGTGGGTGGTTGGCGCAGAACTTTCTTAGTTCAAAGCTACCCAGTTTCAACAGTGCGCGAATTTCAGTTAATAATTTCTCGGCATCTTCGATACTCTCGGCGCCCGTAAGACAATCGTCAACGTAAAAATAGTTACTTATAGCATGCGAGGAACGTTCATGTTCATCTCTGTTGTCATCTGCAAGCCTTGCCAAGCATCCTGTAGCCAGATAGGACGCCGAGGCTGTACCATAAGTAACTGTGATAAGTTGGAATAATTGTAATGGCTGGCCCTGATGTGATCTCAATACAATCAATTGCATCGCCCTATCTCTAGGATCCACTAAAATTTGTCGGTACATTTTACTTATATCCCCTGTGAAAACATATCTGTGCATTCGAAAGTTAGCTATAATCGAAAACAAATCTGGTTGGATTGTTGGACCAACCATTAAAATATCATTGAGTGAATGCCCTGATGTGCTTTTGGCGGAAGCATCGAAGACTACCCTTAGTTTTGTTGTTGAACTTTCGGGTTTCATTATGCAATGGTGGGGAAGTACATAATAAGGGTTGGATAATTTGGTCGGTTCAATTTGAGTCATATGACCAAGAGATTCATATTCTTGCATGAATTCAATGTATGAAGCTTTCAAGTTATCATGCGTATCTAATCTTTTTTCCAGAGCCAGGAATCGTTTTTTGGCCAGTTCAAAGGACTCTCCCAACACGGTACGCGGGTCTTCTTTAAAAGGCAGTCGTACTACGAATTGGCCGTTTGAATTCAGTTTGGTATTGGCTTGAAAATGGGTCTTGCATTCGTGTTCCTCTTTGCTCATGGTGTTTACATGCGCATCATGATCTTCTGTTTCCCAGAATTTGCGCACCAGTTTGTTTAACGATGACAGTGAGGGTTTTGTGGCTATATGACAGTGGGCTGTGGGGCCACCGGCTGATGCGCCTCCAGCCGCAATCCATCCCAACTTAGAATTGCGTAGCAATGGGAGATCATTTGAGATTTTAATATCTCCTGGAAGGAGCAAATCAAAAAATAGTTCTGCTCCTAAGAGTATGTCAATACGCTGAGCCTTGGAGAACGTAGGATCCGCTAGCTGCACCTGTAGCGGTAACTTCCATAGCGATGTGTCTATTTCGTGAGTAGGTTGGTATTCGCTTATTCAAGGCATGATGCTTGCCTCCATTGTTGACCTATAAGATGACGTCCTCGATTCAATAGTCACGTTGGTGATGAATTCAGCCTTGCACTCCTTGCCACCAATACCACTGATTGGCAGATCCACGCTACGTTTCCTATACCCTAACTCATGTGCCATACTTGCGGTTATGAAATTCATTTGAGATCCAGAATCTAAAAGAGCGCGACAAGGCATGCGTGAACCACAAGCAGAAATGCCATTGACAATGGTAGTAGCCAGGTAAACATGCCGGTTGCTTATCTTACTATCTATGGCTGCATTATGAGCAGATGTGCTAGATGGCTGTTCTACTAATTTCTTATTTTTATAGCGCTTACCCCTTTGAATTGTGTGTGAAAAAATGATTATCACTATTGTTGGTCGGCTGCTGCTGATAGAAATTCGTTCTCTTCGGTTGATGATGCTGCCTCTGCTGATGCTGATGCTGCTGCTGCTGCTGCTGCTGCTGCTGCTGATGATGATAATGAGAATGATCAAGTTTTTGTTGCACTGGGGTTTCTGACTGACGATGTTGCGGCTGCTGATGCTGCTGATGATCATCCTGCTGTACTGAAGTCTGAAAGGGATAAATATTGTGAGCAATGATAAATCTGGTGCTTACCAGAATTGCACATAGTGCACTTGATACTGCTATCACTGCTTGCTGCAACGTGCGCGGATGGTCTCTTCCGTTCGTCTCGACTGCTAATGGCCTCCAATGTCTGGAACCTTAATTCGACGAAATTGAAGAACTCGTTCAAGGTTGGGCTGCTTTTTGGATTGTCCAGTGATTGCTCAAATAATCCTCTGCTTTCCTTATCCAATTTTTGCAGCATGAGGTGAACGACGATTGGATCCCAGTTTTGTACTTCAAATCCCAGGTTTTTGATACCCTGCATACCTTTACCTTCTTTTGTGGTGTCATGCAACCTTCTTAAACTTGAAGCAGTTGCAACCGCCGAGGGTTGGTACAAAATACTTGTTAATTGAGCCGAGAGCAAGATTCTTCGATTGTCGAACCGATCGACAAGAGTTTTCCAAGCCACTTCATAGTTGTTGTCAGTGGGTTGAATATGCTGTATAAGATTATGCGCCTCTCCAGTAACATTTGCACGCAAAAAATACAGCTTCTGCGCTGGTGGTATATGCTGCTCGTGTATCAACTGCTTGAAAAGGTCATAGAACTGCCGCCAGTGCAGATAATTTCCATCAAATTTGGGCAGCTCTGTTTTTGGAAGTTTCAAGGCCGCGGCTACGGGAATCCCTGTTGTGTGAGGAGCCTCTAGTTTTTCGCATAATTCCATAAGAGCCAATTCCACCTGATCCTGCATGTCAAAATGCCGCTGTATCTCGTCAATTGTTGCGCGATCCTCGGTTTTCCTATATAAAGTCCTTATTTCCACCCAATTTTGCTCAATGGACCTTGTTTTTATTCGGCAGAATGCGTCGCTTCGGCCTTGCGCCACCTCCAAAGAGCACTTTTCTAAAGACTTTCGCGGGATTTCCATTAGAAGCGCAAGCCTTTGTTTCTGTTGTATTTCCGGTGCAATTTTTCGGGTTTGAAAAGTCTCTTCTAGCTGCTTCGTCCTCGGCCCCGACTGTGGCCCAATCTTGCCCTTTGGAATTGCCCCTGTATGCGGGTCAATTTTTGCATAAATTCCACCTTCCTCAATCGCCTCTCGTTCCATGCTCTTTCCTTGCTCGGTGCCAGTTCTTGCCTCTGCTTGAAGAACCTCAATTCGCCGGTTGATGTCGCTCCGCAATCGCTCGGCCACTTCGCGCACTGATTTAAAATAATCCTCCTTAAAGTAAGGATGATCCAACTGGGCGGAGAAGCCTTCGCGGATTGTATTGTCTGCTTCGTCGAACTTTTCCCAGTATCGATCCAAACTATCACGACGCTCAACCAGGTAGAGAAGAGTCTTTCTTTTATCAGCATCCTTTGAATAATTGCGGCTCATTCGACAGATCTCTTCTCCTAATACTTCCTGTTGAGTCGCGTAGTGCTCTAAGGTTTTTTCCGCGGAGCTTGCCATATTATTGCGCGCGAATGGCGTTTAAATCACAGAAAATAAAGCAACAAACAAAAGAAAAAAGAACACAATCAAACAAAATTCACTCAGGCCTAACTACACTTTAGTTAAGGTCCTGTCACGGTCGCCAAAGTTAATTTTAATTTTGTGGATTTAATAAACTTTATTGCGGTTAAGGAACCGTTCACCCGTACAGCCAAAATGCAAATCACTTAATTTCTAACAAACAAAAATGGCCCGTGGCCTATGGTTTCGCTGAGCTTGGGAATCCAATTCATATCTTTCGCGATTATTAGTCAAAAGTGCATTATTGCACATCCCCTGTTCGTGGGAATGAAAACCTTTTCGTAGGCTCACGCAACTCATGTTTCGGCACGAAACATGGACTAGAAATTTGGATTCCCACACTCGTCGCAACTTAAGATAAGATATCAAAAATAATAACAAAAATGCAATTGCGCATTAATGAATATGATTGGCATTGAACATAATGCAACTGCGCATTAATGAATATGATTGGCATTGAACAGTCCTGATTGTTTTTCGACCTATTAAAAAATCGTCTATATATGCCTTTTACCAAATTGTCAGCAGCACGTTGAAAAATAGATGGAGCGGACTTGATTCCGAAAGTAAGACGCGTATAGCGCATTAGTCCACGGTGCGTATTAATGGTTAAGTGTTTTTGTGACTCCTCGGAGACCTCAAGCTGTTGAAAAGCCCCTGCCAAATCCAGAATACAGAAAACCTCACAGCCGTTGAAACTGACCAAAATAGCGATTGATCGTGGCTTTGCAATCCATGCAAATCCGAATGGAACCGTCTTTTTTTTCCTTAATTACTATAGGCGATGCCCAATCGCTAAAGTCAATTTGAATTAATATTGCACATTTTAATAACCTGTCCAATTCTTTATCAACTCTGTTCACTAACCCATATGGTACAGTATACGGACCATGAAATATAGGTGTGGCGTTCTCCTTCATCTCTATTTCAGCAGTGTAGCCTTTAATTAAGCCTTCAAAATCTTCATCAAAAACTTTGGGAAATTTATATTTTAGCTCCTCCACCCTTATTTTTCTCCACTTTGATTTACCGCCTTAACTGAAAAACAATGTCTCCATCCTGCGTACAATTTGTCTAACCAGTTTCTACCTAATAGAGGTGTAAAGTCATTTGCCGTCTCAACTACCAGTAACTCCATTCTGAAACTCTTATTCTCATGCATTTTTCTCACTTCGGGCGTAAACATTCCAACAACTTTAACAGTGTCCCCCGTTATTACGTTTAAATTTCTATCAAATGGCTTTAAAGCAACCCTCGCAAATAAATTATCAAATTTTGCTTTTGAAATTGCAGAATAACAGGCCCCCGAATCGATCTCCATGCCAACCGTTACGTCATTTATAACTATATTTATGACTACCGTACTACTTAAACTATTTAAAAAAAGGTGTGAGCCACGCTGCACTCACGGTATAGTTGATGTGTAAACATGTAGGCTCGTCAGTGTTGCATGTGGAAATATCACAGAGGTTGTGGTTTTGATAAACAAGAGATTTGGGTATTGTATTGAAATAAAACCATGATATATATTTAATGTCAACGACAAAATTTATTTAATGTTTGACCGAACAAATAATTGGTTTGTGAAAGCTGAAGTAGGAGACGTACACCGTCGCCTCAAGTGTGTCGATGTACCAGTCGTTCCGCAACTCTTATCGAGATAGGGCGGCTAGTTAGTCTTCAGCGGAAAAAAAGGAAAGTGTAACCGTGATAAGTAGCGATTTAGTCAACAGATTTTTAATTGCGAAGTTGGCTTAGTAAGCTAAGCGTCCGACTCTGACGCCGGAGACTCGGGTTCGATTCTCGGCCAAAGTCTTTAATTTTTATTTTTTTTTTCTCGGAAATAAAGTGATAAAGTCAAGAAGACAAACAAACAATAAAACAAAGTGCCGCGACATATCAGGCGATGGACCCCGGAAAATCGGAGGTCCCGCTTACGGGTGTGGGTGTGCCGTTGCGACGTGTGGTGCGAACACGTGAGCCGGCAAAAAAAACAGCAGCAACAACAGCAGTAACAAAAGCAGCAATAGCAGCAACAACAGCATCAGCAACAACTCCAGCCACAAAAACAGCCGCAGTTTGTATGACAAGGGCAGCTTTAAGTGGCACAAAAAATAAATCAAGTAAGTTCGTGGGGGTCAAGCCGTTTTCTTCGGCTGTGGCATGGGGTGGTAACCGTTACTTACCATTCTTCTTAGTGCAGCTTACTCCCGACAGCAAAATTGACAGGCTGCGAAATATCCGCTTCCTGTACTACCACGCTGTAAGATGGGAGAAAATAAAAAGGTCGGATCGCATACTTCAATGTATGCGGTGCCAAAGGTTCGGGCACGCCGCAGCTAACTGCAACATGCAGTTCAGATGCGTGAAGTGCGATATGGACCACAAACATGGTGAATGTCCTCTGGGTAAGGATAGAGTTGAAGACCGGAGTGTCCTCTCTTGTGTGCTCTGCAGGAACTCTGGGCATCCCGCCAACTTCAGGGGTTGTCCAAAGTACCAGGAGTTGAAAAAAAGAGTCCAGGCCCGCAAACAGCAATCTGAAGATGATAGGCGCCAGAAGAGTCGTTCGTTCTCTAATTTTGTGGCACCCAACGTGTCCTTTGCCCAAATGGCAGCTGGACCGGGTCAAGCCCAAATAACATTAAACCAACCAAAGGTAGCCCAAAAGGCACCAGAAGTGGATCTGGACTTGAAATCGATCCTTCTGTCTCTGCACGGAAAGATCGATAAGTTCCAGAAACAATTAAATGAACAAGCGCCCCGAATTGACTTTAGCTATTCGGAGTTGTTTGTAGGGTCTGGTGTGCCATAAATCAAATGGCTACGCTGGATGAGGGAAACTTAAAGATCCTTGCTGTGAATGTTAATTCACTAGTCAGGATCGAGAAAAGAACGTCACTTGCCAATTTGTTAAAAACCGAAAACCCGGATGTGCTTTTGGCTAGCGAAACTAAGCTAAATCAGAAGCACAAATTGGGATACAAAAATTATCATGTAGTAAGAAGAGACTCTCCACTCAAGGAGGTGGGGTTGGAATCTTAATTCGAAAAGGCCTGCGCCATAGGGTTATATATAGCGGGGACGTGCGTAGGTTCCAGTTGTTGGAAGCATGCATCATATGCATTCCTCTCCATAGCCGGAGGAGAGTGTATGTGGTGTCGCTTTATGCACCTCCACCCAACCAATTTATGACAGAGCTCGAGACACTTTTTCGAGGTCTACAGCTGAACTTGGAGGAGAATTATTACTTCTTGGCCGGAGATATTAATGCCAAACATGCGGCATGGGGAAATGTTACTACAAATCCCAGGGGCAACCAGTTTCACGACTGGTGGCGCCTCAATATGATTGAGTACAAACTCGAGTTGTACGCGACGGATATCCCTTCCTTCCCAAGAAGCGGTGCTTTCCTGGACTTGGCCTTAACGGACGCAAGACTTCAACTGACAAATATAGACCAATACACGCGGAACTGTTTGCGTGCGTTTGAGTACGATAGTGACCACTACGGACTCGCCGCCGCAATACGGATCCCGAACGAGCAAACGCTGCTGGAGGAGTACGAAGCAGTGTGTTCATTCGATTATCGGAGTGCACAATGGTCGCGCTTCTCCAGATTTTTAAAGCGAGATATACGTTCGAGTGGGATCGACCCACCGACAAACAGTAACATGACAAATGATGACATTGATCGGCATTTATTGCAAATGAACGACGCCATCAAACGAACTATGGAACGAACTATTCCTCGGGTAGGACGTTCCGACGACGACCAGACAGAAAAGTACAGAAACCCTACAATCGACGCACTATACCGACAAAAAATCAGACTGCTCTCGAGGCTTAAACGGCTGTACGGGCAATTTACTGATCGCGACGACCCGGAGGTAAGGATGCTGAAGTCAGAGATCCGAATCCTGAAACAGCTGATAAAAGAAAATTACAGAAAATCTGTAAGTCTGTATTGGGGCAATAAAATTCGGGCTATTAAAACCTGTAGTCAGAATATGTTCCCACAGATAAATAAGTTGTTCAGGAGGAAAGATCACAATGATATTCCTTGTGTTCGAATCTCCCAGACAGCAGAGAACAGACAGACAGTACTGACTGCTGGAATAAGTCCAGAAAGTGTCGCTTCAAACGACGATTTTTTCGTGGTCGAGGACCCACAGGAGAAAGTGGATTTGCTGGGCGCTTGCTTCGAGGCCGTGTATACGGTGAACAATCCTGTTCGCCGTAACCACGACATTGAGAATAGGGCTCTAGTGAGCCACTTCTATCTGCGCACCGAACTTGAGAATTGGCGATCTGAGAATAACGGATTCACCGTGTTCACTGATGAAAACAATGCTAATGCAGTTGTCTCCAATGGCCGAGATGCATCGCACTTGTTCGTGTCGAAGGATGATCTTCTGTGCATCTTCGAGTCACTAAAGAATAAAAAGTCGGCGGGGATGGATGGTGTCCCAAACGTCGTATTGAGACACCTGCCTTTGGAGGCTGTAGATATTTTCACCACGCTGTTTAACAATGCGCTGAATAATGCACATTATCCGGCGCATTGGAAGGTAGCTGTGGTACACCCTATCCCGAAAAAATGTAAAGATAGGACGAACCCTGCCAATCTCCGGTCAATTAGCTTGCTTCCGAATATTAGCAAGGTCTTTGAAAAGGTTTTCAATAGAGCCCTGTTAAAGTTGGTCGAGGACAATAACATAATCCCGGACAACCAGTTTGGTTTCAGTGCGAGGCATGACACTATTCATGCCGCGTCGAAACTGGTTTCCGACATTCAGTGGAATAAATGCAAGAACCAATGCACGGGTGCTTGTCTGGTTGATTTTGAGAAGGCTTTCGACACCGTATGGTTAGAGGGACTTTTCTACAAGTTGACCAGGCGGGGGATGCACAAACCTTTGCTATATGTAATTTATAATATGCTTATGGGAAAGAAGTTCGTTGTCAAATGTGGCAACGTGACTTCGAGCAGAGTCTTTGAAATTAAAAACGGTTTACAGCAGGGGGCGGTCAATTCTCCGATCCTGTTTAACATTTACACGAGTGATCTGGTGGGTTCACTCAGACATGCTATAGCGTATGCCGACGATTTGGTGGCATACAGATCAGGTCCTAAAATCGATGTCATTAATATCCTTTTGCAGCGTGACTTCGATCAAATTAAGCGATATTGCGACGACTGGAAGTTGAAAATCAACTTTCAGAAGACGGAAACAATCTTGTTCAGAACTCCATTGGCTGGGGCCTCTAGGGATACCAGAAAAAACTGGAAGAAATTGGCCATTATTGGACAAAATGGGCAGCCATTGGCGGTGAGAAGCGTAGTCAGATATCTGGGTATCTGGCTTGACCAGTATCTGTATTTCGATAGACATATAGTTGCTTGTCTTGCTGGGGCCAAGAAGGCTTATGCTCTGACAAGGAGACTGTTTCATAGCAGTCAACTTGGCTCTAGAGTGAAGGTCATTTGCTACGTGGCCCTTATAAGGCCGATCATCGCTTATGGTTGTCCATTGTGGTTTAATATAGCGCCTAGTTATATGGAAAAGATTCGGGTTTTGGAGAGACAATGTCTTAGGACCTGTCTCCGGTTGTTCCGAACGCCCGAATCCAACTATATAAAATACTATCCCAACAAGGTCCTATACGATGGGGCTCAGTTGAATAGGATTGACAATTTCCTCATTAAGGTCACTCGAAGGCACATTGCAAGGGCGATGGCCAGCGACAATAGTCTGATATTTGGGGCTTACTACCCCAATGAAATGTACATAGAGAGTACGCTCCGGTCTGGCTTTATCCCGCCAGAGGCATTTATCCATATTGATTCAAAAGGGCTGGTACAGACGAGGGATGGTATCCCGGTCTTATACCATCGCTACCGCAGCGCGAGAGATAAGCGGCTCCTCCATGACGGGGACGTCGCCAATGCTCATGAGCTCCTCCGTTTTAGTACCGAAATATCGGAGAGGGATAGATTCGACACGGAAAAGCAATTCGCCGAATTTTGGTGGCTTGTTGAGGGGGGAGGGGTCAACATGCCCTCCCAGGACGGTGCGTTACTCTAGGTAACTTCCTCTTAGCTTATAAGTTAGATTAAGTCAGTTAGGGCGTTTTTGGGAGAGGCCGGGCTCGCCAACGTGTGGTGGTGCTTCCGGGAGTTGACTGACGCTGTAAGGCTTCAGTCGGCTCACGGCGGCGCGTGTCCACGTTGACGACTGCCAGGCGCTCGGAAAGCAATTGGGATTTTGACCACTTGTTGCGCCAGGCAACGAGTGCTCAGAATCCTAATTATAGTTAGAATATGCTAAGTAGTTTAAGTAAGTAGAGTAGGTAGTTTGTAATTTGTTTTTTTATATAAAAATATAAAGTTTGATAAAGATTCCGAGTTTTCTTAACAATTTTCTCGATGAAAACATAATTATGTAAGATTAGTTCGTAAAATAGTTTTAAGGCCGAAAGGCAATAATTATAAGATAGAGTTAAGTTTAGGGCGTCCGCATAAGGATCAATAATCTAGAATAAGTATCCTGTTAATTTTAAGTTAGATTTAATCATTTTTGTCTAGTATTTAAGTTGATATATGCTAATAATTAATAAAAATGAATTTAAAAGTAAAGTGTGTCGATGTACCGGGAAAATATAGCATCGATTGTCGTTTAAGTGACATTCTTAAATCGGCCGTCGGTTACCGAAGTACAAATCGATATTTTTCCTCTTACCTTCAACTGATGTACAACAAACTACAAGCTATACAATCTCAATTATTCAAAATAAATCTACTTCCACAACTCCGTGTTGGTTATCCAACCTGATCTGTTTAGAGCTCCAATGGACTCAGGGGGGCCGTCACGAAGAAAAAGGTCTTCAGA
The DNA here is from genome assembly GCA_949715645.1 of Portevinia maculata. Taxonomy (NCBI): domain Eukaryota; kingdom Metazoa; phylum Arthropoda; class Insecta; order Diptera; family Syrphidae; genus Portevinia; species Portevinia maculata. The sequence goes on from OX454527.1 coordinate 132,242,397, forward strand.
TGCACTAGCTGCCAGCTCCACTGTTATCAATGTGCCGCGCTCAGCTGAAACAATAGCGCCCACCTGCTTAATCCCTCTCGAGGCTACTACCTTCCTTGGCTTTAACACAGTAGTTACACCAGTTTCATCTAAGTTCCAAATTCGTGACGGCGGCAACTTGTATTTTATTAGGATGTCACCCAGTTTTTTGAAAAACTCGTTGACGTTGTGCTTATTAAATGAGGAAGCACTCCCTGCACTTGTTGCTTCCGGAGTTCTTATCGCCAATGACGGGTTCCTCTTCATGAATCCAGTCAACCAGTCTTCTCCTGCCTGATGATTTTTATGCCAGGAAGTCGGAATATTTGCCGTATTGAACTTAGAAGCACACTCGTATGCCAATTTCCTCACGTCTTGGGGTCCAAAATAAATCGACGCGCATTTCAGCAAATATTGCACAATTTTCTGTTCCTCCTCCGGGCTAAAAATTTGTCTCAAATAGTAACTAATTTTAGGCACCACTCCATCAGCTTTCAGCTTTTTAATCTCTCGCGACTGTTTTTATTTTTCTTCCATCTTTAACGACTGCATCCGCTGCTCTTTGCAATATTTCTATTGAAGTTTTTCCCCTTTCCGTTTGTAATTTCGCATCCTGACACAAGAGAATAAAGCCTATAAAACGAACACTATGTATGAACCGGAAGAACGGAACTTTCAGCCCCATTTATCGCTTTGTAAAAATCTGACAGTATCTAATACATAACCTTATGCTTTGCAAAGGTTTCCCTGAAATATGATTCTCCAATAGATTTTACCCATTTAAATATAAAACACTTGACAATATCTTCACAAATAACCAAAATAAACCAAAAAGTATGAGGCCACAAATATTTACTCACGTCGTGTTTTAGTTACTCCGACAGCACACCTCCATCAACGACGTCAAGAAAGGAACTAAACTGGCTGCCAAAAGAGTGCAGTTCGAAAAAAGAATGAAATACATCTTAAAGTTAACGCTAATTTTTTTTTCTTAGAAGCTTTGTCCATCGCAACAACTTGCCCCCGGAACTTTGAACCCCGTCCTCCCCTACACACTTTGGGAAATCCTCAAATAAAACAAAGTAAACGGCTTTTTAAACGGTACGAAAAATTCGAAAAAAAACCAAATGCGATGCATACCATACACACATATTTCGTATTTCCTACACTTGGTCCAATTAGGCAGGAAAATACATTAAGCAACGCATGTTATTTTGGTTTGGTGGTCCATGGTCCGATTAGCAGGTGTTCCGATTATAGAGTGAAATTTGTATGAAAAATGGCAGGGAATGCATATCGTGCGGTCCGAATAGGAGGTGGCCCGATTATAGAGTGTCCCGATTATAGAGTGTCCCAATTAGCAGGTTTTACTGTATTCCATGAAATCGTCCTCTACATTAAACTGTTCAATATGTCCCAACATGTACGCCTGGTTTGCCATTGCAGCACTTTTATGAACAGTACTTTCACCGCTTAAAATCCAGTTCCTTTGAATTTCTTTCAATTTTCAGCCAAATTATGCTTTGACTGTGCGTTGCGGTTCTTTTTTATACCCTATTCTAAGGGTATATTAATTTTGACGCATAGTTTGTAACATACCTTAATATTGCCCGTAGACCCCTAAAAGTTACTATATTTATGATCAGCATCGATAGTAATGTCGATCTAGCCATGTCCGTCCGTCCGTCCGTCCGTCCGTCCGTCTGTAGCCAAAAATTAGGCCTTTAAACTGGACCTAGAGAGCTGAAATTTTAACCATATACTCTCTAGGGTCCCGAAATAATCAAGTTTACGAATTTTTGAAATCCGCCCACAGACACGCCCACAAAGCCAAAAAAACCAAATTTTGGAAAAAATCGAATTTTGAGCTAGAAAGCTGAAATTTTTTATATATGATCTATGACTCCTAAAACTGCTCGGGATAAAAAATTTTCAAAATCCGCCTACTGACACACCCACAAATAAATAAAATAATTTTTTTATAGCCTATTCTAAGGGTATATTAATTTTTGAAAATCCAAAGTTTCAGTTAGGGAGCTGAAATTTATAGTATGTACTCTCTATGGGCCCTTTATGCTCATGTGTAAATATTTTCAAAATCCGCCCACTGACACGCCCACAATTAATTAATAATTTTTTTTGAAAGTTCAAAGTTTGAGCTAGGGAGCTGAAATTTATAATATATACTCTCTAGGGGCCCTTTATTCTCATGTGTTAATTTTTTTTAAATCCGCCTACCGACACGCCCACAATTAAATAAAGCAATTTCATTGAAACACCCAAGTTTGAGCTAGGGAGCGTTTTTTTTTTGATAAAATCCTTTAAATGTTATATAACAAAATATGTAGAGCGTTCTTAACAATTCAACCATACTTAGACTTTTGTCACGCCCACTTATGAGGGATAGGAAAAAGAATAGGGTATCCAACAGTTCGCCCAAGCGGACTGTAGCCCGTCCCTATGTTTTTTCTTGTCGCCAAAATGATATGTATGCAAATAATAGTATTAGGCGGTGCCTTAGTGTGTACTATTTATAGGACAAATCTAGACTGACTCTAAATACTGATGAGAGCCGTCATTACATTATGGTGTTCTATTACATGCTAGAGATAACACTTTATGATCATATAAGTTCTATTACATATTACATGGTTGTTATGGAACTAACAATAATCTGGGTTATCGTTATTGGAGTTGTTGGTGGATGGCTGTTTTTTGTTCCGCTGTCTCGAACGAGATTGTCGGCCTGAAGCGCGCGTAAATTCTGAAACAATGCACCGCAATTCCGCTACTTGCTTGGTTAGTGCGGAAATCTGGCTTTCGAGCGATATAGTTGATGATGAAAGTGGTGATGTCTGACAGACTGTTGCTGCATATGGGTATTCGTTTACCTCGGCTACTTTGTCTGCCAGTACTGCTAGTTCTGGTAGATTTTCTTTGCTTGCCATAATAATGCTACGCATGTGCTGCGGTAGGCGCTGCACGTCTGCCTGCCACGTCTTTTAATTCCCGTAGTAGGTTGATGGCTTTTTGTTCCCAAGCTCGATTTCTTGGAGTAATTTCCGAAGCATATTGTTCGATCAGTCTCTCCTTCAGCGTGTTCTAGAGATCTTCTTTTGGCGGGTTAAGATGTTAAGAATTATACCGCTTACCTGCGCTAAAACACTGCTTTCGATTTAGTGATGTCGCTTTTGATACCTGAGGTGTAAAACTGTGATTCCACCTGTTTAAAACAGAGATCTGGGCGCACGTTCCAAAATGCCGGAATCTGTTGAAATTTTGGATAATTCGCTGCGATTGTCTGCGATTTGTTACTGGTGTGGAAGTTGCGCGTTTTCGGGGTCACCAATGTGGAAGTTGCCCAGGAATAGTTGTCGTCGACCTGTGGAGAGAAATGAGTAAACTCGACCAAGTTCTACTAAAGACTAATTTATTTCATTGCCATCTTAACAGTTCTAAAATACAGAATATACATAGACACTTCAGTGGGTACTAATACATCAACAAAGTAGAATTATAATAATAAGAGATAATCATAAATGATGGAATTCAGTACCTACAGGGTGCTCCACATTCACATCGTTAGGATTTTTGTTTTGCTTGACGCAAGGTGTTTATTTCCTTGCTCCACCAAGGTACTACTCGTACTTTGTTATATGTTTTATTTTGGGATTGGAGGATAGTTAGGTTGGAAGATTGGCGCATAGATTTTAGAAGGTTAGCCGCTTCTTTGTTGATGTTAGGAGACATCTTTCTTTTTAAAATTTCGTTTGTAAGTGTCGACTGAAATAGCACCCAGTTTGCTTTGTCTATTGAGAAAGTCGCCTTGGGCCTAATCGGGTTAGTGATGTTGCCTAGGGAGATTGTTGTAATAATGGGAAAATGGTCGCTTCCATGTACATATTTTGAGGTTGCCCAATTTGATTTAGGGGTAAGTGATTTTGATATAAGTGTCAAATCGATATGTGAAAATGTTTTGTGAGTAGAGAAATGGGTCCGGCGGCCGTCATTTAAGATTGCTAGTCCAAGGTTAGTGATAAAGCGTTCGACAAGTTTTCCCCGAGCATTGCAAGACGCTGATCCCCAAGAAGGGCTCCAAGAGTTGAAATCACCGGTAATAAGAACTGGAGTTGTTATCCCATGTAAAATGTTGTGAAGGTCGGTGTATACAAATTTTTGATCGGGTGGAATATAAAGAGAGATAACTGTTAATTTAATCTGTATATCAATTTCAACCGCTATGGCTGATAAGTTGGAGCTGATGATGAACGATTTGTGTGGGATAGATTTGTGAACTAGGATTCCATTACCTTGTTTCGAGGAGGTGTTGGAGCCTAATTTATGGAAATAAGAGCAATATTGTTTAGGTGAGGTAGGTTGGAAGTTGTGTTTGATATAAGTTTCTTGTAAAGAGATAATAGAGGGGTTAAATTTGTTAATTAAAAGTTGAAGTTCATGGTAGTTGTTCAAAAACCCGTTAAGGTTCCTTAAGTAGTGACTTGGTTACAATATAATCCGGGTTATATAGTAAAAACTCTGAGTTAGTCGAGGTTGAGGGATTTAAGTTTCGACTCTGCTGTTGAGTTGATGAATCATTCGAGCTCCATGAGGAGCCCGGGTGATCCGCCAACTGCACCGGCTTTGCTGTGCAGATTACGGGTACCTAATCATATTAAGATCAGATGCTTTCGTCATCATCTTCTATTTGTGAAGGAATAATGTAATATTGGTTGTTTGCGATGAGGGCTTGAGTGGTTGCAGAGAAAGGCGAGAGGATGGATGGTGTGGTTGCTGTAGTGTTTATAGTTGGTGAATGGAGTGAGTGGTTCGCTTTTGTAGTTGTGGCAGAGTTATTTGAGTGAGTTGTTATGGTTGTATACGTGTTAAGAATGTTTTCATTGTGTTCGGTAATTGAGGTTGAGAGTGATGGGTTTACGTTAGGTGTGGTAAGTTTTTGCTTGTTTGTGGTTGTTTCGATTTTGGATGGATTAGTTAGTGAGGGACAACGCGATATTGGGTTGTTGAGTTGAGTGTTTGGTAGGCTGACGTGAGGTGAAAGAGTGAGAGAGGGAGATGAAGCTATTGTTGTGGTTTTGTTGTGTTTGGGAGACGTTTGTTTCTCTGTGTTCGGTACTATTACGGGTGGTTGAGTTGTATTGGTTATGGTTGTAGGTTGTTGTCTTTGGGGGATGGCGGGAGGTCCGCTAGCTGCTCCATGGGAGTTTGTTTGCTTTGTTTTTTTTCAGAAAAAAGACCGTTTAGATGTTTTACCTGAGTAGGTTGTAGTTCGCTGTAAATGCGGTTTGCCTCTGCAATTGTGCACTTTTTTGTGTTTTAATTTTAAGAATTTCCTTCATTTGGATAAACATCGGGCAGTCTTTGAAAATAGAAGCGTGAGAGTCAGAGCACTTGGCACACATTGCTCTGGTACAGTGTGTACCGGTGTGGGGTGGGAGGTTGCATGTCTCGCATGTAGGGCTGTTGTTACATGTTTTAATAGTGTGTCCAAGGCGTTGACAGTTGTAGCAACGTATTGGGTTTGGTATATATTCGGTGACTTTTTCTTTATACCATCCAATTTCTACCGACCTGGGGATTTGATATGCACCGAAGGTGAAAAGCATTAAACTAGATGGTTTTTGCTGTCCTTGCGCGAAAATGCTGATTGATGTTAGAGGCTTGTTTTCGTTTTGAGGGGCGATTAGGACGAATTTGGGGTTTTTTTGGGTTATGTTTTTGGGGAGTTCATGGAATTCATCAAGGAGATTGAATGTTGGCCAGATTTTTTTAGGCCGGGGTTTTGAGAGCTAGACTTCAGAGAGCTCGTTAAACCGATTTCCCGTTTTTGTTTTAGGCCCTGAGGCCATACCATGTGGCAAAAAATACACTACACATGCGTGAACTGTGAGAACCGGGAGAGGAAAACAACAGATTTTTTTTTTCGACTGGTATTATGGGGTTCGTATCACACCGTAAAGGAAAGTAGCCGATTTGAAGCGATGCGTTCAACACGAGAGCTAGTCGGTGACTGAGAGCAAAATTGAAAGAGGCATCCCAATGCGTTCTAGAATAACAAAATTGTTATTAAGATTTTAAGATTTAACATTAAAATAAATAAGCTAGTTCTGAAAGTTTTAAATGTAATAATTTTTTTTCGCAGCCCTATTCGACGAGTGCAGCGGAAACCTCCCAAAATGGCAAAAATAAAACAAAAGGGAAGCCTGCTTCAATACGAAGTCATGTATTGGGCGGGTTATTTGAAAGAAAACTTGCTAAAACAGGTAACGAGATTATATTTACGTTTTTAAACCGTTATTTTAAATTTTACAGCAATTGGATGTATGTAACATTAAGAAAGTAAGTTGCTGAGAAACCTGTTTTAACAAACAAACATACACTAGATGGAAATGTATGTCTTTATTTTCATCGAAATGCATTTTTGTTACTGTAATGCGTTTGATAACGTTCTGTGGTTTGTTTCTAAGTATTATATAGTAATTTCTTAACCTCTTGTTATTTTTCCGTAATATTATTATTTGCTTGTTGTGTGGCCCCGTAGGGATATTACTTTCAACTAGTAAATCCCCACAGGTCAATGGCAGCCTATACGATACTGTTTCCATGTAGGATTATCCGCTGTAGGGCAGGAATCGCTTGGCAAAATCGATGCTTCTGAAGTAACACCCACTGATATGTTAAGGGCAATGATGGCCTATATTTGGCCTAAAGACGATCCGTTGGTTAGAAAGAGGTAATTCATTTTGCTGTTATCCTCAATATTTTGGTATTATTTATTTACGTTTTCTTGAATTAATGTTTTTTAGAGTAGCAATATCCTTAGGGCTTTTGGCTGGTTCGAAAATATTAAACGTATCCGTTCCATTTTTCTTCAAAGGAGCAATAGATGCTTTAGGGGTATTGAATATGAACTCTGCACCAGAGACCATTATCACCGTAAGCACAGCGATGCTAATTGGATGTAATATGAGTACTTTAAATTATATTTCGGTATATTTTAAATAACAAATACTTTCCAGATGGGATCGCCAGAGCGGGGGCCTCAGGTTTTAATGAACTGAGAAATGCAGTATTCTCCAAGGTTGCACATCATTCGATTCGAAAAATAGCGACTAACGTATTTCTTCATTTGCACAATTTGGATTTGGCCTTTCATTTGAACAAACAAACTGGTGCTTTATCCAAAGTAAGTAAATTTCTTTTACGGTATTGGCAGGGGCATAGAAAGTAAGCTAATCGCTTTTTAATTCGTCAGCTTTTTTCCAAGACCAGATCCAATCGAAAACTATTCGGGTGTTAATTTTCACTAGAATAAACTTTGTGTATTCTGAGTTTCGAGAGGTGTTAATTTTTCGAAATAAAAAAATTGGTACATACAAAAAATGTTAGTAATAATGTACTATTTTGTGGCAAATTTTTAAACTTCTCTTTATTATCTTTTCAAAAATGACCAAAATATACCCAATTTGTTTGATATATAATTATATAATTTAGACACTTTATTTTCTTTAATAGACACTTTATTTTCTTTAATAGACACTTTATTTTTAGTTATTTACAGCTTTATTTTTGGTTTTTAATATATTCATTTACAAGATCTCTTCTTTTCCACGTTTTCCTTGTACTTAATCAACCATAAAACCCAACTGCTCGAAATACTTTTTACCGCAGTCGTATCTCTTACTTACGCCATCTATGGGCTCATGTTACAGTTTTATGTTATAGTTAATTGGTACACTTTTTACAAAAGGCTTGACTTGGCAATCACATTAATCTTATAATATTTTTTTTTTTGATACTACATCTCGGTCAATCTGACAATTTGATCGACCTCGATCAACAATCTACCCGTCAACCCATGGACACCGCACGCTCAATCTTTCTTAACAAAACATATAGCTAGGTCTTATACTATAAGGCTTGATAACTTAAAAAAATATACCACAAATGGTTTAGCTTAAAAACTATAATGATAAGCGTTACTTAGGACAATCATATCTTCAATTTTCAATGCTTATTTTCCACAGGCGAATATTTTTTGATTCAACTACTCCATCATATGGGAGCTGTGTGATTTGGCAATTCTCAATATCACGGATGACATATCTGTCATGAGGCAATACTTTGTAAATAACATAAGCCCCTTTGAACTTGGGGAGCAGCTTCTTGCTAGTACCGGGCGTCGTGTCAACATTTTTAATAACCACGTAGTCCCCTCTTTCATAAGTGTTTGCCGGGTGATTGTGCTTCTCAAAATGTCTACTGTTGTCTTCCCCAACCTTTACGATTGCCTCAGAGGCAGTTTTCCTGAGTTCACTTAAGTCTCTTTTAGTAACATTCAATTCCTTTTCGCTCAGAAACTCAGTAAGCTTGTCGACGACCGCACCTCGCTGATTAACTCCAAATAAAATTTTACTTGGGGTAGTAGCAATTGACCTATGTATTGTGTTATTTAACGCAAATTCAACTTGAGGCAGCATTCGAACCCAATCGGAATGTTCTAATGACTCACTGAGTTTTCCGATCATACCAGTCAAAATTCGATTTACTCTTTCGACCTGACCGTTGGCTTGCGGTGAGTGAACGGCTACTTTAACGTGAGTTATGTTGCGGTCTAATAGAAACGAACTGAACTCTAAGGAGGTAAAACAAGAGCCTCTGTCGGTCACTACCCTAGATGGTCGGCTATAATAGTCAAAATATTTGCTAAGTGAGGCGCACACTTCTTTTGTGCTTGTTGATAATACTGGATACAATTTGACGAACTTCGTAAATGCGTCAACTACCAGAAGGATGTGTTTACGTTTTGATTGGATGGCCGGAAGAGGGCCGAAATGGTCCAGATGGATGGTATGAAACGGGACGGGTTCTTTAGGAATGTTGAATAAGTTACGCTCGTTCAAACGTGCGGGTGCCGAATACATTATACAACGGATACAATTCCTGGTGAAGCTCTCCACCTTTTTCTGGATATTTGGGAACCAATAGTGCATACGTATTTGGCCGGCACATTTTGTAACCCCTAAGTGTCCAATTTTCTCATGAATATCTCTGATAAGGTTAACTTCCATATCCGGAGGGACGTAAAACCTTAATTCGCCGGCCCGAGTTTTCCGGAAGACAATGCCATCCTGCAAGGCGAACCTCTTCAGGTTTTCAGAACACAACCTTTTTCTCAACTTTAAGATCTGAGGGTCACGACCCTGAGCTGCTCTTAGCTGAAAATCGATATCTTCCGAGCTAACAACGGAAACCACATGACATCGGCTAAGTGCATCAGCGTGGTTCATATTCGATCCACTACGATGCTTTACCTTGTAGTTGAAGTTCTCGAGTTCTAGGGCCCATCGCGCTATTCTTGGGTTCACGTTTTTCTTATGTAAAGTCATTGTAAGGGAGCTACAGTCGGTAATGACCGTAAACGGTATTCCCTGCAAATACACTCTGAAACGGCGGAGCGCTGAGATTATTGCTAAGGTCTCAAGTTCAAAGCTGTGATACCTTGATTCTTGAGCCGTCGTACTTTTAGAGAAGTAAGCTACTGGATGCAGTTTCCTATCATCTTGTCTCTGAAGAAGAATCGCTCCGTAACCTATAGAGCTAGCATCACAGTGCAGCTCGGTTTCTCGTCCAGGATTGTAGATCGCAAGCACTGGGGAGGACATCAGGCGTTTCTGAAGTTGACAGAAAGCGTCTAAACATTCCTGAGTAAAATTAAAGGGGACATCCTTTTTTAACAAATCGTACAAAGGTTTCGCTCTCGTTACTCGTGAAAAAGATTCGACAAATCGTCTAAAATATGAACACAACCCAAGGAATGAGTGTAATTTCTTGCTATTATCAGGGATAGGATAAGTGGCAATAGCACGGAGGTGTGAATCACTTGGTTGGATACCCTTCTGGGTTACTCTATACCCTAGGTATTCTATCGTGGAATACGCAATTCGACACTTAGATAGTTTTAGCTCTAATCCGTTTTCTGAAAGGCATTGCAGTAAGTAACTCAAGATGTTTAGTCATATCATCACTTGCGATAATTATGTCATCCATATAGACCATAATCTGATTGTCATCTAAAAATTTCCGAAATATTTTGTGAATAAATCGTTGAAATACACTTGGTGCATTCTTCAGTCCGAAAGGCATCCTTAAAAACTCGTATTGCCCATTTGGTGTAACGAAGGAGGTAAAATGAGTCGATGCGGGAGCAACTTTAACTTGATGGAAACCACTCCTAAGATCGAGCACGGTAAATATTTTCTTTCCTTCTAAATACTCTATGCAGTCCTCGATCAATGGAAGTGGGTAGTTATCACGAACTGTAAAGTTATTAAGGGCGCGATAGTCCACACACATACGAGTTTCTCCCGATTTCTTTTTCACCAAAACGATCGGCGAAGCATAAGGAGAGTCACTTGGCTTAATAATATGCCTTTCTAAAAGGTCTCTAATAATTTCGTTCACCTCCTGTTTTTCTGAAAAGGACAATCTCCGCGGTCGGAAGAAGAAAGGGGTATCTGTCGTAAGGTGAATGTGCATTTCGAAATCAACAGGCCTTATCATAGATTGATCAAAACATGTATAACTTTCAGCAATAACATATTTAATTTGTTTTAATGTCACTAAATCGATGTTTGGGCACACATCAATCTCCTCGTTCGCCTCAGTTTCTATATTAAAGATTTCACAAGTACCCACATCAATCCCAGAAGCACAATCATCCTTGAACACATCTTCCTCCCTACAATCAGCCTCGGAACTCGCATCTATGTCACCATCGAACGATTTATCTATTTCACTACTAACACCATTTGAAGATACGCTTGTCCCACTCACCACACCAGTTGATTCATAAGTGCACAGGTGCAATTGGTTTGAAATTAATTTTTTATTAACGTAAGAAGAAGGTACACATATTTGCTCTGAAGATATTTCTTTTTTACAGTAATTCATTCGTAAACATATATTAAATAACTTAAGTATATCGCGGCCAATTAGCAGCGGCAGCGGGATGACCTTGTCTGAAATTACCATAAGGGAAACTTTTTTTATTTGTCCACATATTTTGATAAAACAATATATCGTACCGTAAGTGTAAATCTTAATTCCTCCTAATCCTTTGTAATTCGAATAAGTTGGTATTCTAACAGAAATATCTTCAGGCAAATAAGACCTATGTATGAAGCTAACGGGACTACCGGTGTCCAGAAGAGAAAAACAATTTATTAAATCTGAGCACTTATCACCACTTAACGGAAAAGCAACGCTTACCAATTGTACGGCGTCCAAGCCCTCTACTATTTCATCATCGCTAGAGTATTCCTCGGCAAAGTTATCCTTTTTGATGACTCCAACTCGTTTCGGTGCAACCGGACAGTTCCTGTAGGTGTGTCTTAAGTCTCCGCAGCTGAAGCAGGATCCGGCGGCCCGCTTTTCCTTCGGACAATTCACAGCAATGTGGCCATAGGCCGAACAGTTGAAACATCTGATCTGTCCACTAGCCACCGTTGTTGAATTTTTGCTAGTCGAAGTTGCCGCTGGAGGCAAAGGCAAATTTGAGCTTTTATTGATTGGTTTTAGCGCTCTTCTCTTTTCGTAGCGGGGCAGAAGTCGTTTAAGATCTGAAAGTGACTTGGCCGCATAGAGAATGGATACCGTTGATGAGCTGTCTGCAAGTCCATCAATGATGTATTCAATCAAGTCATCTTCGTCCACGTCAGCATATGCGGCAATTTCCTGCATCGAAAGAACATAGTGCAGTAACGTCTCATCTCTACGGCGGGCTCGACGACTAAGCTGTCGATAGACCTCCTGTCGAGTCAGGCGCTTCTCAAATTCGGATAAGAGAAGGTTCTTTAAGGCCTCCCAGGTATCAACCCGCACCGTTCTTAATAGCATCTTCGCAGTGCCTTTTAATAATCTTCGCGCGCAGACATATTGATATCGATCATCCCCTCCGAGGGATTGTGTCACATCCTCGAAGTCGTTGATCCACTTCTTAACACCGTAAGAGTCATCCCCGGAGAAGGAAGGTACTGCGTCCTCAATGTCACTGAAATCGACTCGCCTGCCTGGATTTGTAGTCGGCTCTGTTTCGGCGAGCTCCCGTCGAAGATCTGCAATACGTTTACGCCTTTCTAGACGAGCCAATTCCAGTTCCTCTTCGACATCAGAATTGGTCATCGTGTTGCTTTTGGTAGCGGCCGCAGTCCCACTATTTAGGGTTGCCTTAGGATCCACCGTTTGTTTTAAACCGGTGCGAGTTCCAGAAGTGGTTGCAACAGTTCCAGAAGTGTTTGCGGAAGTAACAGAAACAATCGCAGAAGTTCCAGAAGTGTTTGCGGAAGTAACAGAAACAATCGCAGAAGTTCCAGAAGTGTTTGCGGAAGTAGCAGAAGCAACAGAAGTAATCGCAGAAGTTCCAGAAGTGGACAAAGCAGGAGTCCCAGTCTCGAAAACTTTTTCAGTGTCTTTGCACTCACTTAATTCCACCTGAAGCATATTTGCACCCAATACTTGTTCATATAATGACCTTAGTTGCCCCACAGTCGCAGAAGGTGACACATTGATTTGCGCAGCCTGAAGTGCCTCGTGCAATTGCGCCTTTGTCAGTTTCTTATTGCTCATATCTAATCGTATTGAATCTTATTGCGTCAGGGTCATCCACACAAAGTTTTTATTTTATTTTTGTGTGTTACCCCACATCTGACGTTTTAGACACTTTATTTTCTTTAATAGACACTTTATTTTCTTTAATAGACACTTTATTTTTAGTTATTTACAGCTTTATTTTTGGTTTTTAATATATTCATTTACAAGATCTCTTCTTTTCCACGTTTTCCTTGTACTTAATCAACCATAAAACCCAACTGCTCGAAATACTTTTTACCGCAGTCGTATCTCTTACTTACGCCATCTATGGGCTCATGTGACAGTTTTATGTTATAGTTAATTGGTACACTTTTTACAAAAGGCTTGACTTGGCAATCACATTAATCTTATAATATTTTTTTTTTTGATACTACAATAAATGATATTACCACCATTGCTTAAAGTCAAAAAGTTGAGAATAATGCACAAATAATACTTTGAACGTTAAAGCATTGAATTCCCTCATTTTGATAGATTAAAAACGAAAACTTAAAGATATACTTTTACTAAAGATTTTAAAGAAAGATTTATAAAATCTACGGGATTACTGCAAATCGAATTTCTTATCGAAAAGCTATTTATAAGAAACAAAACCATAATAATATTTAGAATACTTCTAAAGAACGATTTTTTAAAATTCGTGATTTCGACATATACCGCGGTATTAATAAAAAATGCTTGATAATCCTCTACTTTACGAATAGAGATTTCTTAATAATAAAAATTAAATGCCCATGCAAAGCTTATTCACTCTTTTACCTACATCTAACGGCCAAGGACTGCGTCCAGTCCAAGTGTCGTGTACGGCGAGCTTTTCGCCCTGGCAAGCTCCTTTACAATTGTCGTAAAGCACGATTCCTTAGAGACAGAAATTTAGGAGTAATGATTCACAAATATGTTTCGAATTGGTAACGGGAACTCTTTACCAAGGTAAGAGGTAAGGGCTTGTGGAGTTTTGTTTAACGCACACGCTTGTGAATTAAAAATGAACCGTTTGCGTTAACTCGTGCGCGTTCGTTTCCGTACCCTGCAATTAGTTAAAAAAATGACACAATAAGTAAAACAAAACGAATTCATCTAAATTTCAACTTAAGCTCGTTAATTCACATAATATGGTGTGTTAGTAAACTCCATGTTAAGTAATGTTTCTCAATTAACTCTCAATTTGTATACCCTGTTCTAAGGGTATATTAATTTTGACGCATAGCTTGTAACATACCTTAATATTGCCCGTAGACCCCTAAAAGTTACTATATTTATGATCAGCATCGATAGTAATGTCGATCTAGACATGTCCTTCCGTCCGTCCGTCTGTCGGCAAAAATTAGGCCTTTGAACTGGACCTAGAGAGCTGAAATTTTAACCATATACTCTCTAGGGTCCCGAAATAATCAAGTTTACGAATTTTTGAAATCCGCCCACAGACACGCCCACAAACTCAAAAAAACAAAATTTTGGAAAAAATCTAATTTTGAGCTAGAAAGCTGAAATTGTATATATATGATCTATGACTCCTAAAACTGCTCGGGATAAAAAAAATTCAAAATCCGCCCACTGGGGCGTGTCCACAAATAAATAAAACAATTTTTTTGAAAATCAAAAGTTTGAGCTAGGGAGCTGAAATTTATAATATATACTCTCTATGGGCCCTTTATGCCCATGTGTAAATATTTTCAAAATCCGCCCACTGACACGCCCACAATTAAATTTTGTTTTTTTAAATTCAAAGTTTGAGCTAGGGAGCTGAAATTTATAATATATACTCTCTAGGGGCCCTTTCTTCTCATGTGTTAATTTTTTTAAATCCGCCTACTGACACGCCCACAATTAAATAATTTTTTTTTATTGAAACACCCAAGTTTGAGCTAGGGAGCGTTTTTTTTTTGATAAAATCCTTTAAATGTTATATAACAAAATATGTAGAGCGTTTTTAACAATTCAACCATACTTAGACTTTTGTCACGCCCACTTATGAGAGATAGGAATAAGAATAGGGTATCCAACAGTTCGCCCAAGCGGACTGTAGCCCGTCCCTATGTTTTTAATAAAATTTCCCAAATAAGTCATTGATTAAAGATAATTCGCCATATATTAATACAGGTGGTAAGGTTTTTTTAGGTGATATATTTGACGTATCGCTCTAGTCCAGTGACGACATATAGGAGCTTTACTTCATTAATTCTTTAATTAGCTTAAAAACTTCGACTTGTTTCTACCTTCAAATTATGTCGTGCAACAAATTAGTGGACTTTTTGAAATTAATCGGCGCAAGAAAGATCCTCTTAAACTGATTAATGCAAAATAAGCGACTTATTAATAAGGCATCGCATTACAATATAACGTGTTATCAAACTTGCACAAGAGCAGGCTTTTTCGCAAAATGTGACCTTTTCAGTAAATTTGATCAATTGGAAAGCACTCAAAATTGAATATGCTATGTCGTTTGCTATAAGCAAGATTAACACTTACTTGCACTTACACTAACTGATTAGACATTTGTGACTTTCAAGTTTCTTGATAAACGTTTCCACACGTTTTGTCTTCTGTAGAAAAGAAATCAATTTAAGCATTAACAATGTTTATGTCTCTCCTTGCTTCTGTGGACAATAAAATTATTGCACAATCATATGTGTTTTTGGTGTGAATGAAAAAAACAGTAATCTATATATTTTTACTGCTTCTTTCTTTGTGTGCCTTTGTTTATTGGAAAATGAAAAAAACAACAAAAATATTCGTATATATGTATAACAATACTTAATTGCTGGACAGAAAGTTTGTAGAACTTTCCAATATATCGACCTCACATAATTTTCCAAAACTGTATTCCCTAACCATTGAATCAGGGAAGGTGTAAAACATGTCCAAGTTTGGGATTGAATTTAGTAGTTTCCGGTGTCCCTCAAGGTCATTTGAGTTATACTTGTATTCAAGCTGCAGCTTAATAGCGCATCTAGCTGCCGTTTTCCCAATGAAGATTTATAAAGTTGAGAGCCCAACAATAGCTTCCAGTGCTACCGTTGGACATGTGCTCATAGCACCTGCTATACCGAGCATTGGAGCTTCTTTTCCGTTGTTCGTTCAAGTACTTTGGCCACCATACTATGGCGGCGTACGTGATGATGGGTCTAACAGTCATATTATACAAGCAGTGTATCATTTTGGGCTTAAGACCCCAGGTTCTGCCATAAAGGCGTCTAAAGCCCCACATCGCTCTAGTAGCGGTAGCGGATTTGACGAGTTCCAGTTATTGTTTTTGACTAGTGACAATAAAAGGGGAGAGAGTGCCCCTCCTTGGGGCAGCGCTTGGGTGCCGTCACAGACACCGATTTTCCTCCAGAGGAGCAGGTTATAGTTCGACTTACCAAAATAGCTCTGATCCAATAATTCGTCAAATCTTCGATACCTTTATTACTGATCGCCCTGACAATCGATTCGTATCCGGTGTTATCGAAAGCACCCTCAACGTCTAAGAAGGCACAATTTCCTTCTACTAAGATACCTCCTCTACTCTTTTGACAAGGCAGTGAAGAGCACTTTCAGTGCCCTTTTTATACCCTATTCTAAGGGTATATTAATGTTGACGCATAGTTTGTAACATACCTTAATATTGCCCGTAGACCCCTAAAAGTTACTATATTTATGATCAGCATCGATAGTAATGTCGATCTAGACATGTCCGTCCGTCCGTCCGTCCGTCCGTCTGTCGGCAAAAATTAGGCCTTTAAACTGGACCTAGGGTCCCGAAATAATCAAGTTTACGAATTTTTGAAATCCGCCCACAGACACGCCCACAAACTCAAAAAAACAAAATTTTGGAAAAAATCGAATTTTGAGGTAGAAAGCTGAAATTTTTTATATATGATCTATGATTCCTAAAACTGCTCGGGATAAAAAATTTTCAAAATCCGCCCACTGACACGCCCACAAATAAATAAAACAATTTTTTGAAAATCCAAAGTTTGAGCTAGGGAGCTGAAATTTATAATATATACTATCTATGGGCCCTTTATGCTCATGTGTAAATATTTTCAAAATCCGCCCACTGACACGCCCACAATTAATTTGTTTTTTTTTTTGAAAATTCAAAGTTTGAGCTAGGGAGCTGAAATTTATAATAGGTATATACTTTCTAGATGCCCTTTATTCTCACGTGTTATTTTTTTGTAAATCCGCCTACTGACACACCCACAATTAAATAAAACAATTTTATTGAAACACCCAAGTTTGAGCTAGGGAGCGTTTTTATACTCTATTCTAAGGGTATATTAATTTTGACGCATACTTTGTAACATACCTTAATATTGCCCGTAGACCCCTAAAAGTTACTATATTTATGATCAGCATCGATAGTTATGTCGATCTAGCCATGTCCGTCCGTCCCTCCGTCTGTCGGCAAAAATTAGGCATTTAAACTGGACCTAGAGAGCTGAAATTTTAACCATATACTCTCTAGGGTCCCGAAATAATCAAGTTTACGCATTTTTGAAATTCGCCCACAAACTCAAAAAAACAAAATTTTGGAAAAAATCGAATTTTGAGCTAGAAAGCTGAAATTTTTTATATACATATGATCTATGACTCCTAAAACTGCTCGGGATAAAAAAAATTCAAAATCCGCCCACAAATAAATAAAAATCCCTGATAACCCAGAGTTTGTGGATGAGGCCTAGGGTTATCTTCTTCTCGGCGAACCGTTTGCTGTCGTACGCACTCTTAGCGTGATGGCCCGCCCAATGGCAGCGCTGACCGGGTTGGAGGGACTACCGGCAGGGTTGCCGGTTTTCCCTTGTAGGTAGGAGCAAGCCGACGCCGCGGTGGCCGTTGCCTTAGTACCCCTACGGAACCAGGATGTTTGGGTGCGGTCCACAGGAACTGTCATCACTGTCGTCTTACCGCTGCCTGAACTACTTGTAAGAGCTGGCCCGCGGCACCTTAGATGTACCGCTGTACGAGCTCAGTCATGGAAGCGTTGTCAGTTAAGATTACGAGGTGAAGGAAAAAAGCCACGGTGATATGTGGCTTAGGGAAAGGTCCTTCTTCCAGCAGCATCCGGTCAGACCGCACTTGTTTTTTATTCTCTCAAAATTGGAGTGCATCCACCCAGCAGTGGCGAGCGCGAGAACTTAGGCCACACGCCACAGTCGCTCAGCTTAATTGCGGTGTCTATCACCGCCTCCTGTACAAGACCCATTTGCTTTGAGGAGAGAGGATTGTTAGTCAAGTCGGTCGAAATGCAACCTTACCTAACTAGACTTGTCACCTGGCTAAAGGTGGGGACCTCAGGCATAGGACGTTTGCTGACCTTCTGGGCGGCAGGCTTGGGGTGGTCTGATCTTCAGATCTACCTCGCTTGATATCTGGCCAGTCCATTTGGGCGGCTTTGGCTAAGATGAGAGCACTCTCTCTATCTACGCCTCTCCGTAAGGCACTTTTAAAGCGTCTTGCTCAACAGCGAACCGAGAAGTGGAGGCCGTGACGTGCTAGTCAGAACAGAGATTGTCGGCCGTCGGGAGCAAAGCGGTTTCTCGATTTGATCCGGTAAAATAAGTCGCCCAGGCCAGAGCCCGTTATGGCTGCAATTGAAACCGAAGGTCGCATATTCATTTTATATAAAATCTGGTCACAGCCGTGTTTAGGGATTATAAAACTTGAGCTAATCAAAAACGGTAAAGATTGTCTATCTGCGTTTCCTTATCGTCAAAAACTCTGCGTTAGTCATCCGTGCTGATTTTCACTCTCTTTGCATAGTAAATCAACATTTTATGCCCGGTGATAACACCTACGAGAGAGTTTCTAGTTTCTGATTTGCATTGTTATTGCACAGGATTCGAGCGTACTTCATCTCATTAGTCGCTGCTAGTCTTTTGTTCCTGACCATCTCTCTAAGTTTACAGAGGGGAATCTTCACTGTATTGTCGGCCTAGTTATGTTCGAGATTTAAACACTGTCTTACCAGCTCTTCGGCTTTCTTATTACCCTTCACACCTGTGTGACCTTGAACCAAGCAGAAATTAACATTGAGCTGCTGGCCAAAACTCATAGGCGTAATCAGTCAGTAGTGCCCTGCGCAGAGAGGATTATTTGACAAACTCTGTCCTGCTATCTTTCTCACTCACGCCAACCCTCTCAGGAGACAGCACTACCAAGTTATCTTTTGTTACAGATTCGGGCATCCTGACATCTTCGACGTAAAGTTCCTTGCCAAAAACTATCCAACGCTTTATTCTGCTATCTGACCATTCTCCTGAATAAGATTTTTGGTGTATCTGAGCAAACGGCATATCAGCTACCTGATAACGATTGTGAGGAAGTACTTATACCACCACATATGGCCCACGATATTTAAATTCTATTTAGATTAGCGAAAAACCAGTTGAATTAACGGCATAATTTTTTGTCATCACGTGTCAATCTCCAACGTCGTATCTTTCATGATTTTTGGTTCTATGTTTCTGTGTTGTTCTATTTTGTTCGTCTTCGCGGGTTGCACCAGTTGCTGCGTTCAGAGTTTCGCTGGACTGCAATTCCATTTGAGGGGATACATTTCCCCCTAGATCCTTGTTATGCTGTAGTATTCTTCTTATGAGAATCCTTTTTGGCCCGCTGATCGCTTAGCCTTTCTCAGCTCATCTTGAAGTTGTTTGACGCTCATATTCTCCATTTCTATCAATCTAGAACCAAATTAATTGAACATGTTAATCGCGTGTTTGTATTTATAAACACACCTATATTCGAATCGAAATCTCCAACTCATTATAAACCAAATTACTCGTAATTACAATTACAAAAATAACTGGTGAAAATACACAGAGCATAGGTAACTTAAAATCTTCAAGATTACTATGTTGATTATTCAAACGTGATTACCCACGTACGAAAGTCATTTCCCGATCGGGATACTTACACTTATTAAAATCGGTTTATATAACTTGCTCTTCCGTATACCGTATATCTACTACAAAATGCCTACCGAACAGCGTTTTGTCTTCAATTTTATACCAGTGTTTTATCTATCACTACTCACAGATAGACACAGCCATTTTGCCTTTTTTTATAAGGAAGACTCAAGTGTATATTCTGTATTCAACTGTTAATGCCTTTTTCATCAACTTGAAATTATTGTACTGGGGCTATCTACTTCCCGCACGTACTTCGTCTCAGTGTAACAATAATTACTTAATTATTCTATCATCACAGATATCGTGGTATTCAACATATGTAAATGTATGTTACCTCGTCTCATAATGTAGCTACAACTTAAAATTCAGAGCCGAATTAATAAAAATAACTTATTTTGCCTCTAATTTATAAATTATCTACAATGTGGATTAAAAGTTAATTCACGGCTCATTAATTAAAAATCATGTCCATGCATTAGCTTATTGTCATCCAAGCCTCTCTCTCGCTCCGAGTTGTTGTCTTCGACTTGTCTCCGCCAATTTTTTATTAATTTTATTGAATAAACCTTTGTTTAATTATCAAACTAAGTGGCATCTGATCGATAAACTTATCTCGATTAAATAATCATTCACGCGAGTGTTTCTCTCACAGTGTTTATTAATCGATTGTGAAATTAGTGTCCGATTAAACCATAATCGATTCATATTGAATGTGGTTGTACCCGATCGTGCAACATAATCCTCGTGTTATCTCCTTCATTTGCGATTCTGCTGAGAAGTTCTCTGTCTCATCTCCCTGGGTGAGTGCAATTTTTGCTTTGTATATGTTCAGCCAAAACGAAGCAAAATCAAAACTACACGAATAAAATTTTCCCCAACTTCTACTTTTTGTTTCTACATTGTGTGCTGCAACCTGCTGTGAGCCGTGGGATCTCATTTGGAAAGCCGTGTTTCTTCTTCCATCAGCACCCAGCCTGTGGTCTTGTAGTCGCCTTAGCCCGAATTGACAAACAAAAACATTGGCTTTTTGTCTCATCTGTCCCGGTGAGTACTCATTTTAGTATATGTTCTGCCAGTAGTCTACTCGATGCTACATAACATATATTTGGTTCTCTTTTTCGCCAAGAAAAACAACAACAATATCTGCATTATTGCGATTAACAATATAAAAGCTGACACAACACCACATTACCACACACATAGCGGAGACCCAAACCGTTCTGAGCTTTTTTCCAAATTTCCCAATCTCCAAGATAAAGAAACTAAAAACCAAAAATTCTACACAGAATAAAAAAAAAAAAAAAAACTGCAATAAACAATAAATACATTTTTTTTATAAATCTGCATCGACAAACGGACCCACCCCACTGCAATTATGCCAAAACAATGTGGTAACTCCGATTGCGTAATAGTGACGAAAGATTTTAATGCGGATTGGGTGCTCTGTAATGGGCTATGCGGTAAATCCTTTCACGCTCTGTGCATCGGGTTAAGCAAACGATCCACAGCTTACCTGAGTGACTTTAAAAAAAATTCCTTTTTTTCTGCGACGAGTATAAGAACATTTCTTTATCTCATGTAATGCTCGCGATCAAGTGCGTTAGTGACTCTCTAAATGCCAACACCTCTGATAATAAACTATTCTTCAAACAAATCCTGAACCAGTTGATAACTTATCCAAGAGTGTGGAAGAACTATCTAGCACCATAGAACTCTCCGCCAACCTCTGCAAGTCTAAGTTTAAAATTATAGACAAGCAGCTGGCAAATCTTGGTGAATCGCTAAAAAAAAAAAAAAAATCGCCAGCAGAACCTAAAGTTGCAGACCTTAAAAATGATCTCAAATCGATCATCAATACCAAATTTAATTCTTCAAAATACGCCTGGATATTTTCGAGCACCTCCAACGATGTTCTGAGCTTCGGAAAAATGACAATCACTAGGTCGACTAACACAGGAAAGGTTAATGTTAAGAAATCCAGTAGCAATGTTTATAAAATTAGATTTAAGACCAATTCACTTAAACTTAGCCGTAATAAGCACGACTCCAAACCCAGTCCTTACCTTGATCCAAACTGGAATTCCAAAGTTGGCATTTTTCCTGCTTCCTCCCCTCGTATAAGGCAACCAATTTCCAATATACCATCAGTCAGAACCTCCATTTCCCATACGTCAAATTCCAAACCATCCAAGCCTCAACGTAATCGTGTGTCCTTTAACCTAAACCCAGTTTCAGATCTTCCCTCAAACCATACAAAAACCTCTGCTACCACTTCCTTCACCAATTACCCAAACTTTATTCACTCTCACACTCTAAATCCTACCCCACCTATTCTAAAATCTACCCCCTATTCCCGCCAGACCCACAAATCCTGTCCTAACTACTATTCCTCACATAGAGAAGTCAACCCCTATCCCCAAACCCTCCGTACTTTTCGATCCTCTACTTCCCCCAAATGTTAAACATACCAGCAAGTTTACGGACCCTCTGTGCGACCTCGACGGCCGTTATGTTATGGCACGTCTGAGGGATCACCGACCGAATATGTCCGCATCTACCTTGCGTTTTTACATGACAAGTCTGATTCCATCTGCGTCGACGGCAAGACAAAGACAAACGTCCAAGTCTCTATTCGGAAAGAAGGTCTTCCAACTGGCCCCACTGCACTGCGCGAAATTTACACGCGCTATCACGAAGGCCTGAACATTTCACCTAATACTGTGGCTAATGACCTCTCCGCTTTTGCTTCCCACATCAACTCTAGACATATCTCACATCTCCAAAGAAGCAGAAACGACCAAAACAATTTTTTTCGTTCCTAAATTACCACCATTGACCATTCCTCAACCTATTTCCACTACGCCTTCACATAACAACATACCCCTCACTTTTTACTATCAGAACGTAAGAGGACTCCGCTCAAAAACCCAAAATGTCTTGCGTCAATCACATACCCTTCCTTTTGACATCTATGCTCTGACCGAAACCAACCTAATTCCAGATATAAAGAACCAGGAGCTATTTCCCCCCACTTTCAATGTTTTCCGCGATGATGATGTCGCCCGTCCAAAGAACGACTCACCCTGCAGAGGCGTCCTATTGGCCATCAACAATGGCCTTGACTCATCTCCAATAGCTACTTCATCTTATTCTTCTAAAGTCGACTTCGTCTCAATTAATTGCTCTCCCCCGAAAGTCTCTATTCGTTATGTGCTTTTATATCCCACCGGCCCAACCTTTTGAATCGTACCAATTTACTGTCGATGTGATTGACCAAATGGCCGACTCGTCAGACTCCCTTGACGACATCATCATTTTCGGCGACTTTAATCTGCCTCATCTGCACTGGATTCCGTCAGATGATGGATCATTTTTCCTGGCTTCTAATCCGAACTCAAATAAGGAATGCCTTTTCATAGATCGTCTAACAGATTCAGGCCTATGCGAAGTTAGTGGCATCTCCAATTATATGCATAGGCAACTAGACCTTATTTTCTCTACTGATCCCATTAACTCCTCTGTCTCGCTTTCTCCCCTATCTCTATCGACTATTGATAATTTTCACCCCCACTTCTTCTTTCTTTTTTCCATGACTCTCCACGACAGCCGACGCCCGCGACAAATCTCCCCCCTTACGATTTTCACAAAGCGAATTACCACAAAATTAACGCCTATCTAAGCAGAGCCTCTTTTGACTTCGCCAACCTCTCTCTAAATGATGCCCTGTCTGTTTTTTACACTGAACTATTTAATTCCATTTCTCTTTATGTTCCCTTCTCTCGACATAAGACAACTTTTTCATCACCCCCATGGTATAATCGCAAACTTCGGATTTTACGTAACAAGAGAAATAAACTATGGGCATTTTTCCTTCGTGATAATTCTTCTTTTAACTACTCTAATTATCTCGGCTCATATCTTCGGTTTACCCAGCTTTATGACTCTCTACCAGCAATATCTTAATAAGGCACAAGCCAATCTTATTACCGACCCTAAGTCCTTTTTCCGATTTGTTAACTACAAAAAAAAATCCGATGATTACCCCACATCCCTCTCCTACGAAAACATATCCTCAAGTGACTCACATACTATAGCGAACTTCTTCGCAAACTTTTTTAAACAATCTTTCGCCGACAGCTCTTTCGTACCTGATCCCTCTTATTTTAATTATCTACTTAATTTCTCCTTTGGTCCCTTTCTTTCTCTTACTTTCGACCCTGCAGTAATTGAAAACAAGCTTCAAAAACTCAATGATGAGTTCCCACCTGGGCCAGATGGTCTTCCCGCTATATTTCTTAAGAAATGCAGCTCCAATATTTCCCTCCCCCTTTCTCACCTTTTCCGGCTTTCACTTTCACATGGAGAATTCCCTCA
This sequence comes from Portevinia maculata, assembly GCA_949715645.1. Taxonomy (NCBI): domain Eukaryota; kingdom Metazoa; phylum Arthropoda; class Insecta; order Diptera; family Syrphidae; genus Portevinia; species Portevinia maculata. The sequence continues at coordinate 132,266,357 of OX454527.1, forward strand.
GATTTGGAAGTGCTCATTTATAACCCCGATATACAAAAAAGGACTAAAGATCGAAATAACCAATTACCGCCCTATAACTAAACTCACATATACCCAAGCTCCTCGAAAGTGTCGTGCACGAAGATCTTAGCTTTCACTGCAAATCTCTTATCTCCCAAAACCAACATGGCTTTCTTAAAGGCAGATCAACTACCACTAACCTTGTGGAATTCGTGTCCTCCGCCCTCTCAACCCTGGAAAACGGCAACGAATTCGACGTTATTGCAACCGATTTCAGTAAGGCGTTTGATAAGATATCTCACAAATTAGTCCTTTTTAAACTATCTTCACTCGGCTTCGAACCCATTCTGTTAAAATGGATATCGTCCTACCTGGAAAACCGTTATTATAGTGTTCGCTTCAGGTCCACCTTATCGGCGCCGTTTTTGGCCACCTCTGGGGTTCCACAAGGTAGTCATCTTGGTCCCCTTCTCTTTATCCTAACCATTAACGACCTTGATCGAATCATAAAGCATTCTGTCCTTTCGCTCTACGCTGATGATACCAAGTTTTGTATGCCCATATCTTCACCACAAGACTCTTGTCTTCTACAACAAGATCTGGATACTTTTTCCACCTGGTGCATCAAAAACGGATTAGAGCTCAATATCGCCAAATGCCAGTCTATTACTTTCTCACGCAAGATGAACAAGTCCCCTCCCCGTCCTTACCTTCTCCATGGTCAACCTATATCCCGCGTTCAATCTCTTCGTGATCTTGGCATTCTGTGCGATAGGGAGCTTAATTTCCGTTTACATTTTGACGAGATAATTCTTAAAGCCAACTCCTCACTTGGCTTTGTTAAACGGTGGTCAAAAGAATTCTCTAACCCTTACGTGACCAGATCTCTTTACACTACCTTTGTTCGCCCGCTTCTTGAGTACGCTAGCCAAGTATGGTCTCCTTTCCACCAAGTCCATGTGTCCAGAATCGAGAGCATCCAACGTCGCTTTCTCCGATTCGCTCTTCGTGGTTTACCCTGGAACGATCCTTCAACCTTACCCCCCTATCTAGACCGTCTCAAACTCATTAAAATGAATAGCCTTGAGGAACGCAGAGACGCTGCAGACATAGTTTTCATCCATCGACTCTTCTCTGGCTCCGTCGACTGCGCGTCACTTTATAATTCTATCACCTTCAATACCAACCCTCGTAACTTACGATTCCCTCGTCTCTTCTATCTTCCTCCCCACCGCACGTCCTACGGTTCTAATGAACCAATCTCCCGAATGCTCCGGAAGGTTAACTCAAACCTCACCGCCTTCGATTTCAATCGCAGCACTCCCTGCCTTAAACTTGACCTTCTTCACCAATCCTAAACCCTAACTTAAATTAGTTTTTAATTAGTTTTAAGCCTTATTATTAGCTTGCATTAAGCCAAATAAATGGGGACTTATGCCCCACCAAAATTAAGTAATAAATGGTATGGAAATGGGGAATCGTAATAGTAATGGAGATACATCGTAAAACATCCCAGTTGGTTCAAAGATTCGCTGTCAGTTGTCAAAAATGCTTTCAGTTATATTTTAACTTAATTACTCATTAATTTATCTACTTCCGTGAATTAGTTGACTGCATGTTTATAAACTACCTGTCCCTAATCAAGTGAGACGGTGTATAACAAGGCCCATTTTCCTGGTGTCACAATAGTCTCAATGAGCTCAGCAATTGCAATGAGTAAATATAATTACCGTATTTCTCTTTGAGATATGTGCTCCCACGGGGCCATCAGCTAGAGTTGTTTCAGTGGAAGGGCGCCCAGAAGGTGCGCACGCAGTTCCACCGTTATGGCTGCTCGAAGCCTTCATGTTCATCCTCCGTTGGTTTCAATCAGCTGGTGGGTTCCTTTTGGGGTGACCTCTGCCGAATTGCATCTCTTACCCTTCGCCACCGCAATAGTGCAGTTCTCAGCGCTTGCGTTTTCAACTACTGGTAAAGTCTTAGACAGAAGCCCACCGGTGCGTGCCGCCTCTGGAGCCCGTTCAGCCTGTCCGGTTTCCTGGGCTTCATATACACAGTAGCACTACACCAATAATAATAATAATGAAACTGTTTGCTAAAGTTATAAGCATATGAACATTAGATTGATGCTTTATAAAATTCATTGCAGTTAAGTTAATTAGTTTATTACTTTTTTGTATATTTGCTTAGACAATAGACCGTGGATCCCGGGGCATAAACTTTGTACTGACTGCAATGGTGTTTAACGTAGTGCCAACAATCTTCGAATTAGCCTTAGTGTCAAGTATCCTAGGCTTGAAGGTAAGGAAAAAAACCTTAATCATCTCAACAATAACAAAATTCTTTCACTGCGTAGTGCGGTTTGGCGTTTGCAGGTATATCAATGGGCTGTGTTGGGGTTTATGCTGCATATACACTAGCTGTGACACAATGGAGAACTAAATTTCGTGTTTTTATGAACCAGTCAGAAAACGAAGCCGGTAATAAAGCAATTGACTCTTTAATAAACTATGAAACAGTTAAATATTTTAACAATGAGCAGTATGAAGCGCACCGTTATGATAATGTGTTAAAGAAATATGAAGAAGCAAGTTTGAAAACAAGCTCCAGTTTGGCAGTGTTAAACTTTGGTCAAAATGCAATATTTAGTTCAGCGCTTACGGCGATTATGGTTCTGGCGGCAAACGAAATAGCGCAAGGAACCATGACAGTTGGCGATTTAGTTATGGTTAACGGATTGCTATTTCAATTGTCAATTCCATTGGGATTTTTAGGAAGTGTTTACCGCGAAGTCAGACAAGCGTTGCTAGACATGCAATCCATGTTTACTTTAATGAATGTAGATAGCGCAATCATCTCTAAACCACATGCTCCTTATTTGACAGTTGGTAGCAACAATTCATCTATTGAATTTCGTAATGTTAACTTTGAGTACGAACCGGGTAAGCCAATATTTAAAGATATGTCGTTCATCATTCCTGCCGGGAAAAAAATGGCTATTGTTGGTGGATCGGGGTCCGGTAAATCTTCTATGGTACGACTGCTATACCGATTTTTCGAACCGACTTCTGGAGAAGTTCTCATTGGAGGGCAACGAATAAATGATGTTGACTTAGACAGTTTGAGAAAGTGTATCGCCGTAGTACCACAGGTAATGAGGTAAAAATTATATTTTTGATTCTTATAGTTATTTCGTAGGATTCAGTCCTTTTCCACGATACTATTCTTTACAATATAAACTATGGTAGTTTGCATAAATCGCACGAGGAAGTTGAAAAAGCAGCAAAAATGGCAGACTTACATGACTCTATTATTGCCTGGCCAAATAAATACAATACGCAGGTAGGAGAAAGAGGTTTAAAATTGTCTGGAGGTGAAAAACAAAGAGTAGCAATTGCAAGAGCAATTCTTAAAGATTCTCCTATTCTTATTTTCGACGAAGCAACAAGCAGTTTGGATTCTATAACGGAATATGTAAGTAAAAAGGTGTTATTAAATTAATTTCCTTACCAAAATTGTTCAAATTGTTAATTGCAGAACATACTTCAAGCGCTGTCGAGAGCTACTGAAGGCCGTACAAGTATTTGTATAGCTCATCGATTATCTACCGTATTAGATGCAGATGAGATTTTAGTTCTTGAAGATGGACGCGTAGGTGAGCGGGGAACTCACAATGAACTTTTGAAAATAAAGGGTCTTTATGCTAAACTGTGGGAAACTCAAACACAACAGAAATAATGTCATAGTTATAAAGATATTTTACGATAAAATAACAACTGTATTTTTGTAAAGAATGACTTATTTAAGTGTTTTCAATGTATAATAAATAAACAATGTAGATAATTGACGATATACCGCTCAACCGTTTATATTTTTCATACAAAAAAATCATCATAATGGGTGAATTCGGAAACGCATCACTACACGGTTGATGCTTAATCAACCTTACCAACAACGTTCATTAACGCAGACATTTTGCTTAGATGGAAAGGCATCACGTTATTTTTTTTTTTTAAATTTGCGTAAACTGATGCGCAAATGTCAACGAAAAAGCACTAAGAAAATTGTCGATGCTGTCGATGCACTAGCATCAGCTGTGTTGTGCATCGGCATCGTAATTTGTGCAATGTTACCGCATTTTATTGGAGTTTCCGAATTCAGCCAATATCTAAACAAGTTCCACAACCCGCGAAATTTGGGCTTGTCATACAATTTTGTCCGCAAAGATCTAATTAAGTAAATCATTGAACCAACGACCATACCTACCACGAGTCGAGTTAATCGGTTCTCGTCAAATCACCGCATTTAAACGACGTTGGGCGCGGTTAGTACGTAGATGGGGGTCCGTTTGAGCACAACCACGTGTCGTTGGCCAGTCCCATCTACGAGTTGAGGTAGATAATGCATGCGTGGTATCAAAATGGACCTTCTGCCTTCTGCCACCTAACCTAACCTAAGTAAATTAATAACAAAGCTGTACCCTGTTTATATTAGGTGTGTTTAATGAACCTGAGCTGCACAGAAAAGATCAAAAAAGTACAGGATTTTGTGTTCCATGAGCAAAAATCTTGCCCCAAAATGTTTTACATTCTGTCACTTTGTGTTCCATGACGCTGTCCAGCTCAGTTAAGATCAGAAAAGTACAGGATTTTCTGCACCTCCTTTTGAGGAAGGGCAACTGCGTGAAAAGTGTCAAATTGAAGACCTCAAATGTCACTGATGTCAGCTGATTTGTTTGTTTGGCATGAAATTTTGAAAATTTTTGAAAATAAATAAAAATTTACAACCAAAATAATCATAATAAACTATTTTTAACTAATAAAAATAGTGGTCACGATTCAAACTGTGAAAATAGTCAAAAAATAGTCATTAATGACTATTTTTTTCTCTGAGTCTGTTACTGACGATCACACACGCAATGTGCTTGCGCCTTACGATATGATTAGGCCGAAATGTACATCTACCATATTACCATCATTAAGGACGCCATAATCGTTTAGCTCACCGGCACGTAGCAGGCAGGCTATAAAATAAGGAACACAAGCTCAAAGGATATCAGTTCAGTATAGACAGTGGAAATACGGCAAAGGCAGCAGAATTTTTTAGTTCGTTTCAACATTCAACATTTATAACAGCCTTTGAATCGCAACATCAGCTATTTTTGTTAAAATGGAAAACGTACAAATCGAAATAAAATCAGCGTCGGGTCAAACATTGACGGTGCAATGCTCACCCAAAACCGGAAGTTTACTTGAAAAAAGTGAGTAGAGAGTTGTCTTATCTAGAACATGTAAAATCATGGATTTCTTTCAGACGAAGAACTTCGCAACCAATTATGGAACCAGAAGTTCCCTCAAAATGAAAACGTGGACGAAGATTTCAAATTGAATTCACCGACCACAGAAAAAACAAAGGCAGTCTGGTTGGACAAGGACTGCATGCTTCTTATAACATTGTACAAAGAAGCGCATCCCAAAATTGGGAAAACATTTGAAATTAGCTCTAAAAGGAAGCTCTGGGTATACATTGCCGATCGCATGAAGGAACTCGGCTGTACATATACTCCCTTCCAAATTGAAGGAAAATGGAAAAGTTTGGAGCGAAGTTTCAAAAACAAAACTAGTCACAATAAAAAGACTGGAAGAAAGAGAATGACTTGCGATTACGAAAAGTAAGTATATGTGATGAACTCATTTTAGTAAACGTAATGTAATGTTTAAATAATTTCAGTGAACTTATGGATATAATGGTGGAACGAGCTGCCATCATTCCTACGTACCAGATAGGCAGTGCTTCTGGATGTGGTAAGAGCCGAGACGAAGTTTTAATGGAAAAAGGACTAGCTGAACCAAATACGAATGGTAAAGATAATTATAATAAAGTACATACACATATTTCTTTGAAACAATAAATTCCGCCTTTAGAAACCATAATGTCGAATGGGGAGAATTTTTTGGATACAAGTCAAGAGAAATCGTTTGCAGAACAAAGAAGACCGACAAGAACGAATACTGTGGCAAAAGAAATCCGCGAATAGAGGGAGTTTTGTTCTTTAGAAAATAAGAAAAAAGAAAAGCGCAAAGAAAAAGAATATGAAGAAAAAAAAACTACCAGGAGAAGAAACTAGCGGCATACAAAGAAAGAACAGAGGAAATAAAAAGGCGAAATGATCTTTTTGAGAATCATTTTGGCACAGCAGGAAAATAAGTTTCAGTAAATACTCTGCTCTATATATATAGAGTAATAAATGTTGTTTTTTAAGCTTTATGCTTTATTTTAAAGTAATAATAATGAAGTAGCGTTTCCTTAGTGGCATCATTTTTAAGTAATAAAAATGAATTAATTAAAATGACGTATTTTTTTTATTTATATTCGGTGGTATACGGGGTAAACCTGCTCGCATAAGTGGTTTCGTAGACTTGAACCTTGTTGCTGATCTGCTGCATCGGGAGTTCTGTTATGGTTCGAGCTTTCTTCGTTGCTGTCGTTTGTTTCGGGGTCTAAAATTAATCCATCCACACCACAAAGACTATGTAATACAACACAAGCACGTACAAAATGGCAAAGTTTTTCTATACCTCGCCACTTGCAATAATACAGTTGTCTAAACCTTTGCTTTAGAATGCCAAATGAGTGTTCAATGACAACAACTCTTCCCGAACTAAGCTTTCTATTAAAAAACTTTTGCTTGGTTGACAAATGGCCATTGTCACGATAAGGTGTTATAAGGTGCCTTGTACAAGCGTGTGCAGAATCTCCTAGTATAAACCATTCTCCACATAAATTTGAGAGCTCAGGATACATGTCGCTGCATCTGGCATCGTTTCGGGCTGGAGGGTTTCAAGGGAAGAAACTGCATCTGCCCATCGGTATGTTATTTTTAAGTTAAGTGCAGATCGACCGATCAGAAGCAAAATCAGGAATGTGCGACGCACTGACTGGGACGTCTATTTCACGGAGTTGCGGGGTCAGATAGGTTCCCTGCCTATCAGGATCCTTAGTAGCGACGACTTGGATAAGGCGACCGACACGCTACACAGCGGTATTATTACGGCCTTTCATACTGCTTGCCCGGAGAAGGAGGCTGGTGGTGCGAAACCAACCCGATGGTGGAACGCTAAGCTATCCCTTCTCAGGAAAAGAGTGGGGAGGCTGTTTAATAGGGCCAGGAAGTCTAACCTGGTAGCCGATTGGTCTTCTCATGCAGATGCGCAGAAGGAGTACAAGAGGCAAATTAAGAGCGCTAAAAAGGTATCTTGGCAGAGGTTCTGCGGAGAACTGAAGGATGTTAGCGCAGTTTCGAGATTGCAGAGAAGCCTCTCAGCTGATCCGGGAGCCAGGCTTGACGTCCTTCGGAAGCCCGATGGCACCTCGACCAACTCCAATGAGGAGGTACTTCAACTGCTAATGGACACCCACTTTCCTGGCTGCAAAGCCGTGGATAATTGCGTGTGGCCAAACAAAAGCAGAGCTACCACTGAGCAGTGGCGGGTCGTGGCGAGCATTGTTACGAGAGAGAGGGCGAGAGCCATTATCCTGACCTTTTCTCCTTTCAAGGCTCCTGGACTTGTTGGCATCTATCCCATACTCTTGCAAAAGGGTATCGAGATTTTGCTCACACTGCTAACTAGAATCTACAGAGCCAGCGTGGCTCTGCGACATATTCCTTTGGCCTGGAGAAGAGCTAGGGCGGTTTTCATTCCCAAACCGGGAAAGGCTGCCTATGGTCTTCCCAAAAGCTTCAGGACTATTAGCCTTTCATCATTTCTGTTAAATGGCCTTGAAAAACTGATTGACGTACGGCTTAAGAGCATTCCAGCTTCGCTGGGTATTCATGATAGCCAACACGCCTATCAAAAAGGCAAGTCCACTGAAACGGCATTAACGGATCTGACGGCCAGAGTGCGTAGGGCGCTCGATCGCAAGAACTATGCTCTTGCTGTCTTCATGGATATTGAGGGTGCCTTTGACAATCCCACCTTTTGCAGAATTGAGTCTGCCTTAACACTGAAGGGCGTCGATTCTACAACTGTGGAATGGGTCCTGGAAATGCTTAGGAGCAGAGAAGTTACAGCTGCTGTTGGCGGCTGCGTCAGAACTGAGCGCGCTGTTAAAGGCTTTGCGCAGGGCGGTGTACTTTCCACTACATTGTGGAACCTGTTGGTCGACTCCTTGTTGAGAAGACTTGATGGGGAAGGGCACCCTGTTATTGCGTACGCTGATGATGTGTGCATTATTGTCAGCGGCAGGTTTTTACCAACTCTTTGTGAGCGGATGGAAACAGCGCTAAATAGTGTTGGGAGTTGGTGCCGCGAGCAAGCTCTGTCAGACAACCCCGCGAAGACTGAGATGATGCTGTTCACGAGTAGAAGGGCAATACCTCAAGTGAGGTACTTCCAGGGCACTCAACTAAAGCTATCAAGCAAGGTTAAGTATCTGGGTATTGTGTTAGATCCAAAGCTTAACTTTTCTGAACATTTGGTTGCTAGGATTTCGAAGACAACTAACATTCTCTGGCAGTGCCGTAGGATGTTCAGCAGAACCTGGGGACTTAGTCCCAGGCTGGTTCACTGGATTTACACGTGCATCGTTAGGCCATACCTTATGTATGGTGGGCTAGAGCTCACATCCTCAAACGTCAACTGTCGAAGCTACAGCACCTTGCGTGCTTATGCATTACAGGTGCGATGAGAGGAACTCCCACTGCTGCTATGGAAGTGTTGCTCTGTTTACCTCCCTTGCAGTTCCTTGCTGAGAGTGAGGCCAGAAAATCAATATACCGTATGTGTGTAGTACTTGGACGGCAGATCAATCTCGGCGATGGGGCCAGAGGTGCTAGGTACAGAGCTCTCTATGACAGCCTACCTGGCCATCGGGGAGGAGCACTTGACACTGTGTGCATGAAGCAAGTCTTTGAGCGCCGTTTTCAGGTCATTGACGGTATCTCCGGAGCCGGGGTCTACTCTAGAGACTGTCGGATAAATCTATCTGCAGCCTTTGGTAGACAAACAACTGTTTTTCAGGCAGAAATCTTTGCGATTGCTAGTGCCGCAAATATCCTGTTAAGGAGAAGAATTTAGGGTAAAACCTTATATATCTGCTAAGATAGCCAAGCCGCTATCAAAGCCTGTTCGGCTGGTTCTCTCAAGTCAAAAATAGTTGAGGAAACCATGGTTAAGCTTAACCGTCTGGGTAGATGTAACTCGGTATCACTTGCCTGGGTTCCTGGGCACACAGGTATCGATGGAAATGAAAGAGCGGATGCTCTGGCCAGGAAGGGCTCTTCAACAGCCTTCATTGGCCCACAACCATCCATAGGATGCTGTTCATCCGTCCACAAACGTGAAATGGATTCGGCTCTACGCCAACAACATTCCGAATAGTGGCATGACCTGATCTCATGCAGGTATTCGAAGAAGCTAGTGGACGGTCCGAAAATCAGCAGAGCTAAGTTTTTGCTTGGACTAAACAGGAAAGACTTGAGACCCTTGATTGGTCTCGTCACCGGTTTCAGTCCTCTTAACGAGCACCTCAAAACCATCCACATTAGGAGCTCGGGCCTATGTGAGTGCTGCTTGGAGGCGGATGAAACGGTATCTCACTTCATCTGTGAATGTCCGGCTTTCGCCAGAACCAGGCTCACCACTATAGGCAAACAATTCGTCAACGAAGATGAGATGGGGGACATTTAACTTGCTAATATTCTTCGCTTTGCCAAGGCTACTGGTAGGTTCTCCCTCACTGTATCTCACTAATCGCCAATAACAAGCGAGCGGGCAGCTATGCTGAAGTACAATGGACCAATAGGTCTAAGTGCTTGTCATCTACTGATGACCATACTGCACATACAATACAATACATACAATACAATATATATGTCGGAAAAACAAAACTCTATTGTCATGAACTGATCCTGTATAGCCAACGAAGATGCCAATAATTTGCTTCCTTTCGTTACAGATAGCTTGCAAACATATACTTATAACGTTTTTTCTATCTATGTAATCGTCCTTGGCTCGCTTAGGAGGGTCAATCCTTATATGGGTGCGATATATTATTCGGCATACTGTTCCCAAAGAAAGATTGAACCTATCTGCTATATCTCTAAAGGAGCACGCTTCATGTCCAGCGAACCACAAGAAGAGTGCTACATGAATTTCTGGAGAAAATGTTTTGGCCGCTTCCATTGCGATGTACTCTTTCGATAATGCAAATTGTTGCACTATGCATTGATACAAATCGCGACTTACTCGAAAGTGGGTTATAAATTCTTTTTCAGTATAAGAAGGAACTACTTCTTCTAGATACCTAGAAATCGCATTTGTGTCGTCCTTTCCAACGAAAAACAGTATCAAATCTTCTTCATCATCGCTATTGCTGGTATCCGATGTTGTAATATCCGACGAACTTAACATGATGCTACTGCCAGAATCTTCCAACATCTCGAGTATTAAAAAGTCTGAAGTATTCATTTTATTTTATTTATCAAAAGCAACTTTGAGTCTCACTTTTCATTTGGATTTATTTATTTTGGAATTTAACAGCTGATATTGGAGCTGTCACATGAAGCTGTACTTTTTTGTTCTCACTTGATCTGACAGTTTTCGCTCATGTGTGCTGATCTGATCTGTTCTGTTCCGATCTTTTTTTCATTAAACACAGTTATTATGTCAGAGGCGATCCTTCTTTTGCGAGGTGTTGTAAGCGTGAGCTTTCAATTTATTTCTAGTCAAAAACTTGGGTGGTACAATGAATAAAGAGACAAGGGAGCGGTGTTCTGGGAGAAAAGTGAAGCATCTGTTTAAGTGGTGTGAGTGTTTACTAATCCAAGAGTGTTTTTCTCAATCCGACCAGATATAGCATGAGGTAATCTGTAGTTTTGAATGAGGAGTGAGGACCCACATGAAAGTGTTAAACATTTCACTTAACTTTCTAACATTATTTGCAGCATATTTCAAAGATTCGAACATTTATTTATTATTCGGATATAATTTATTTATTTATATTTTATCGATCTACATGAAGTGTATGGAATTGTTTGCAGTATTCATATAAGTTATGGAAACATCCTATATAACATGGAATCAATAATGATTCGGCGTACGGAAAGGCACACGGTTTCATAGCTGTCAATTTGCAAACGGTAGAAGCTGCGCTATCAAAACAGTTAGTGCGGCCGCAGCATCACCAAGCCTAGCATAGCAAACACCAAACGCTTTCCAAGGTGCACACGACCCGCTAAGCTACAGCATATGAAATTCTAGCCAAGCAGCAGATTAACGGATCGACGTTGTTTCCATGTTAGTTGTTATGCTGCAAACAGTAGAAGCTGCACTATCAAAACAGATGGTGCGGCCGCAGCATCACCAAGCCTAGCATAGCAAACACCAAACGCTTTCCATGGTGCACACCACCAGCTAAGCTACATCCTGTGGAATTCCAGCCAAGCAGCAGATTAACGGATCGGCGTTATCTTCATGTTACTGGTAATGCTAGTGGTAATAATATATAATGCCTCCTTTTGTACTATGTTAGTTAGTTATTAAGTGGAGCTGCCAGTGGACGGTTGTAAATATTCCTAAGCTTCCTCATAGAGGAATTTAATAAGAATAAAATATAAATATTCCTAAGCTTCCTCATAGAGGAATTTAATAAAAATAAAATAAGAAATATATTTGAACAAATTGTGTGTTGTGTTTTATATTGAAAAATAAATATAAATTATTTGGCGCCCAACCTGGTACGACGACGACGCGATTATCAAATTAAAATATTTCAAAATACATATAAAGGATATAGATCGCGTTGACGATTAGTGTGAACTCGTGGCCGGTGCTACATAAAAAGTAACCCCATCAACGAGGTGAAAAACGTGTAAAAACATAGGGGCGGGCTACAGTCCGCTTGGGCGAACTGTTGGATACCCTATTCTTATTCCTATATCTCATAAGTGGGCGTGACAAAAATTTAAAGGATTTTATCGAAAAAACTTAGCTTTTGTAAATAAAAACGCTCCCTAGCTCAAACTTTGGTTTTTTAATAAAATTGTTTTATTTAATTGTGGGCGTGTCAGTAGGCGGATTTAAAAAAAATTTAAGTATGAGCATAAAGGGCACCTAGAGAGTATATACTATAAATTTCAGCTCCCTAGCTCAAACTTTGGACTTTCAAAAATAAAATAAAAATAATTGTGGGCGTGTCAGTAGGCGGATTTTGAAAATATTTACACATGAGCATAAAGGGCCCCTAGAGAGTATATATTACAAATTTCAGCTCCCTAGCTCAAATTTTGGTCTTTCAAAAAAAATATTTTATTTAATTGTGGGCGTGTCAGTGGGCGGATTTTGAAAATTTTATGTCCCAAGCAGTTTTATGGGCCAAAGATCATATATAAAAAATTTCAGCTTTCTAGCTCAAAATTCAATTTTTCCCAAAATTTGTTTTATTTAATTGTGGGCGTGTCAGTGGGCGGATTTTGAAAATTTTATGTCCCAATCAGTTTTATGGGCCATAGATCATATATAAAAAATTTCAGCTCTCTAGCTCAAAATTCGATTTTTTCCAAAATTTTGTTTTTTTGAGTTTGTGGGCGTGTCTGTGGGCGGATTTCAAAAATTCTTAAACTTGATTATTTCGGGACCCTAGAGAGTATATGGTTAAAATTTCAGCTCTCTAGGTCCAGTTTAAAGGCCTAATTTTTGCCGACGGACGGACGGACGGACGGACGGACATGGCTAGATCGACATTACTATCGATGCTGATCATAAATATAGTAACTTTTAGGGGTCTACGGGCAATATTAAGGTATGTTACAAACTATGCGTCAAAATTAATATACCCCTAGAATAGGGTATAAACAATAAACAATAAACAGAAGTGAAATTGAATTTGTGAATATAAAACTAACAAAGAAAAATTTAACTGAACTGAAATCAGAAAGTGATACGAGACGTTGCTGATCACCTATACGCCAAATGTATGTATATACATTATATCTACGAAGCAGTACATTTGCGGTACAACTTTAATTGAAGGGAAGTTTGAAACAAGATTTAGTTAATTAATATAAGTTAAATAATCTTTGAATTTATATTATTATTAGTAATTATTAGTAAAGTAAGCAAGTATAATTAGTTATAGATTTTTTTATTATCCTCTCCATTTTGTTTTTTTTTCTTCTTTCTTCTTTCTCTCAATCCTCTTGAATAAAATAATATTAAGTTTTTATCGATTTAATAGGTCTTTTGTTGGCCTTCATTGTATTAGGATAGATGGTTTTTATATATACCTATTTGAAAATTTTAAATTAAGAGTTACATAGGGGATTTTTTTTTTTTTTTTTTTGTTTTGTTGTTTGTAATTGCTGAGTAAATGATGGACTTCGAACAATTGAAAGCGGTAGTTACTGCTGCGGTTCAGGTTGCAACAGAACAAACGAGACAGACATTTGAAAATACAATCAATGAACTGACGAATCGACTTAGAGAATTGGAAACTCATACAGATGTTGAAGAGTATCAGCCAGTTACCATTGATGGTGATAGGAGCTGCGATGAATCGTTGGATTTAGTGAAATCCCTCCCTGAGTTTTATGGGGAACAAGTCCGATATATTTCGTGGCGTCAAGCTGCCTTCGCCGCTTATAAGCTATTCGAGGCACATAACGGAAGTTCAAGGCACTACCAGGCGGTTGCCATTATCAGAAACAAAATTGTAGGTTCTGCGGACCAAGTTCTGTCATCGTTTAATACAGTCCTGAATTTCAAGGCGATAATCGCCCGATTAGACTTCACATACTCTGATCAGAGACCTATATATTTAATAGAGCAAGAGGTGTCTACCCTCCGCCAGGGTAAAATGTCCATTGTAGAATTCTATGATGAAGTAGAGAAAAAATTGACTATTGACTATTATTAACAAGACACTTATGCATCACGAAGGCAATAAAATCCTGATCGATTCCCTAAGTCAAAAATATCGACAGGACGCCCTAAGGATTTTTATTTCTGGTTTGCGGAAACCAATGTGTGATATTTTGTTCTCGTCACAACCCTCTGATATGCCCGGTGCACTTGCCCTTGCACAAGAACTGGAAGCAAATCAAGCACGGTATGTTTTCGCTAATTCGTTTTCCAGTAGAAATGAAGCAAACTTTGAATCTAGACCATATAATCCTTATAATTCACCCGACTACAGACAAGTTTCCACTGGTCAAGTGCGAGTCAAGCACGACCCAATGGAGGTAGACCCAACGCTTTCTCACTATAGACATTCTACAAATTTTCAGCGACCTATCCAAAACCATAATTATGTTCAAGGGCCTAGTCAAAATTTCAATAATCTTCAACTATCTATGTACAATAACAATAAATTCCAAGGGCCTAGTCGAAACTCCACCATGCAAAGACCAATGCCAAATCCCACTTATTTTCCAAAGCCCTTAAATACTTCCAACCAGCTCAAGCGACATTGCGAGTCTGACCGACAAACGCTTCCGAAATTTCAGAGAGTTAATCGTCTGAATCAGGGACAGTTTACACCAAACACTAATTTAAACTACCAAGGTTATCCGTACGAACTCTACAACACTAACAACGCTGAGTTATATAACCATATCAGTAATGAGAATGAGCAGTGCCTTGAAGACAAATCTAATGACACTGAGCTTGAGAATACGGAGCGCAATGAAATCCCAGAAATGTTTGATGAGATTAATTTTTTAGGGGAAAGTCCCTCCTGCCTTACGTTAGTCGAACATTGGCAGGAAAGGAAATAAAGCTCTTAGTGGAAAAATTATATTAGGCATTTTAGCACCCTTAGAGCTATCAAAAAAATTGACAAACCGTTTGTTGTCAAATCTATTAATGGGAGCAACAAAATTAATTCTAAATGTGTTATCAATATTTTCGGTAAAAATGCTACATTTTTTCTTCTTCCAACACTTCAAACGTTTGATGAAATCATTGGATTTGACCTACTTAGAGAGATTAGTGCAAAGCTAAATATGGTTAAGGGAACTTTGGCCTACAACGGAGGTGAAGAAAAATTATTATATTTTTTTTGTAGAGAAGTGAACACTATTTCCTTAAAAAACGAAATAATCCATCCAGATATGGACAAAGAATTTTCCTCATTAATAAAACGACATTCGATAGCTTTTTCTGATCCGAATGAAGAATTACCCTTTAATACGAAAATTGTAGCGACTATCAGAACAAAAGTTAGGATACGTATTTCTTGTTTGTTCGTTCCCAGAATGTGTTTTGTTCTTTTCTCGTCGATTCTTGGCTATAGACTGCGAGATATAACACAGTCGTGCCTTTGGACCCGGTAGTGTTAATTTGTTCCCTCAGTTTTTGGTCGATGTTTCTCTTTGCTGCACTAATTGGGATACGATGTCGCTATGACCGGGGACCCAGCAGAGGGTGATCCTGTGTCGTTCGCCTATTTCGTTAAGGGATTTTTGGCAGTTCCTGACTGTTTTTGACTTTATTGTTTCGCTGTCTAGTGCTTTGATCGCCGCCTGACTGTCTACGAAGATTGCAATCTTGGAAGGATCCAGATTCTTCGCGGAGATTGTTTTTGCTGCCTTGTCTATGGCGACTATTTCGGCTGGAAAAACGCTGCATTCATTGGGGAGTCCTTTATGTCTAGGGGCTCGCAGAAAACTCCTGCTCCTGTACCTACATCCATTTTTGACCCGTCCTTATAGATATGGATTTCTTGTGCGCTGGCGTGCGTGTTCCATTTCTCTCTTTGGGGTATGTATGTAGAGTAGTTTTCCTCGAAGTTTCGATTGGGGATTATGTAATCCGTTTTCCTGGATAGATCGATACCCAAGTAATTGTAAATTATGGAGCCGTGCCCATAGGAGCTGTGTCTCCACATGTTTGCCTCCTTGAGGCGGAGGACTCCTTTGGCTGCCATGCTGCTAATGTATTCACCAAGGGGGGTAGGTTTAAAATGACTTCCAGCCCGGCTTGGGGTGTTGATCTCATTGCTCCTGTTGTGCCAATACATGCTAATCTCTGTACCTTAGAGAGGTTTTGGAGATAGGTAGTTCTTTCTGTTGCCTTCCACCAAACAATTGACCCGTATGTAAGTATGGGTCGTATGATCGCTATATACATCCAATGGGTTATGTAAGGGCGCATACCCCAACGTTTTCCAAAGGTCTTTTTGCATGCGTAGAAGGCGCATAGTGCTTTTTTGATCGTTCCTCTGTGTTACGTTTCCAATTCAGACGAGTTCCGTTTAGCTTCGGCATATCGAAATTCTCGATTTTTCTTTTCCTAGTGAACAGAACACATTCGGTTTTGATTGGATTAACTCCAAGGCCGTTCGGTCTTGCCCACGAGAATAATTCTTTTAGGGCCGATTCCATGAGTTCACTAATACTTTTCACTTATTAGAATTACAATATCGTCTGCGTATGCTACTATTTTCGTCTTTTTGACCTTTAGAGTCGTGAGGATTTTGTTGACCAATAGAAGCTACAGGAGGGGAGATATGACGCCTACCTGTGGGGTGCCCCTGGTCACTGTTTTCCCTACACTACTCTCTCCGATCTCTGAGTTAATTACTCTGCTGTTAAGCATTTCCTAAACCCAGTTCGTTATTTCTATTTTCGCTCCTAAGTCTACGAGCGCTGTTTTTATGGCCGCTGTTTTGACATTGTTGAAAGCTTCCTCAATGTCCAAAAATGCTGCCATGGTGAATTCTTTATGGTGTAATCCTTTTTCTATAATTGACACAACTTCGTGCAGGGCTGTTTCAACGGACTTGCCTTTGAAGTAGGCATGTTGAGTACTGCATAGGTTGTTTTCGTTTAAAAACTCTTGTATATAAGTCGATTATTCTTTATAGTGTCTTTAGGAGAAAAGAGGAGAGACTTATCGGCCTATAATCTTTTGCTGTGCAGTGTATATGTCTCCCTGCTTTGGGAATGAATATCACTTTTACTTCTTTCCAGCCTTGCGGTATGTAGCAGAGTCTTATACAGCTTTTGAATATAACTTTTAGCCATGGCAGTATTACATTAAGAGCCTGTTGTATCATTGCTGGTATGACATTATCTGGCTCCGCCGATTTGTAGGGCTGGAAAGATTTGACTGACCAAGCAATTTTGTGCTCTGTTGTAATACTTTCAATTGCCATGTCCGGCTGTGTGTCTTGCGGAACCGGGGTATAGCTGACCTCACAACCAGTGTTCTCACTAGACTCCGGAAAGTGATTGTCCATTAAAATTTGTAGAGTTTCTTGGCTAGACTCTGTCCAAGAGTCTTCAGCACGTTTAATATACCCTGGGACCGTGGGGTCTTTGGATAGTACTTTACGTAGTCTGGCGGCCTCGTTTGTACTCTCTATAGATTCGCAGAACGTGTTCCAGGATTCGAGGTTTGCTCTCCTTATACCTTTAGTATATAGATTAAGTTCGGACCTATACTTAGTCCAGTCTTCATCTTTCTTACTCTGTCTTGCTTTGTTAAAAAGTTGTCTTACCAATGTTCATCGCTTTTGAAGCTCGCTGGTCCACCAAGTTGCCTTTTTGAGTTTGCGATTGCGAGAGATGGGACAGTGTTTAACAAAGGCCTTGTGCATAGTTTTGGTAATATACTCGACTGCATTGTCGATTAAGTGAGTGTCGACAAACGTCATCTTTTGGATGTTGTGTGCTCACTGACCGTTTTCGCATAGTCTGCCCAATTCGTTTTCATAGGGTTCCTAAAGATTCGTTGTGCCATATATTGTAGATTGACTGTAAAGAGTATTGTATTATGGTCTTAGAAAGAGTTCTCTCGACAAACTTTCCATTCTTCTACCCTGATATGATCATTGTTGCTTTTGAGAATTATGTCTAAAATGTCTGCCCTGTTTCTGTTTTGGAAAGTGGGCTGGTTTCCCCTGTTACACAAAACTAGATTTGTGGAAATGATATATTCAAACAACGACTCACCTCTTTTATTAATTCCTGTGCTGCCCCACAGCGTGTGGTGTGCATTCGCGTCGCACCCTACCACCAATGTTCGGTGTGTTAGCGTACTCCACTAATTCACGTACTGTATCGGATGGTGGGTTTTCCTCGTCGTGTGCCATGTAAACTGAAGCGAGGATAAGGTTCCTTTCCGGAGCTTCAATTTTTACGGCCACTGTGTCTCCATTGCTGTACCTGTGAAGAAAAAATATGTTACCGACACTTTTTTTTGACTAGAATACAGCTTCGTACTTTACCATCTTCTTTACTGTGGAATAGATGGTAATATGGTGATTTCAGTCCTTGGATTTTATTTTTAAAAATCCAGGGTTCTTGAATTAATGCCACGGTCACACTTGCATCAGACATAAACAGCACTAGGTCGTGTGTTGCTGCTTTACAGTGATGCAAATTATTTTGCACCACTAGCAGCTTTTGCAACCCTGGGCTCCCCATCTTTATCCAACCGTGCCCTTACGGCACCTATCCCGAACTTCAGTCTGTTGCCTGGGGTCTGTCTTATGCTGGCTGCAGAAGATTGGTATATTGCAAAGCAGAGCTCCTTGCCATCACCACTTGTTCTAGAGTATACCTTAATCCAATCCTTGATCGTTATATTTTTGTTCTGCCCAGCGAGGAGGACCACGATGTTATCGTCCTCTTCTTTATCGTAGGGGGGTGGTATCCAGACTTTGGCTTTCTGTCTAAGTGGTAGTGCTGATCTTGGTACGACCTTGAGTTTGGCTCCCTCCCACAGTTCGCCAATGCTGGCGATGGTTTTTGAGAGAAACTCCCACTATCTTCACGCCTTTGTGCCATCCGGCTCCGTCAAACTCGTAATCTGGTCCTCCATTTCGGATGGTCAACATCAACAACGGCCTTAAGGATGACGTTTTCTGCCAGCAGCCAGTGCTCAGCTGTGATCTTTCCATCGGGATCTTGCTCATCAATGACTGCTGCTATTAGGCCCGTCGGAGTGCTGTCTAGGCTTGCTGAAGCCTTGGTTCTTTTCGGTCGGCTTTCTTTTTTCTCTTCCTCTGACCGTTGGCTCTTCGAAGCCTGTACCTTCTTCTTTGTTTCTGAAGGTCTGGTGGTTTTAGACTGTTCCTTGTTAGCCTTATCAGGACAACCACTACTGTTGCTCCTTTTTGCAATTCAGGAGCTGACGATTCATTGGGCTTGTGAGCTCTCTGATTTTCGAAGCTTGCCCTCTTATGCTTCCTGATCAAGGCCCTGTCTCTATCATTGATAGAGGTTGGGTCTTTCTCAGTAATTTTTTTAAGGAATCGTTTTGAGGCCCTGTAGTTACTCCGCTTTCTTATCTCTTTGGAGACCACGTGTGGTTTCAGGGGGTTGTCCTCAGATTCCTTGTCATCCAGCAATTCGTCTCAGATCCAATATTGGCGGTGTTGAACGAGGATTGGGAGCAATCCTCAACGCTTTCAATATTTAGACTTTTGAAAATAGGGAGGGTTGTGTTATGGTCACCTGAAAACGTTTTAATGTAATAATAAAACAAGATTACAAAATACAAACCCATTCGAATCTCAATCCCTTTGGTGATCTGTCACTCTGTGTTTTCGCAGTGTACCTGTCAACCCGTTCCAATTTGCCCATGTATTTTTGTCTTAACCAGTCCGAATTTATTTATGTAGTAAGTACACAAACCGTATGAATAGAAGGGAATTGTGAATCCACCATTCACATTAAAATAGCGGCTACCTAAAGTACATAGCAAATCGAACGATGTGTTGAATACGGGACAGAAGTGGATTAATTCAAATAAGAAATTCACCCGAGGCACATTCGAGGTGTAGTTTATCCGTAAGACACAGTAGTGCGAGTAGAGTATAGTTTGATTTTTTTTAATAAAGCCCTTAAAACAAGGCAGTGGAAGTGTTGCTTCCCAACAAAACAAACTACAACACCGAGAAATGATGAGATAGAGGGCTTGCAGAAACCTAATTACTCGGATGAAATACAATATCAATCATCGCGAGTAATTAGTTTTAATGCACACCACACATGAAATGATTTCTAAATCAAAAACACAACACAACGCGACGAAAAAAACCCGAGAACTGTCAAATAAAAGTGCATGGCCAGCAAAGAAGATACTTCTTTTTCGCTTGCACCAAGCGAAAAACGCTTTTGACAAATGGGGTCATCACCTCCAACCAACAGCCATGAAAATTGCATGATGGCCGAATTGGAGATGAGGAAGATGCATATCATCAATAATGCACTCTAACCCACACTCCGAAAAGGTGAGCATTGTTGATGATCAACGTCGCTACTCGCACACGAGTTACACCAACACACACTGCCTCATCATTTGCCGCAAAATAGTAAATAGGTCAGGGTGACTGACCTCAAAGAAAACAGCTGGAGCTGGTACATAAACAACCAGCAGCTTCAAGGAAAGCAAAACTGTTTGAATTAAAACACTCTTCAGCCAACTGCCAGTGAATAAAGTTTACTTTAAAAATGAAAGGTTCGAGAGTTTTTATTTGCCTATATTCTATCAGTTCAACTAACTGATTTAATTGTTAGTACCTACTGTTTGCAAATCGCCTATTTGTAAGCCTAACTTTTTACTTCCCGCTCGCCTCAGCGCGGAACATGGTCCTTCGAGGGTGAAAGTGAATAAGTGCGTTATAAACTCAATATAAAACCAGTGCGTTTTTCTTTTCGATTTTTTTTTCCATTTTTTTTTCCAACAAAAAAAAATCTTTCAAATAAAGTGTACTGTGTGCTAAGTATAGCTGGATAATTTTCCAGTGCAAATATACGTTTCCGATATCAGACGGACAGTCTATCGGCCACAGTACCCAACGGAAAAGGAACAGCAATCACAGCTTAGAACTGTGCAACGAAAAGCCTTCTGCAATTGCAACTGAGAGTTTAATTACTGAAGTTGCAGTTGCAAAAGCAAAAAAAAAATAAGCAAATTATTCCTCTGCTTAAACCTTTTATTGCAATTTACTTAACACCCGTAAATTTTTATAAAATAAATCCAACAACCAACGAGTCGTGGACAAGCGGATTCAAAGGTGATTAGCGGTCATCAGTGATTAGCGGTCATCAGCGATTAGAGGTCATCTATCGTTGACATTAGCGGACATCATCAGCAACGGTCAAAAACCATCCAACAGTGAAGTTCAAACGGTCAAAACCCAACGGTGAAGAAGATCCAACGGATTCAACGACAAGAAGCGGTCACAAAAGGACCGTTCTGAGAAACAACCGGTGATTAGCAGTAGCTGTGAGAAACAAGGTAGGAATTCTTCCTTACTTACTTCCTTTTAATTTAAATAAATTAAATAAAACAAAATCTCAAAGAAGATAGAACAAAAGTGAACCTATATATAAATATCATTATAATAAAAGTGTTCGTTTAATCAAATATTTTTCTGAATCAAAAGTATTAAATAAACGTCAAAATGTCGAAGTTAGCCAAATCAATCGAGTGCCAAGAAGACATATTAAATGAAATCAGTCGAGATTTCGATGAGTTTAAAAAAAGACGATACGTCGCGAATGTCAAGGGTGTATTTAAACGCGTGTTTATCTGACATCGATGAAATGTTCAAACGCGCGAAAAAAGAACATTCGAACATAGTCGGAAATGCTGCTGATCCACTAAAATAAAAATACATTCAGGATGAAATATTCTCAAAATTCAAGAGAATATATTTCACCTTTAGTGGACAGCTGCACGATGAGACGGATCGTCTGCTTGAGGAACACAATAACTCAGTAGATAACACTCGGTTTAATAACACGAGATCTTGTGGCTTTCACATACGTCTTCAAAGAATTCAGATAAAGCCTTTCTCTGGCAAATTCGAAGATTGGTCTGAGTTTTTCAATTTGTTCGATAGTTTAATTCGAAACAACACAGAACTGCCAGAGATACAAAAACTACAGTATCTGAAAACGTCTGTCTGTGGGGAAGCTGCTCGATTATTCCAGCACCTTCCAATCGATGCGAGGAGTTTCGCCTCTGTTTGGACAATTCTCACAGACAGGTATCAGAACAAGCGTAAACTTGTAAATACCCAGCTCAGGAGGTTAATCGAGCAGAGTAAATTAACAAGCGAATCTGCTGCTGGTTTGAAAACTCTGCATGACACCAGCATCGAATGCGTTCACGCCCTTTTCAATCTTGAAATAGCGGTTGAAACATGGGACGCCATTCTCATCTTTCTAATTTTTTAATAAACTGCCATCAACGCGATTGGGAAGAAAAGCCAGGCACTTCAAAGCGTCTTCCTGATTGGTTTATGTCGTTCATCGATGGTCGGTTTAGTTCGTTGGAAAACATTTCCGAACTAAATGTGCAACCGAAACAATTAATGCATTTAACTTCGTTTCGGAAAACTACTTCCGCGGCCTGTCAGATAAATGCACAGCAACCGACAAATCAATTTCGATGTCGACTTTGCAAGGCTTCTCACGGCATGAGACATTGCAAAAAATTCCTAACCATGGACGTCAAAGCCAGAGCTGACGTCATAAAGAAAAATGAAGTTTGTGGTAATTGTTTAGGGTATGACCACCACGCCTCGGTCTGCAACAGTAGCAATAGGTGCCAAAAATGTGGCAACAAACATCACACATTACTGCATATTGACACACAAGCTGCACAAAATACAGCTTCTGCACAAATACAGCCTCCCACAACCGTATTCTCATTCCACTATCAAAACGCACCCCAGTACAACCATCAATCTCATTTTGTGCAAAATCCTGTTAGCCAACCAGGCCCATTCAACGCCCCGAATGATCAGCCGAGCACCTCTCAACAATTTAGGGCTCATTTCAATCAGATGCAATCAAATACGCTTTTGGCGACGGCACTAGTGAAGGTTTAGCATCAAATGGAAAGCAGTGTACTCTTAGGGCCTTCATAGACACCGGTTCAGAGTCCACATTTGTCACCGAGAATTCCACGCAGATGCTGAACCTCAAGATGCAGAATGTGTCTGCTAAGGTCACAGGTCTTGGTAAAAATCCAACTGGATGTTGAAAATACCAAGTTACCTTTAATCTGCAATCTTTTAACAATGCTGAATGCATCCTTCACCTTGGATGTCACAGCATTTGTTTTACCAGTGCTAACCAATGAATAAAGAGACAAGGAAGCGGTGTTCTGGGAGAAAAGTGAAACATCTGTTTAAGTGGTGTGAGTGTTTACTAATCCAAGAGCGTTTTTCTCAATCCGACCAGATATGGCATGAGGTAATCTGCAGTTTTGAATAAGGACCCATATGAAAGTGTTAAACATTTCACTTAACTTTTTAACATTATTTGCAGCATCTTTGAAAGATTCGAACATTTATTTATTATTAGAATATAATTTATTTATTTATATTTTATCGATTTCCATGAAGTGGAATTGTTTGCAGAATTCATATAGGTACTTAGTCAAAAGTTTACCTACACTTCTTTATCTATTGCAGCCTATCTTGTGAAAAAGTCTACCTTTTCGAGTACGCCCGTCTAATTTGAACGAGACATTTTTATTATCAATTTGGTCATAACTTTTTTTCCTGGGTATTTTTGGAAATTATTGCTGAACTCATAATCTTTTGCCATTGGTCCATTTGATTGCTTACCAAATGATTTCGCATATTTTATAGGTAGTTAAATTATTTTTTTTTAAGATTTCCATAAACCCGGAAGCATTTCAAATTGCAAATTAACAATAATTAAACACGCAATTTTTTCAATTAGATTTTTTTATTTTATAAATGGTTTCAAAAAAAAGATCACATCCCCTTAAAATAAACAATCTTACTGTATTATTTTCATTTTCTCAAACTCAAACTTTTTCGATTTTCCATTCTCTTTCCTTTTTTCATTTTTCTTTCAAAAAGATCTGAATTCATTGCACCAATTTCTTCCAAAATTTCAGAAGTTTCTTCATTGATTAGATTATTCTGCTTTATTTTAAGCAAAACTTCTTTTAATGAATCTGTTTTTTTTCGATTTGCGGTGAACTTTTTGATTAAGTACTTTCATTTTTCTGTCTTTATCTTTAATCAACTTTCTTAAAATACTTATTTTTGTTTTCATCTGTTTGCTTCTTGGTGAAGTATTTAAAGATGATGCCCCATCAGAAGAGACCATTGCTCTTTTTAAAGTTATTCTCCGATTCTTCGTAAATTTTAAATACCTAAGTTAATAAATTTTAAATAATATATTAGCACTTGACTTACAACCAGTCCTGGATCATGAGTTGTTTCAACTGTTGGTGGGAAAATAGAAACGCACTCTGGGACTTTTTCTTCTACTAAAAGATTAGCGGAATCTTCTACAGCCGGTCTAACACAGCGATCCTCAAAATGTACTACTCTCGGGCAATAATCGAAACTTCCTCCACACCATGGTGGTCCATATTACTGCAGCTTGAAATGTCTTGGATAATGAAAAAAAATTTAAAAAGTAATGGCACACCATGTTTTAAACACACAACATTTACCTGGTCTTGAACTTATAAGACTTTGAACGAGGGAATTCACCACAACAACAAACAGAAAAAGGTACACACGAAGTGGAATAAGACATCACACAATCACTCAATCCTGTCACGAGGATCAACCAACAAGGAAGTCGACGCGAAAAGATCAAAACGCATAACACAAATTTTGATGTACACAACATTAGCAGTAATACCTTTCATAGGCCGAGGTACCATCGAGAGATGATACTGCAGACGGCATTGGTCTTTTCCTCTTCATATTGAAAATAAAATCGCTGGCATTAAAGTGTTTCGAACACACAACACTACGAATCGTTGTCTTCATTTCTAAGGTTCAGGGCAGATATCCAAAGATTTCTTTTGAATGAACACTGAGGAAACTTTAAACACGAACGGAAAAGTAAAAGCCATAAATTACAGAATAACTAGATAATTACTTGCGTCCCATTTGCCCTACAACACCCATTTGTTTACGTTTTTTAAAGAATTTTTAAAATTTCTGGTGAATAAAACCTTTAGCAAAAGCACTACATTAAAAATTTGAAAATCCTCAGGTTACAACCCTGCCATTTATATCATCACTGTTAATTTGCATTACTGTTTATAACATCCCTGAGGGTCACTGAGTTAAAGTGACATTAGTCCCCCATTTGTTTTGGCGCGATTTTCTACACAGTTTTTTTTTTGCAGTTTTCTGTGACCCTGTGGGGGATTAATGTCAAAAATGTAAGAAAAATGCTTCACTCACACATACTCCCTGTGTTTCTTTATTCATTCTGAATATTCGGAATATTCCGAGTGAGCCATTTACGTTTCTATATTCAATGGAATATTCCGGATAATTCATTTCGGTGTTTCTTTATTCATTCTGGAATAAATGGAATGCATTCTTTTTATTCCTAGAGAAAGGTGGAATAAAAAGAATATTCCCTCGTTTGACAGATGCACTTGATCAAAAAAAAAATAGAAGCAACAGCAAACAATCAAATGGGTGAGCATTTATTGCAAATTTATTGTCTTTTTTTTATATTTTTATGTGTGTTGTTTTAAGTTAATTATTTTTTTATTATATATTTTTAATTTCCTTCCAGAATCAAATATACATTTTTAAAATGGTTTTCTGTGGGCATGAAATGCCGCATAGATGTTGGTAGTTGGTGACAAGATGATTTCATGAGCAGTGTTGCCACTTATGCTACATAAAAAGGTGCATGTTTTTTGAACTTGTACTAAATCCTTACTCGAAAGGACAACATATTGTTGTTTTATTATATATTTAATGTTTTACTTTTTTCCTTCGATTCAACATATTTAACATAATAACAACACGAGAATATAATGTTATTCATACAAATAATAACAATATCTTAGTAATAAATAATATATTATGCTTTATCTGAGCGAAAGTTGTATATTAATGTATTTTTTTTGGAAACAAATTAAGTTGAACGAATTTGCTATATGTATACATATTTTTAATACTACTAAGTACTCGTACAAACGAACAAAAACAATTAATTAATAACAAAATTAAACAAAAAAATTAAAATGCCTTTAAATTGCTGCATCAGGAGCTGCACAAGTCATTTTGGTCAACATGTTCACTGTTTTTATATATATTTTTTGCCCTGACATACTTTCTCAGGTTTTTCCTCAATAAAGGAGAAAATTTCCCTTTGATTTCACCTAAATATACACTTTATTAACAATCGCAATAATTTTTCATACAATTTCTGCAAATTACTGAAATTGTATGCTTCAATTTTTTCTTGACGTTTAAGAAAGAAATGCGGCACTTCAGAAAGAGATAGCTTTACGCACGTGCTTTATCTCATTTTGCTTGTCAATGTTCACAATGGATGAATAATTTGTTAATTGACATTCATAGTACCAAAATATCGATTGATTAATAAATTTTGTCGCTTATCAATAATTGATTTTTGACAACGATAATAAGGGTGTTTAATTAATTTAATGTAATTTGTATTACTGAGATATCGTTATTATTATTGTTTTTGTGAACTTAAATTGTATTTCCTTAAGGTTCCTCTTCTCATATTTGTTTTATTATATATGTTTTTATTTTAGTGCTGTAGTGGAGTATTACCTCACATGTGAGTTCAGTAATAGAAAAAATATATTAATTGTAAGTAGTAAATGTTGTACTTGTTCTTGAACTAAGTGGCAGCGCTGGTTAATAGATAAATGGCTGTCATTCTGTTCGGTCCATTTTTGTTTCTTTATTCATTCCATTCTGGATATTCCGGATAAAAAAATCGAATATTCTGTCTTTTCTATTCCTTATCCGGAAAAAATAAAGAAACACACGGACTGTGTGTGTGAAAAAGAGCTATTACTTGCCTCTTTATTCAATGGTGCTAACAGTAGCACTACCAACTTATCAGCTGCAAGGTGAGTGGAATCATTTGTCCAATCTGCCGTTAGCTGATCCAACGTTCAATGTACCAGGGAAGATTGATTTGCTATTAGGTGCTGATGTGTACTCCGCAATAATTCTAAAGGGCTTGGTGAAGGGACCAAAGGGGTCTGTGGAACCTTTAACTAAAAATGCTAGCGATTCCAACTATGCTATAAAATCCACTTTATTAGGATAATTTAATACTAGAAATTTAATACAATAATTTAATTTGTTGTGCGAGCGTGCGCTAGGTAAAAAAACTGCTGGTTTATTCCGCGTGCCCCTCTTTTATATCTCTCCGATTACGTTTTGCTGTAAGAATCTGACATCTGGTTAAGTGTTACCATTTCAACACTATGTGACAGTGATGCCACTGTACTCCCCCTTTAAAAAACGGCGTCATTTATATCGATCTGACGGCCAGAGCGTGTTGTTGTCGGTATTGCCGGCGATGTTTTAACCGCCGAGCCATTTTTCTGCGCTTCGTTTTCGATGAATGCTGGCTTAAGCCTGTCAATGGAAATGCTTTTCGGTCGTCCTTGAACACCCAGTTTAAAAAACTTGTCGCCTTTGTTAGTGATAGCATACGGTCCATCGTAGGGAGCTCTTAACGGGCCTTTGACTTTGTCGCATCGCACAAATGCATGGCTGCAGCTTTGAAGATCGGGATGCACGAAAATCTTGGAGTTATCCTTGTGTGTAACCGAAATCGGGCTCAATGCGCTCATCGTTCTTCTTAGCTCGTTCATGAACTCGGATTCTGTGGAAATGACTGGCTTAAGATAAAAGAAGAACCCGGAAAGCTTTAATTTTGCTCCGTATATCATCTCAGCTGGCGTAAAATTTGTTCCGCTTTTAACCGTCGCACGTAGTCCCAAAAGAATGATGGGCAGGAAACTGCACCAATTCTCGTTTGCATAATACTTGATTGAGCTCTTTAGTGTCCTGTGCCATCGCTCAATCATACCGTTGGCCTGTGGATGATAAGGAGTAGTTTTAAGATGATTAATACCCAAGTACCTTGTCAGCTCTCTAAATATGTGGGACTCAAACTGTCGTCCTAAGTCGCTCGTAGTGTTGGGTAGGACACGTTTTTTTTATGAGTTTGTATGAGGTGCTCATTTTGGAATATGAGCTGGTACAATGTCCCACCTCAAATGAGCCACTCACCTCATTGAGGTTTGTGCTCATATAATGTAGTAGGTACAAAAAAATAAAATAATAGGTATTATGTATGTAGGTAAGTTTACATACCTCAAGAAAATTTTATTCGTATGAAGTCTGTATATCTATATATTTAAGTGAACTAATTGTATGGTCCAGTCCAAATTGCCTAAAAATTCCTTTAAAAAGTTAAAACAAAATGATAGCATCTACATTTACATTTTCACAAAGTGTATGTAAATCCATACCCGCAGTCGCGCCACAAAATTTACAAATGATGTAGAGAGAGTGACGAGACAATAGACAATGATTTTCCTCACTCATATGTCACACTCACCTCATTGCCTCAGTTCTGCTATCGCACTACAAATGAGGCAATGAGTTATTCCTTACTTTTACCTCATAAGTCCCTTGTCCCAAACAAATGAGGCAATGGGTATGAGCTATTAGGATTCACTCTATTCATTACTTCTACCTCAATGTCACAGTCGCAATACCCCAACTCAATTGAAGTGTTACCTATATTGTATATATATAAGTATATCCTCCCTCAAAACTCAAATGAAAGGAAAAGATAAAGAGACGCTATTTGGATCTATGTGTGTACTCTTTTTAAACGAGTTTAACTGCAGGAAATAATGTGAATGTGAATCCGTGTGCTTGTATTATTGACATGACATTTTATTTTGTGCTCTTCGATGTGACTTTGTAACACATTTGAGAGGTGGTACAAAAATTATTTTTGAGGTGTTGGGACATTTAGATCTTTTGTATGGGACATTTGTACCACCTCATGTATGAGTTACCCAACACTAGTCGCTCGAAATACGTCGTGGAATACCATAGCGTGCAATCAAAGTGTTGATGAATTCTCTGGCCACACTTTCGGCTGTGATATCCGTTAGGGGTACAGCTTTCGCCCATCTCGTAAAGCGATCGATCATGGTCAGACAGTACCTATTTCCCCTGGAAGGTGGAAGGGGGCCAATAAGGTCGATGTTCACATGTTCGAAACGCTGCGCCGGATCCTCGTAGTAATCTCCTCTGGTTTTGTTGTGGCGTTGAACTTTTGACCTTTGGCACGGTGCACATAATTTGACGAATTCAGTAATTGTCTGAGACATCTTAGGCCTTGATGAGCAAGATGGTCGCCTTCACACCTGGATGCGAAATTCCGTGAAGTTTTTCTATAATGCGACGACGAAATGACTCGGGCACGAAAGGTCGGATAGTGTCTTGAGATATGTCGCAATAAACAGATACGTTGGAGCTGGAAATAGGAAACAATTTGATATTTAGAGAAGTTTCTTTTTTTTTTCCTAGATCCAAATAAGTTTGCATATCGCTATCTTTTAGTTGTTCTCGTGCCATTTCTTCAAAATCAATCTCCTTGGATGAAATTTGTTGTATACGTGACAACCAATCAGCAATTGTATTGTGCTCCCCTTTCGTATGCTGGATATCGGTGCAAAACTGTCCAATATAATCCAGTAATCTTTGTTGACGCCTTTTCCAGCTTTTGTTGAAAAGCGAAGGTTATTCGCTTGTGGTCGGTTAGGATGACAAAACGCCTTCCCTCCACAAAATGCCTGAACAAACGTATTGCTTGGTAGGTCGCAGAAAGCTCGCGGTCATATGTGCTGTACTTCAACTCCGACTTCTGTAGTTTCTTTGAATAGAAACCTAGCGGTTGAAGTTCGTTGTTGACCAGTTGTTTTAATACAGCCCCCACAGCAAAGTCAGAAGCGTCCGTATGTAGCACTAACTCGGCGTTCGGAGCGGGAGGATGTAAAAGTGTAGCATCTGCAAGTTCCTGCTTACAATCGCGAAAAGCTTGTTTTGCTTTTTCATCCCAGGTGATCGGAGTAGTGTCATTCTTTTTGTTTCCAACGATGAGATTTCGCAGCAACCTCTGATTTTTGTCTGCGTGAGGAATGAACTTCCTATAGAAATTTATAATACCTAAAAATTTGTTTAGATCCCTCGAAACTTTCGGTAATTTAAAATCTTGCACGGCCGCTACTTTGTCGTTTGTTGGCCTTATACTATTTCCGTTTACCAGATGCCCCAGGAGGGTGACTTCGCTTTTGCCAAACACACATTTGGAAACGTTGATCTTTAAATTGTTTTCATCCAATGCTTGAAAAACCCGACGCAGATCTCTTTCATGTTCTTCGGTATTCGCAGAAGCCACAAGAAGGTCATCCACATACCGAAAACAGCAATCAAACATACCCTCTAGTACTGCGTTGATGTGGCCTGAAGAGGAACTTCAAAAGTCCAAACGGCGTTGTGATGGCGGTCTTCGGGATGTCGTTTTCCCGAACAGGGATCTGGTAATAAGCCTTCCGAATGTCGATTGTCGAAGAAATATTTTTTCCATGTAGCATGTGGACAAAATCGTGCAAAAAAGTCAGGGGATATCGATCAGGTAGAGTATCGGCGTTTAGAACCCGGTAGTCTCCGCAGCATCGCCATTCTCCATTAGACTTCATCACCATGTGCAATGGGGATGCCCAGGCGCTCTTCGACGGTCGACAAATCCCTTGCTCAACCAATTTTGAAAATTCAGAACGAGTTGCCTCAAGCTTGTCCGGTGGCAGTCTTCGTGGACGAGCATAAACGGGTGGTCCGGAAGTCACAATATGATGTGAGACCTCTTTTGCCGTAGGCTTCCTCATTGCGTCGAATTTGGTGATGCTTTTGAATTCGCCTAAAAGAGATGCGAACGTATCATTAACTTTAAATGTATGAATTTTTACTCTACCTGATTTGCACGAGTCCCCCGATGCCTGCAACTTCGTTCTCCCATCGATAAGTTTGCGTTTTCGCACATCCATAAGCAAACCGTAGTACGTGAGAAAGTCGACGGCTATGATAGGTGATTGCACTTGAGCCACGATAAAATCCCAAGAAAATTTTTCTGCGAAGTCCAAGGTCCAGTGTAAGGTGTTGTGTACCGTACGCTTTTATTTCGCTTCCATTTGCAGCATACAATTTTGCTGAATGTGGAGCTTTGTGAATGTCACTCCGTTGAGGTGGAATAACGGAAACATCCGCAACAGAATCAATTAAATTTTTTTTGTTAGATTTGTTATGTCTTCGCAAACGATTGGATTAGTGGTTTTTTGTCAATGACTGTAACGAAAAAGTACACGGTGGTCGACATTTACGAGCGGCTTCGGCAAATCGTTGGTGAAACCAACAGTACATGTTGCTGCTTTTGCTGTTGTTGCGACATGCAGGTGTTTGATCACGATTTCGGCTTTTACTGCGGCCACGTGGAATAAAACGATGATTCTCATGAAGAAGTTGTTGCAGTTGACGATCGATTTGCTCAATTCGATGCTCCATGGATAATTGCGATGTGGATGGAGCAGATTTCGTGGCCATGTCAACTTGGTGGATGTCACTTTCCTCAAGAATTTTGTCCGCTAGGACAGCTTTTCCCTTCAGGTCTGCAGTGGATGCCTGAAGAATCGCTCGCACATGTGATTTCAGCTGATTTAGCCACAAATTATGTAAAAGCTCGTCCGTTAAGTATGCTCCACGGAGCAGACGCATTTCGTTTAGCAGTTGCGTTGGCTTCTTGTCTCCCAGCTCGATATCCGACAGCAATCGCCTTATTTTCTGTTGTTCAGATGCACCAAACCTCTCCAGTAAAAGTTTTCGAACTTACCGAACTCTGGTGGGTTTAGAACCGCATCTGTTACATGGGTGAGAATTCTGGTTTCGATGGCAGCGACGACTGTGTTGAACTTTGAAGCGTCTGAGTTCACTCCAGCGTTTGAAAATTGTGCCTCCACCTGATCGAACCAAATTTGCGGATTTTCTTCCCAAAATGGGGGCACCTTGACTGAAACACGATTGACAAATGTAGTTTCCATCGTGTCGTTGAGTGTCGATTCCGTTTTTTGAGCGGTATTAGGACTCGCCTTCGTTTCCCATTGTGTAAAATCTATGCGTCTAAAAAATCCGTTGCAGGTGTATAGCTGTTCATTTACCGCACGCGCAACCACGTATGTCCCGCTATTTCTGTCGTTCGATATATCTGCACAAATAATTTGTGTTCGCTTGACAAGCGTTTGGGGTCACCAATGTGGAACCTTTAACTAAAAATGCTAGCGATTCCAACTATGCTATAAAATCCACTTTATTTGGATAATTTAATACTAGAAATTTAATACAATAATTTAATTTGTTGTGCGAGCGCGCGTTAGGTAAAAAAACTGCTGGTTTATTCCGCGTGTCCCTCTTTTATATCTCTTCCGATTACGTTATGCTGTACGAATCTGACATCTGGTTAAGTGTTACCATTTCAACACTATGTGACAGTGATGCCATATGTCTCCTGTAGCACAACAGATAGAATTTGTGTGGATCCTTACAAGAAAAACCAATACCACTCCAAATATTCCATGTGTCACTGTCCAAAATCATTTTAATTTCTTAGATGCACAACTGAAGCAATTCTGGGAAATTGAAGAAGATCTGGAACAACATTACTCAGAGACAGTCAAACGAAAGGAAGATGGAAGATACGAGGTAAAACTCCCATTCAAAGATGGAATACGCCCAATCTTGGGAAATTCGAAAAAGGCAGCCTTGGCAAGATTCTTTCAAATAGAAAGAAAACTGGCATCCAACCAAACGCCTCAGGAGGCTTACTCCAAGTGTATCCAAGAGTACGCCACATTGGGTCAAATGAAGGAAGTCGATGCATCCACAGAAATTGGCGGACATTACTACTTGCCTCATCATGCGGTACTTAAGGAGTCAAGCAGCACCACAAAACTCCGTGTGGTGTTCGATGCATCATGCAAGACGGCCAATGGAGTATCGTTAAACGATTGCTAAATGGTGGGAACACGACTGCAACCAGACATAATCGATCTCATCACAAAGTGGAGGAAGTTCAAGGTTGCGTTTGTGGCAGATATAAGCATGATGTATCGGCAGATATGGATGGCAGCACAAGATACTTCATATTAACTCATTCTGTGGCGACATAGACAAGATGAGCCAATAAAAACATATGCCTTGAACACAGTAACATTCGGAACTGCATCGGCGCCATACTTAGCAGTACGTACCTTACATCAGTTGGCAACTGATGTGGAACACAAATATCCATATGTTACCAAGGTACTTACTGAAGGATTCTACGTCGACGACCTCATCTATGGCACGAATGACGAGAACAAAGCGATCACTCTACAGAGGTACATGCTTGAAGTCCTTCGATCAGCTGGGTTCCCTCTAAGAAAATGGGCCAGCAATTCCACGAGAGTACTAGAGCAGGTCCCTGAAAGCGAAAGGGAAATAAATCTGCCTCTTAATTTCGAATCGCCGGATGGCATTAAAACACTTGGGATTCAATGGCATCCAGCGAAGGATACATTCGCATTTAAAATCAATTTACCTGAAGTCCAAAGGTTCACCAAAAGGTCCATATTGGCAGATATCGCTCGTCTTTTCGATCCTATAGGATGGATCGCCCCATGCGTGATAAAGGCGAAAATGATTCTCCAGCAACTTTGGCTGAAGGAATATTCTTGGGACTCACCAATTTCCCAAGAAATTGAAGGTCAATGGGTAGAACTTCGAGGACACCTAAAAGAACTTCATGAACTCGAAATACCTCGCTGGATTGAATTCGCTGATTCATCAAAGGTACAACTTCATGGGTTCAGCGACGCCTCAGATAAAGCTTATGCTGCAGTGATATATACTCGCATTATAAGCAAAGGCAATGAGCATATTCATCTTTTAGCGGCAAAAACGAGAGTCGCTCCAACAGCAGTAAAATGTGTATCGCTACCAAGACTGGAGCTATGCGCAGCAGTCCTATTAGCCAAACTGTTACATCGTGTCAAGAGGGCCATGCAATTTCAAAACATCCAAACCTTTGCATGGTCGGACTGAATGATAACATTGGGATGGATCAGAGGAAGCCCTGCTATTCGCACAACGTTCGTGGCAAATCGAGTTAGTGAAATCCAATCGCTAACAAACGCCAATATCTGGCGGCACGTAGGCACCAAGGAAAACCCAGCGGATATAGGCTCACGAGGACTGCTGCCACATGAGCTCATCAGCAGTCATATGTGGTGGCATGGGCCACAATTCCTAGAAAACTTCTCAGTTGAAGAACGTACAAGGCCTTCTCTACTGGAGACAGATCTGGAAACAAAAAGGGAAAGCAAAAGGGCTGAAACAACAACTTCATTTTACAAAGACAAACTGACAAACACACATGTAAATTTCACTGAAGTCATCTGCCACTGTGCAATCATCAACAATGAATACTTTCAAAGCTGTTCAGACTTGAAACGGCTAGTACGCAGTGCAGCCATATTTGTATTTGTATTTGTATTTGTATTTTATTTATAATTCATGTTAACACATAGATACAATGCAATCTTTTAAGTGTGTTACAGTATTGACAAGGTTGGTACATTAAGATATAAGTATATTTTACAATTTCAAATTGTTCTAAATGGCAAAAATGTATTTATATTGATTGGATATTTTACTTAAAAAGAGAGAAAAAAATAAAAATAAATAAATAAATAAAAATAAAAATAATAAGCTAAAATTCCCTAAAACCCTATAGCAGTTAAATAATTAAAATTAAATTCAAAAGTTAAATTCAAAAGTGTTGTTGGATTTGTCTTTGAAAGTCGCTCATGCCTGAAGATCTTCTGATATGAACCGGAAGCGAATTCCAAAGTCTTACGGCGTATACAAAAAATTGTTTTTGTGTCACATTATAGTTATATGCTGGCGGGACAAAACTTCTACTTCTGACCGAAGAAGATGCAAATTGTAACCTTTGGAAAAGATATTCTGGTTCCTGTTTTTCTCTGAGAGTGAATAGGAAAGTCAATATTTTAAGGTCGAGATATTTTTGTAAGTCCATTCCAAGAAAATGCCTTACATATTCAGAAATGTGTTCCCTTCGACCCAAGTTATAGGCAAATCTCACTGTACTATTTACTGCTACCCTTAACTTTCGAGAGCTATGACTGTCTAAGTCACAAAAGACTGGATGTGCGTAAAAAAGAATGGGCAGCAGAAGTGACTTAACCAACATCGCTTTGATCCTAAACGGCAGATCTTTTCCTACTTGATACAGAGCGCGCAGGGATCCATAAACTTTAGAGACGGTTTTTATAATATGATTCTCCCAAGTCAGATTTTGGTTAAACGTTACACCGAGATTTTTTACGCTCGTGACGTATGTCAACTCTGATCCATCAACAAAAAGTTGAGGTAAGCTTTGTGTATCGATACTTAAACGGCTGATTGCAATTGCTTGACTTTTGCCGGAATTAAGCCTAAGCTTATTTTTCCGCGACCAAGTGACTACAGAATTGATGTCTTCATTCAGTCGCTGAGTGGCATCCTCAACTAGACCCAATGGATAGCTTAAGTGCAGCTGGACGTCATCGGCATACATTTGAACCTTGCAGTACTTTAGCACTAATGGAATGTCATTATTGAATAAGGTGAACAATAACGGACCCATTATTGATCCCTGTGGAACGCCGGCTCTGGTTATAATAAAGTTGGATAATGTCTCGTTAATATACACAGCTTGAGTACGCCCATTTAAGTAGCTTTCCATCAGTCTTAAAGCCGTCGAGTTGAAATTAAAACAGTGTTTTAATTTAATAATTAATATTTCATGGGGTACAATATCGAAGGCTTTCGAAAAATCTAGCAATACGAGCGATGTTACACGATCTTCATTCATTTCAATGCGAAGGTCGTCCACCAAATTCAGAAGTGCTGTAGTACAGCTATGCTTTGGTCTAAAACCGGATTGGTGCGGTGACAGAAGATTGAACTCATTAAGGTATGAGTGAATTTGTTGGCTCATAAGTTTTTCAAAAGCTTTCGATATGAATTGTAATATCGATATGGGACGGTATTCTTTCTTCCTCGAGTTTGAGCTTTTAGGAATTGGGATGATCTTAGAAGCCTTCCAAGATTTCGGATACATGGAGTAGGTTATAATATTATTGAAAATGTATGTAATTTCAGGTAGTACTCCATGGATTATCATTTTTAAGAATTTTGGATGCATTCCATCCAGGCCGATGGCGTTCGATTTAATGGCGGTGATGGCTTTAAGTACGTCATATTCATAAATCCTTTGAAAATAAAAATCTCTAGAAGTTACTGGAGTAAGTAATTCTTCAACGATGTAGGGGGTCTCTTCTCTGTCGACAAGAACATTCGAGTTAACTGAAGGAGCAGCAAAATCGATGTTTAATTCGTCAGGACTTTTTTCACAGGCATCTGCATCAGCTGCCTTTTTTTTCCCAATGCCTAACTCCTTTAAATTATTCCATGTCTTTGTTTTACTGAGGTCGGGCTTGAACTTAGACATGAAAAATTTGTTCTTTGCAATCCTTATCTCTCTTTTAGCATTGTTCCTAGCTGTCTTGAACTCATTGAAGAACTCGGGGATTTTAAATCTTCTCCATCGCCTGTACGCCCTGTCCCTAACATCAAGCAAACGTTGGATACCAGGAGTGAACCACTCACAATAATTGCTTTGAAGAGTAAATGTTTTTATTGTAAATGTTTTTATTCAAAGAGGCTATTGATATTGTGAGTAAAAGATCTACCTGTTCATCAATTGATGACACAAGACGAAGTCTTTGCCAATCTAAGGTTAGAACGTCCTGAAAAAGGGAGCTTTCGTTTATTGCCTTGAAGTCTCTATACATAACTCGTTTGACTTCAGCAGATCTATTAAATTCTATGTCATAAAAACATATAATAAGATCATGCTTTGAAAACCCCGGGATATCTAGTTGACTATAGAAATTGACTCGATTTATGTCGCTAACGATGAACAAGTCCAACAGGGTAGAATTGCTCTTACTAAAATGTGTCGGTGTTAAGTTATTGACTGCATACATATGGCGAAGATACTTTGAATACCTCAAAAATAAAGAGAAAAGAAGACCATTACAGAGCTACCGACTCACACCTGATGAGTTGGATGCACCACAAAGGTAGCTCATCAGACTTGTTCAAGGTGAACTATTTCAACATGAAATTGCGGGTGGCAATGGTGCAATAGTAGTGTATTCGCTTACGGAATGGAAGGTCGTGCGTTCGAATCCCGGCCAAGTCCATTACTTTATACCGAATACATGAAATCTTAATCTCCCTAAGTAACTTAGACACCACCCGTGGAGAAAAACCCTACAACTGCACCCAAACACTTCTTTCCTATCTCTATATTCTTTCTAATACCAAGTAGCTTACACTGTGTTCTTAGAATTATAAGGGTACTGTAACAACAGAAACAAATCCCTTTAGCGTAAGCAAATTATAAAAAAAAAAAAAATGAATTAAACGCCTTGAAGGAAAAAAGGGACACTGGGAAAGGAAGTCATATCATCCGCTTAAATCCATTTCTTGATGGCGAACAACTTTTACGAGTAGGTGGGCGTTTAACAAACTCCATCATCCCATTTAGTCAAAAACATCCTATCATCCTAAGCGATTCACATCACTTCGCAAGATTGATCGTCAGCGATGTGCATCAACGAACACTACATGGTGGGCAACAGATAATGATGGCAGAGACCAGAAGCAAATACTGGATTACTAATTTAAAGCGACTGGGCAAAGCAACAATTCACAACTGCGTCAGATGCCACTGGTACAATGCCAAATGGCAACAGCAACTGATGGGAAACCTTCCCACAGAACGCATTTTAATTTCAAGGCCATTCAGCAACACTGGAGTTGACTATGCGGGCCCGATAGAAATCAAGATGTGGAAGGCAGATGCAACATAATCACCAAGGGGTACATTGCTGTTTTCATATGTCTAGCAACAAAGGCGATACATATCGAACTAGTCAGCGACCTCTCTGCAGCAGCGTTCATCGCTTCCTTCAGAAGATTTGTGGCCCGCAGAGGACTCTGCTCCAATATGTACAATGACTGCGGCACAAATTTTAAAGGAGCTACTACTGAGCTGAACAGGGATAGCCAACACATCTCCAGTGAGTGGGCAGCTGAAGTCTCTGCAAGCCTGGCAGCGCAGAACACCAAATGGTATTTTAATGCACCAGCAGCACCACATTTTGGAGGGCTGTGGGAGGCTGGTGTTAAATCCATCAAACACCATCTTAGGAGAACAGTCGGAACATCCAAACTCACATTTGAGGAGTATGCTACACTGCTCGCTCAGATAGAGGCATGCCTAAATTTAAGCCCGTTGTGTCCAATGACTTCCGACCCAAATGATCTGACGGTTCTTACTCCAGGACATTTTTTAATCGGAGCATCATTAATTACACTGCCTGAAAGGAATTTAATGACAAAAAACATAAACAAGCTCGATAGGCGTAGGTACATCCAACGACTTACACAGGAGTTCTTTAAGCAATGGAGCACAACGTACCTGCACCTACTTCAACAGCGACCCAAGTGGCTGCGGCAAGAGCCGACTATCAAGATCGGAGACATAGTCCTGGTGAAGTAGAATAATCGTCCGCCGTCATCGTGGTTACTCGCACGCGTAATTGAACTGCACACTTGTGCAGATGGTCTGACGCGCGTTGTGACCATAAGGACAGAGAACGGTGTCCTGTAACGTCCGATCGCAAAATTATCCCCCTTGCCGGTAACAAAAAAAAAGCAATATGAACAAAAACCCAATTGAATTAATAAAGAGAAAAAAATAAACTATAAGTGAATTTTAATTAATCTTACCCCATAAGCATCATCAAGGTTCTCCTCAAGCCGCAAGTTCAACCGATTTGCCACGAAATTAACCATGGATTAGCCCATTGCAGCAGCTAAATATTATTAAATTTTTTTTTTAACATTTCTATTGTTGACCAATACTTTTGTCTGTATCTTTCTCGGCCAAACGCACCACACTTCACAACCGACGGAAGGAAGGCAGCCATCCGAACAACAAGGGTGCACAGCAATAAAGACGGGGATGAAACAACATACGCAAACCAACATTAGAACTGAGACACAGAAGTCTGGAATCTCGAGCTTCACATCACAACACAAAACACCCGCGACTAGACACTCACGTTGCCGGGCCGGGAGCATGTTGCTTCCCAACAAAACAAACTACAACACCGAGAAATGATTAGATTGAGGGCTTGGAGAAACCTAATTACTCGGATGAAATACAATATCAATCATAGCGAGTACCTAATTAGTTTTCATGCACACCACACATGAAATTATTTCTAAATCAAAAGAATTAACTCGAAATCAAAAACACAACACAACGCGACGAAGAAAACCCGAGAACTGTCAAATAAAGGTGCATGGCCAGCAAAGAAGATACTTCGCTCTCGCTTGCACCAAGGGAAAAAGCTTTTGACAAATGGGGTCATCACCTCCAACCAACAGCCATGAAAATTGCATGATGGCCGAATTGGAGATGAGGGAGATGCATATCATCAATAATGCACTCTAACCCACACTCCGAAAAGGTGGGCATTGTTGATGATCACACGAGTTACACCAACACACACTGCCTCATAATTTGCCGCAAAATAGTAAATGGGTCAGGGTGACTGACCTCAAAGAAAACAGCTGGAGCTGGTACATAAACAACCAGCAGCTTCAAGGAAAGCAAAACTGTTTGAATTAAAACACTCTTCAGCCAACTGCCAGTGAATAAAGTTTACTTTAAAAACGAAAGGTTCGAGAGTTTTTATTTGCCTATATTCTATCAGTTCAACTAACTGATTTAATTGTTAGTACCTACTGTTTGCAAATCGCCTATTTGTAAGCCTAACTTTTTACTTCCCGCTCGCCTCAGCGCGGAACATGGTCCTTCGAGGGGGAAAGTGAATAAGTGCGTTATAAACTCAATATAAAACCAGTGCGTTTTTCTTTTCGATTTTTTTTTCCATTTTTTTTTCCAACAAAAAAAAATCTTTCAAATAAAGTGTACTGTGTGCTAAGTATAGCTGGATAATTTTTCAGTGCAAATATACGTTTCCGATATCAGACGGACAGTCTATCGGCCACAGTACCCAACGGAAAGGGAACAGCAATCACAGCTTAGAACTGTGCAACGAAAAGCCTTCTGCAATTGCAACTGAGAGTTTAATTACTGAAGTTGCAGTTGCAAAAGCAAAAAAAAATAAGCAAATTATTCCTCTGCTTAAACCTTTTATTGCAATTTACTTAACACCCGTAAATTTTTATAAAATAAATCCAACGAACAACGAGTCCTGGACAAGCGGATTCAAAGGTGATTAGCGGTCATCAGTGATTAGCGATCATCAGCGATTTGCGGTCATCAGCGATGAGCGGTCATCAACGATAAGCGGACATCATCAGCAACGGTCAAAAACCATCCAACAGTGAAGTTCAAACGGTCAAAAGCCAACGGTGAAGAAGATCCAACGGATTCAACGACAAGAATCGGTCACAAAAGGACCGTTCTGAGAAACAACCGGTGATTAGCAGTAGCTGTGAGAAACAAGGTAGGAATTCTTCCTAACTTACTTCCTTTTAATTTAAATAAATTAAATAAAACAAAATCTCAAACAAGATAGAACAAAAGTGAACCTATATATAAATATCATTATAATAAAAGTGTTTGTTTAATCAAATATTTTTCTGAATCAAAAGTATTAAATAAACGTCAAAATGTCGAAGTTAGCCAAATCAATCGAGTGCCAAGAAGACATATTAAATGAAATCAGTCGAGATTTCGATAAGTTTAAAAAAAGATGATACGTCGCGAATGTCAAGGGGGTATTTAAACGCGTGTTTATCTGACATCGATGAAATGTTCAAACGCGCGAAAAAAGAACATTCGAACATAGTCGGAAATGCTGCTGATCCACTAAAATAAAAATACATTCAGGATGAAATATTCTCAAAAATCAAGAGAATATATTTCACCTTTAGTGGACAGCTGCACGATGAGACGGATCGTCTGCTTGAGGAGCACAAAAACTCAGTAGATAACACTCGGTTTAATAACACGAGATCTTGTGGCTTTCACATACGTCTTCAAAGAATTCAGATAAAGCCTTTCTCTGGCAAATTCGAAGATTGGTCTGAGTTTTTCAATTTGTTCGATAGTTTAATTCGAAACAACACAGAACTGCCAGAGATACAAAAACTACAGTATCTGAAAACGTCTGTCTGTGCTCAGGAGGTTAATCGAGCAGAGTAAATTAACAAGCGAATTTGCTGCTGGTTTGAAAACTCTGCATGACACCAGCATCGAATGCGTTCACGCCCTTTTCAATCTTGAAATAGCGGTTGAAACATGGGACGCCATTCTCATCTTTCTAATTTTTTAATAAACTGCCATCAACGCGATTGGGAAGAAAAGCTAGGCACTTCAAAGCGTCTTCCTGATTGGTTTATGTCGTTCATCGAGGGTCGGTTTAGTTCGTTGGAAAACATTTCCGAACTAAATGTGCAACCGAAACAATTAATGCATTTAACTTCGTTTCGGAAAACTACTTCCGCGGCCAATAATTCCTAACCATGGACGTCAAAGCCAGAGCTGACGTCATAAAGAAAAATGAAGTTTGTGGTAATTGTTTAGGGTATGACCACCACGCCTCGGTCTGCAACAGTAGCAATAGGTGCCAAAAATGTGGCAACAAACATCACACATTACTGCATATTGACACACAAGCTGCACAAAATACAGCTTCTGCACAAATACAGCCTCCCACAACCGTATTCTCATTCCACTATCAAAACGCACCCCAGTACAACCAACAATCTCATTTTGTGCAAAATCCTGTTAGCCAACCAGGCCCATTCAACGCCACGAATGATCAGCCGAGCACCTCTCAACAATTTAGGGCTCATTTCAATCAGATGCAATCAAATACGCTTTTGGCGACGGCACTAGTGAAGGTTTAGCATCAAATGGAAAGCAGTGTACTCTTAGGGCCTTCATAGACACCGGTTCAGAGTTCACATTTGTCACCGAGAATTCCACGCAGATGCTGAACCTCAAGATGCAGAATGTGTCTGCTAAGGTCACAGGTCTTGGTAAAAATCCAACTGGATGTTGAAAATACCAAGTTACCTTTAATCTGCAATCTTTTAACAATGCTGAATGCATCCTTCACCTTGGATGTCACAGCATTTGTTTTACCAGTGCTAACCAATGAATAAAGAGACAAGGAAGCGGTGTTCTGGGAGAAAAGTGAAACATCTGTTTAAGTGGTGTGAGTGTTTACTAATCCAAGAGCGTTTTTCTCAATCCGACCAGATATGGCATGAGGTAATCTGCAGTTTTGAATAAGGACCCATATGAAAGTGTTAAACATTTCACTTAACTTTTTAACATTATTTGCAGCATCTTTGAAAGATTCGAACATTTATTTATTATTGGAATATAATTTATTTATTTATATTTTATCGATTTCCATGAAGTGGAATTGTTTGCAGAATTCATATAGGTACTTAGTCAAAAGTTTACCTACACTTCTTTATCTATTGCAGCCTATCTTGTGAAAAAGTCTACCTTTTCGAGTACGCCCGTCTAATTTGAACGAGACATTTTTTTTATCAATTTGGTCATAACTTTTTTTCCTGGGTATTTTTGGAAATTATTGCTGAACTCATAATCTTTTGCCATTGGTCCATTTGATTGCTTACCAAATGATTTCGCATATTTTATAGGTAGTTAAATTATTTTTTTTTAAGATTTCCATAAACCCGGAAGCATTTCAAATTGCAAATTAACATTCCCCTTAAAATAAACAATCTTACTGTATTATTTTCATTTTCTCAAACTCAAACTTTTTCGATTTTCCATTCTCTTTCCTTTTTTCATTTTTCTTTCAAAAAGATCTGAATTCATTGCACCAATTTCTTCCAAAATTTCAGAAGTTTCTTCATTGATTAGATTATTCTGCTTTATTTTAAGCAAAACTTCTTTTAATGAATCTGTTTTTTTCGATTTGCGGTGAACATGTTATCTGAGCGAGCAGTGATCCGGCTCCCGCGCTGAGGCTTGCGGGAAATAAAAAGTTAGGCTTATAAAAAGGCGAATTGCAAGCAGTAGGTACTAACAATTAAATCAGTGAACTGATAGAATGGAGGCAAATAAAACTCTGGAACCTTTCGTTTTTAAATTTAACTTTATTCACTCGTCAGCCAACTGCCAGTGAATAAAGTTAAATTTAAACATAGGGACCTGCTACAGTCCGCTTGGGCGAACTGTTGCATACCCTATTCTTATTCCTACCCCTCATAAGTGGGCGTTACAAAAGTCTAATTATGGTTAAATTGTTAAGAAGGCTCTACATATTTTGTTATATAACATTTAAAGGATTTTATCAAAAAAAACGAAGCTTTTGTAAAAAAAACGCCCCTAGCTCAGAATTTGATTTTTCAATAAAATTTTTTTATTTAAGTGTGGGCGTGTCAGTAAGCGGATTTAAAAAAAATTAACACATGAGCATAAAGGCCCCCCTAGAGAGTATATATTATAAATTTCAGCTCCCTAGCTCAAACTTTGGATTTTCAAAAAAGTTTTTTTTTTTTAAATTGTGGGCATTTTGAAGTCAGTGGGCGGATTTTGAAAATATTTACACGTGAGCTTAAAGGGTATATATTATAAATTTCAGCTCCCTAGCTCAAATTTTGGTTTTTTAATAAAATTGTAGCTCAAAATTCGATGTTTAAGAAAAAATTGTTTTTTTTTTGAGTTTGTGGGCGTGTCTGTGGGCGGATTTCAAAAATTCGTAAACTATATTATTTCGGGACCCTAGAAAGTATATGGTTAAAATTTCAGCTCTCTAGGCCCAGTTTAAAGGCCTAATTTTTGACAACAGACGGACGGACGGACATGGCTAGATGGACATTACTATCGATGCTGATCATAAATATAGTAACTTTTAGGGATATACCGGCAATATTAAGGTATGTTACAAACTATGCGTCAAAATTAATATACCCTTAGAATAGGGTATAAAAACGAAAGGGTCGAGAGTTTTATTTGCCTCTATTCTATCAGTTCAACTAACTGATTTAATTGTTAGTACCTACTGCTTGCAAATCGCCTATTTGTAAGCCTATCTTATTATTTCCCGCTCGCCTCAGCGCGGAACAGGAAGTAAAAACTTAAAATCCAAAATAAAAAAATAAATAATAAAGAAAAAGAAGAAGCCCATATATCCATTCTATACTATATTTTATTATTCAGTCCTATATTTGGGCGATACAATTTTGAATGTCAATTGGCGGTCACCGATAATTAATGTGACGCCCCTAAACAATGCACATAGGACATAATATGTACCTAGATGGAATAAACCTGTGCGAAAATGACTCATCCAACTCGCCCTTTTTGCTGTTTCTGCAATCCTCGTCCAGACAAATATG
Source organism: Portevinia maculata (assembly GCA_949715645.1). Lineage (NCBI taxonomy): Eukaryota > Metazoa > Arthropoda > Insecta > Diptera > Syrphidae > Portevinia > Portevinia maculata. The sequence continues at coordinate 132,310,784 of OX454527.1, forward strand.
CCACATATAAACTACAGAAAAAAAAACGAAAAACAAAAGAAAAAATATCAATGAATTTACTTACGTATATTATTGTTTGGGCACGAACCAGGAGCATGGTAAGGTCGTTGCCCTAAATATGACCTACATTCTTTCTTCCACAGACCGCTGACGCAATCATCATCGTGCCATCCAACCATTGTATATACACTTTATAGTAGTGCCATCATGTCGAATTTTTTGTTTTAGCCGACTAAATGCAGATGGCGTTATGAATTGAGCTAGAATGTTTGTGTCTAAACTTTTGCTGTCATCTTCATTTTAAATACACACTTTGAAAACGAAGAAAGCAAGACCAAATAAACCGGTTTGTCTCTCTCGAATCTTTCCGCCGAACGAATTTCATTCCATTATGTATGCATTTTTTTTTCATTGTAAGAAGGAGCATAGGCGTAGGCAGCGCAGGTAGCATGTTTATGTACGTATGCTTTGCAAGTAGCAGAGGTTGATGATGGAAACCAAGTAAGTTATTATTTGTATGGATAATGGATTTCGCATTATCGACTCTCTGGATGGAAGGGGCGATTCGTTTGAAACGAAAAATTTAATAAAATTTGATTTGGGTATTTTTCTTTCAAATGAGAAATTATGAATTTATCGCATTTTAGATTCTCGCTATTTTGGTTATATCTTGTCGAAAAATGTACCGATTTATATCATTCTTTTTGTAATTGATTTAGAAATATTCAGTCTAATTTATAAAGCAATGACATAATTTATTTTGTGTCGGTATTGTGCCATGCTGCACCACCACTTATTGGTCAATAGGTACCTACACGATGAATATTTATATGGATAATACGAATTTTCGTTCTTTAAAGTCCCTGCACCTTTGCAATAAAGCATTAAGGAAGGTCACTTGTTTGTGTTTTTTGCTTCTAATGAAGGTATATACAATGTTCCCACACAGCATTGTGACCCGATACTGCACGTCGTTGATGGGGCGACTGTGGACAGTGGGCAATCGGTTGGATAAATAAACACCACACTGCTGGCACATAGATATTCAATTCTTAGAATATCTACGACATGCCAGAGCCACGAGTGTTGATGGTAATTGCGGCGATCGGCACCCTTATCGTGTTGGACAGATGGGTAGCCAAGGCATGGACGTGGGCGCAGTTGCTGGACACCCTACACCTCTGAGACTTGATGTGAGTTCTGATTACGCGGCGCTTGTGGACAAACAACTTGGTGGTTGGATGGAAATATTCTGAGGGAGAATATTCACAGTCAACTTTCATTTTCACGCGCAGCGGTCTCGTACCAAGGAACGGTTCAAGTAAATTCAATAAAGTAGTGCATTATCAATTAACAAATAAAGAATAAAAGTAGTGAAATGAAATAACTTGTCTTTTTCCTCTTGGTTCAGTTTCGTTGGTACAGTTTCGTTCCAATTCCTCTTGGTGCACCTCCCCTCGGGATTCATTACAGATTCACGCTCACAATCCTGTAGAGTTCGAAAGTTTAAATCCCCGACAATTATAAATTTATTTATTTTTTAATTTAATATTTATTTATTTAGCATTATCTTGCTATTTTTAAATAGTTTTACATTGTCATACAACATTACTTTAGTTTACTTATAACGTATTTGCATATTAAAAGTTAGTTTTAACATAAATTGTTATTTTTCTCTTAAAAGTTAACAAATTTGTCTCATTTTTAATAATATTTGGGACTTTATTATACAAACTTAACCCTATATAAAATAGCATGTTTTGTGCTTTTTTATTTTTAAACAACCTTAAATTGAAATTTTCATTGGATCTTAGATTGTAAGGTTGTAGATCTCTTCTAAGTGACAATTTTCTATTCAAATACTCGGGCATTTGATTATTGTACATTCTATATATTATTATAAAACAGTTCATTATTATTCGCTGTTTAACACTTTGCCATTTCAACGCTTGTAGCATACATACTATGAGAGTATATCTATTACATTTAAGTATCGCCCGCATAGCTTTATTTTGTAATTTTTGCAGCTTTTCATGCATACAAATCGTCGCTTGAAAAGCAAACTGAAATAAGTCAAAAAACATACATTTTCAGAAAAGCTATTTGAAGTTTTTCATAACTTAAAAAAAATCATTTTAGTTTTGAATTTCAATGAATACCAAAAAGTTGTAAAGTAAAAAAGTATTTTTTTTCTTCTTTCAAGTGGTATAATTAAGTTACTACAAAAAGCGGTTTTTGAAAAAAAAAAATTTGACTTTGTCGTTTTACATCTAAATTGCTACTAATTTAAGAAAAAAGTGTGAAAAAGTGTCGTTTTGTTTTGAAATAAAACCATTTGTATTTTTTTGTACAAACAACCCACTTTAAATAGTATTAAGTTATAATAAAAACATAGGGACGGGCTACAGTCCGCTTGGGCGAACTGTTGGATACCCTATTCTTATTCCTATCGCTCATAAGTGGGCGTGACAAAAGCCTAAGTATGGTTGAATTGTTAAGAACGCTTTACATATTTTGTTATATAACATTTAAATGATTTTATCAAAAAAAACGCTCCCTAGCTCAAACTTGGGTGTTTCAATAAAATTGTTTTATTTAATTGTGGGCGTGTCAGTAGGCGGATTTAAAAAAATTAACACATGAGCATAAAGCGCCCCTAGAGAGTATATATTATAAATTTCAGCTCCCTAGCTCACTTTGAATTTTCAAAAAAAATAAATAATAATAATTGTGGGCGTGCCAGTGGGCGGATTTTGAAAATATTTACACATAAGCATAAAGGGCCCATAGAGAGTATATATTATAAATTTCAGCTCCCTAGCTCAAACTTTGGATTTTCAAAAAAATTGTTTTATTTATTTGTGGGCGTGTCAGTGGGCGGATTTTGAAAATTTTATATCCCGAGCAGTTTTAGGAGTCATAGATCATATGTAAAAAATTTCAGCTTCCTAGCTCAAAATTCGATTTTTTCCAAAATTTTGTTTTTTTGAGTTTGTGGGCGTGTCTGTGGGCGGATTTCAAAAATTCGTAAACTTGATTATTTCGGGACCCTAGAGAGTATATGGTTAAAATTTCAGCTCTCTAGGTCCAGTTTAAAGGCCTAATTTTTGCCGACGGCCGGACGGACGGACATGGCTAGATCGACATTACTATCGATGCTGATCATAAATATAGTAACTTTTAGGGGTCTACGGGCAATATTAAGGTATGTTACAAACTATGCGTCAAAATTAATATACCCCTAGAATAGGGTATAAAAATACAGGAACTTTTAATGAAAAAATCGACTATAATAAAATTATATAAAATAAAACCTAGCTTAATGGTAAAACGACACTTCTTACAGTAATCAAAATAACTTTGAAGTTCATCAACTAGTTTTGGTCCAAGTCAAAATGACACAACACGAAAAGTGTCAATTTTCAAGAAACTTATTTATCACGAATTCATAATTTGTTTAGAAGCAAAGTGTTACAAATGAAAAAAGTCATTTAGCTGGGAAAAAAAACAGGGATTTTTCCTTAAATTCAAAACGACACTTGTGCCCTCATGCTGACATTTTAAGAGTTATAGTTATGACGGTTTGGTAGAAAAATTGTTTTTTTTTTTGCGATTCGTTCTGTATAGTTAACTCAAAATCGTCAAATTTTGACTTATGTCAGTTTGCTTTTCAAGCGACGAAATGATATCTAAGTGCTTATTTTATGTTCATATGCAAACACATGCTTATTCCCAACTTGGTTAAATTTGCTAATTTATTAGATTAAAGTATTCTTTATTTATAGTATTTAAGTAACAAGCGATTTAATATATTATAGTTGTTAACCAGTGCAGGTAGTTTAAGGACCAATCTTTTATTTAAATTTATTTATTTACGTATCTGTCTGTACTTACCTATTTTGTAGTATTGTTAGATTTATTTATAGTCTTAATTTGGTTAATTTTAGTGTAAAGTTGTTAAAGTGTTTAGAAGCCCGTTCTTTAGTGTAATAAGTTTAGTTTTCCCACCCCCTCTGTTTTTTTGTTGGAGACGTGCGAAAAGATCGTCAGATACCTATTTAGAGCTCTAACTAGGTAGGGAAAGGAGAGTATGTACATTGAATACAGATCATTAAATGGTAATCTTTCCATTATCAGACGGGTAGTGAAAACCGGATTTAGTTTTTTTTGGAGTTTTTTTTTGTTCTTTTGTATCTAAGTCATACTTAGATATAGGGAAAATCATTAATAGGTACGTGTGACTTCTGCCTTAGAATTCATTTATGCAAAATGAACTGTCACCCTGTTTTTATTATTAATGCGAAAGAGAAGAGAAGAGAAAGAAGTAATAACATTTGCTGTAGATTTGTTTTGTAGACTTGTTGTCAGCATGTTGTCAGCAGTGCGAATATCGAAGGACAGTTTTGGTTGTTTGATTCTGTTCTGGATTGTTCGCTGGTGCAGAAGCATGCACGCTGAGGACAATTAATAAAATGGCAGCTGAAAAAATGAATTCTCTAACATCAGAAGTGGGATTGAATCCAAAATCTCCCAATATCAATAACGAAGAGGATTCTGAATTTATTGATGATGATTTTGAGCAGCAGCAGTCGGCGCCATCCACGAGAATGATGGAAATTATGAAGGAAAATCAGCAAGAGTCATCGCCTTAACATTCGTCATCAAATATTCGAAAGAAGAGAATGAAATCAAGTGAGATTTATGTTCCAGGATTCGACCCGGATGAATCCCAATTTACAGCAGCTCAATGGTGCGAGGAAATTGAGTATCATCGCATACATAATTTGTGGACAGACTATGAAACAAGAACGCCGAACGTGGGAAGATCTGAAAGAAAGATTGACTAGACAATTTGCAGCTACTAAACGTTTTCACGATCTTTATCGTGATATGGTGGATTATACTAGCGAACAAGCAGCTTCATATCTGGAATATTCCACCAACAAACTCGTGATGATCGACAAGCTTGAGACAAATTGGAGTGAGGTGAATAAAATTGAGGTGGTCATTTCTGGTATTGCAGATGCACAGGTACGATCAGAACTACTAAAAATAACACCTACAAATTTTGTTGGACTGGATCGACATTTAAGTACTTATTCTAAATTAAAATTAAAAAGATCTTTTGAAAGTCATTCTAATTCTGATGTCCATAATCTTAAACGGCAAAAAAATTATTGAGAAACAGCCATCAAGTAGTCGTCAATGCGAGATTGCCACAGCCGAATTTTAATGATAAAAATGTTCAATGTTCTTACTGTAAGAAAATTGGTCATAGTGAGAAAACGTGTTTTTCAAAACAAAGAAAAGAATAATTTAATGAGTTCAAAAATCCAGAATTACCCTCAAGATCTGTTAATGTTTGTTCAACTTCAAATACTGCTCTAGTTGCTATGAAAATATTAAATTTTAATTTACAAGCTTTGATTCATAGTGCTTCGGAGTGTTCTCTTATAAAAAAAGAAATTGCTGACGGTCTTCCGGTTAAAAAGAAATTTTCATTCACCCGACTTACTGGCATTGGCTCCTTACCGTGCTACTCATTTGGTAAATTGATCACTCACATAGAAGTCTGTAACATATGCGTTGAAGTTACTTTTGTCGTTGTAGAATCGGTGCTTTTGCCTTATGATGTGATTTTAGGTAGATAGCTTTTTAGGAATCCGGGTTTGGAATTAATAATAAATAGTAATGGTGCAAAAATAACTCGTCACTCCGATATTAATGTTTGTGTGTCAAAATGCTCCGGTTTTAATATAAGTGATCTTAACACGGATCTGAATGAGGAAAAAGATAAAGAAAAACTTATATCTATTATAGATCGTTTTAATGATAGTTCTGTCACAGGCAATTCTCAATCTACTGTTACAACTGCGGAAATGAAAATAAACTAAAGAATCCTGACAAAATTGTTCAACGTCACCATTATCGCCTAGCTCCAGTAGAACGTACGGCACTTAGAGAAATAATTGCGGATCTAGAATCAAAAAACATTGTTCGGGAAAGTTCATCCCCTTTTTCGAGTCCAGCTTTATTAGTTAAAAAAAAGATGGCTCCAATCTTTTATGTGTTGATTTTAGAGAGCTAAATACGAATATTGTGCGCGATAGTTATCCGTTGCCACTAATATCTGAGCAGATTGACACACTGGCACAATCTCAGTATTTTACTTGATTGGATATGGCATCTGGTTTTCACCAGGTACCCATGGCAAGCAATTCAATTGAAAAGACCGCATTTATTACTCCCGATGGTGTATGGGAATATTTGAAAATGCCATTTGGGCTTTGTAATTCTCCCGCGGTATACCAAAGGGCTATTAACAAGGCATTAAAACATTTAAAGGACAAAATGGTTCTTATTTACATGGATGACGTATTAATATTTTCAAAAAGCCTAGAAGATGCATTTCAAAGTCTTGAATTGACTTTATCTGCTTTGACTTAGGCTGGATTTATGTTAAATTGGAAGAAATGTGCATTTGTTAAGAGTTCTGTAGAATATTTGGGCTTTGTAGTCAGCAATGGCTCGATCGGACCAAATCCTAAAAAGATTGATGCATTAATTAATGTACCTTTACCGAAAAACGTCAAGGAACTGAGGCAAAAAATGGGAGTAGAAAGATGAGCAAACTAAAGCTCATAAGATTATTATTGATTATCTAACCAATGAGCCTATATTAACCATATTCGATCCCTCTAAACCTATCGAACTACACACAGATGCTAGTTCCATCGGTTTTGGCGCAATACTTTTCCAAAAAATCGATGTTAAGTTGAAAGTCATTACATATTATAGCCAAAGAACAACTGATTCAGAGAGTAAATTTCACAGTTATGAACTTGAGACCCTTGCTGTTTTCAAAGCCTTGAAACATTTCAGACATTATCTCTTCGGAAGGCATTTCAAAGTTATCACTGATTGCAATGCCCTCAATGCATCGCACAACAAAAAAGAGCTCCTTCCCCATGATCATAGAATGTGGGGTTCAATGCAATCTTTCGATTTTGAGGTTGAATATCGAAAAGGTGAACGGATACCACATGTTGACTTTCTGAGCCGTAATCCTTCTGACAATAGTGAAAAAGAAGTAAACGTGGTGCGTATTAGTGATGATTGGTTAGTTGCAGAACAAAGATTGGACCCTGAGATAGATTCCAATTTGAGATCTTCATATTCAATAAAAAATAACTTGTTGTATAAGAACTTTCAGGTAAACAAGAAATCGTACAGTCGCGTTATAGTACCTAAAAATGTCCGATGGCAAATAATTCAGCGCTTTCATGACGAACTAAAACATCTGGGTTGGGATAAAACACTTACCAAAATAAGGGAACATTTTTGGTTTCCTAAAAGTACCTCTTGCGTCAGAGCCTATGTTAATAGATGTTTACCGTGTAAAGTTAATAAAAATCCATATGACAAAAAACAATCAACTTTGCATCCGATAGAAAAAATTATGCAACCATTTCATACTGTCCATATAGACACAAGTGGTAAATTAACTGGATGTAAAGCTAACAAAGAGTATTTAATTGTAATTGTCAATTCGTTTACACAATACTGTCATCTTACTCCCGTCAAAGATTTAACTTCCAAGTCGACAATTCCTGCACTTACAATTTGGTAAGTCAGTTTGGTACACCCAGACGTACGAGTATCATTTCCGATCAAGGAACAGCATTCATGCTGGGACAGGAATTCCAAGAAATCTGCAATGAATGGGGAATAGAATTTCATGGGATTGCTAGTGGTATGAGCCGTGCAAATGGTCAGGTGGAGCGGTTTATGTCAGTTTTAACTAATTGTCTTTCTATCGTAGAAAACCATGAACAAAAGTCTGGGAAATCACTAATAGGTGAAGTTCAACTTGCGTTGAACTGCACAGTTTCAAAAAACACCGAAAAAGTCCTTTACAATTAATATTAGGCTGTCCTTATACCAGAGAATGAAAAACTTAATCTGCCAGAAATAAGACAAGATGCTAAATCTAGAATGGACAAACAAGCTATCATAGATAAAAAACGGTTTGATGCAAGTAAAGTTAAGATACGTCCATTTTTGTTGGGAGATCTTGTCCTAGTTCAGAAAAACCAACGAGTTAATAAGAAACTTGACGAGAAATACTCAGGGCCTTTCAAAGTAGTGGAAGTGTGCCCGGCTGAGAGGTATAGGGTGGAGTCATTGGGTCTCATGCATAAAAATGAGTAAAAGCGCTGAGTTGAGGCAGGTGAGCAATTGCTCGTAAGTCGAGTTCGATCAAACAGCAACAGCTTTTGCTCAATTTCGTATGCATAAAAATGAGTTCAAACCAATTGCAATTACTTGAGCAAAGGGAGATCAAATGTCTAATTGTTATTGAAGTGGAAACATGTCGTCAAGTGAAAGTGAAGTAGAAGTAGAATCAAATAATAATAATAAAATAGAAACTGACGACATTTCTAAATTTTTAGTAGAACAAATAAAACAAAATAAATATTTACTAGAGAAGGGTCAATTACCATGCATTAAAAATAAAAAAAAACATAGGGACGGGCTACAGTCCGCTTGGGCGAACTGTTGGATACCCTATTCTTATTCCTTTCCCTCATAAGTGGGCGTGACAAAAGTCTAAGTATGATTGAATTGTTAAGACCGCTCTACATATTTTGTTATATAACATTTAAAGGATTTCATAAAAAAAAACGCTCCCTAGCTCAAACTTGGATGTTTCAATAAAATTATTTTATTTAATTGTGGGCGTGTCAGTAGGCGGATTTAAAAAAAAATTAACACATGAGCATAAAGGGCCCCTAGAGAGTATATATTATAAATTTCAGCTCCCTAGCTCACTTTGAATTTTGAAAAAAAAAAAAAAAAAAATTGTGGGCGTGTCAGTGGGCGGATTTTGAAAATATTTACACATGAGCATATAGGGCCCATAGAGAGTGTATGTTATAAATTTCAGCTCCCTAGCTCAAACTTTGGATTTTCAAAAAAATTGTTTTATTTATTTGTTGGCGGATTTTGAAAAATTTTTATCCCGAGCAGTTTTAAAATTTCAGCTTTCTAGCTCAAAATTCGATTTTTTCCAAAATTTTGTTTTTTTGAGTTTGTGGGCGTGTCTGTGGGCGTAAACTTGATTATTTCGGGACCCTAAAGAGTATATGGTTAAAATTTCAGCTCTCTAGGTCCAGTTTAAAGGCCTAATTTTTGCCGACGGACGGACGGACGGACATGGCTAGATCGACATTACTATCGATGCTGATCATAAATATAGTAACTTTTAGGGGTCTACGGGCAATATTAAGGTATGTTACAAACTATGCGTCAAAATTAATATACCCCTAGAATAGGGTATAAACAAACAATAGAAACATGTGTAACAGAAATTAAGCAAACATTTGACATTGAATTAACGGGGAAAAATATAATAAAAAAAATAGCTAACATGAAATGTCGCATAAAAAATAAAATAGACATGAATAAAACAGGCAATAAAAAAAAAGGTGTGAGCCACGCTGCACTCACGGTATAGTTGATGTGTAAACATGTAGGCACAGTTGCGCGTTAGCTACGTAATTTGTTATCTAGCTAACGCCACAACTAAGTAACTAACGTACTCGTAGTTAAATTAGCTGCGCTAAAAATGCAATCGATTTGGTGGTTAGCTATCATAATGACAACTAATTTTTTCTATTAGCTATTAGTTGCAGGTTGTGTAACCTTTCTCCGGCTTTTAAGGACCTTTTTTGTTGCTGCAAGGACCTCTTAGTCAAATAACATTGAACGCAGATATACCGTGCGGATTCTAATGACATTTTGGAAAAATATCCTGTTTTCGACTATTAAGGACCTTTTTTGTTGTTGCAAGGACCTCTTAGTCAAATAACATTGAGCATAGATATACCGTGTGGATTCTAATGGCATTTTGGAAAAATATCCTTTCTTCGACTTTTAAGGACCTTTTTTGTTGTTGCAAGGACCTCTTAGTCAAATAACATTGAACACAGATATACCGGGTGGATTCTAACGGCATTTTGGAAAAATATCCTTTCTTCGACTTTTAAGGACCTTTTTTGTTGTTGCAAGGACCTCTTAGTCAAATAACATTGAGCAGAAAAATACCGTGTGGATTCTAATGGCATTTTGGAAAAATATCCTTTCTTCGACTTTTAAGGACCTTTTTTGTTGTTGCAAGGACCTCTTAGTCAAATAACATTGAACACAGATATACCGGGTGAATTCTAACGGCATTTTGCAAAAATAACCTTTCTTCGACTTTTAAGGACCTTTTTTGTTGTTGCAAGGACCTCTTAGTCAAATAAAATGGAACACAGATATACCGTGTGGATTCCAACGGCATTTTGGAAAAATATCCTTTCTTCGACTTTTAAGGACCTTTTTTGTTGTTGCAAGGACCTCTTAGTCAAATAACATTGAACACAGATATACCGTGTGGATTCTAACGGCATTTTGGAAAAATAACCTTTCTTCGACTTTTAAGGACCCTTTTTGTTGTTGCAAGGACATCTTAGTCAAATAACATTGAACACAGATATACCGTGTGGATTCTAATGGCATTTTGGAAAAATATCCTTTCTTCGACTTTTGAGGACCTTTTTTGTTGTTGCAAGGACCTCTTAGTCAAATAACATTGAACACAGATATACCGTGTGGATTCTAACGGCATTTTGGAAAAATATCCTTTCTTCGACTTTTAAGGACCTTTTTTGTTGTTGCAAGGACCTCTTAGTCAAATAACATTGAACACAGATATACCGTGTGGATTCTAACGGCATTTTGGAAAAATATCCTTTCTTCGACTTTTAAGGACCATTTTTGTTGTTGCAAGGACCTCTTAGTCAAATAACATTGAACACAGATATACAGCGTGGATTCTAACGGCATTTTGGAAAAATATCCTTTCTTCGACTTTTAAGGACCTTTTTTGTTGTTGCAAGGACCTCTTAGTCAAATAGCATTGAACACAGATATACCGTGTGGATTCTAACGGCATTTTAAAAAAATATCCTTTCTTCGATCCAAGGACCACTTGGTAAATAACCTTATTACAACTAAAAGTGACATTCTTAAATCGGCCATCGGTTACCGAAGTATAATCGATATTTTTCCACTTACCTCCAACTGATGTACAACAAACTTCAAGCTATACAACCTCAATATTATTCAAAACAAATCTACTTTCACACAACTTTCCGGTGTTTCGTAATTACATAATAATCTCTAAAATTGAACATAATTAAAACTGGAAAATATGTATAATAACGAAATATATAAAATAAAAAATACACATTAAAAAAAAACATCGACACGCGGTTGTTCTCAAACGGTTCTCCATCTACGTACTAACCGCGCCAAACGTCGTTTAATTGCGGTGATCTGTCGAGCAGCGATTAACTCACGTGGTAATGAAAATTAACGGGAAAATCTGACGATGACAAAATCTGATGGTGACGCTAGATATTTCCAACTAGCCCCTACCGAGAAAAAATATATTTATACATCAACGAAAGCAAAAATGTTTACACATTAAAAAAATACGTTTTGGTATTCCTAAACGGATTGTCACGGATTAGGGTACAAATTTCCTCAGTGACTTATTTAAAGGCCTCTGCAAACTACTTAGAATAAAAAAAATTACAGACATCAGCTTACCATTCCCAATCGAATGGTGCACTTGAACGGGCACACCGACCAATGGTGGAGTATTTGCGCAGCATAACTGAAGAAAACCCCAAATCATGGGATCAGTTCTTGCAGACTGCGACTTTTGTGTAAAATAACAGTATTCAGGATAGTACTAAACTCACACCTATGGAATGTCTATATGGATTCACGCCTGACATACCATCCAACCTGAAAAGAAATCCTGAACCCATATATAATCATGAAAACTATTGCCATCTTTTAAGATATAGGCTTCTAAAATCGTATTCAATAGCCAGCAAGCAAACAGAGGTCCAAAAACTATTTCGATAAAACCGTAAGGCCTCACTCGTTTCATGTGGGGGATAAAGTACTCATCAAAACGAAAATAGGAAAGGAAAATTATCACCAATATGGAGAGGGCCTTATCTAGTGACGAGTATAAAAGGACTCGTAAACACAGTTATTAAAGTTGGTAGAAAAGATATTGTGGTCCATAATAATCGATTGAAGCCTTACTACGAATAAATTTTTTTTTTGGATTAACACTTGACTTTCCCACCATTATTGAAGTAGATCTTAATTTGCGTTCCCATACAGTACGAAATGGAGCTAATGATTCTAATCTTAATGATCATGGTTCCCGTTGGTACAAAAATAATCAACGAGCTTCTCCCGAAATCCAGGCAACAAAGGTCTCTTTTCAACGGCATCGGAAATATGTTTCATTAACTTTTCGGCACAATGGACAATGAAAATGAAGACGAGATCTATAGTAAGTTAAATGAAATAGGTACAAACTGACGAAAGAAAACTAGCTGAACCGGAAAAACAGCAAATCTCGATAGTTAGCAGTACTCTTAAGCACATTCGAAATTTTGAATTTGATAACGGTACACTTACCTAGAAGTTTGTTTGTTGAGGGATTAGAATTAGCACAAAGCAATTGTGACAAATTAGTTTCCCAGTTTTTCAAAATAATTTTTAATGTGTAAACATTTTTGCTTTCGTTGATGTATAAATATATTTTTTCTCGGTAGGGGCTAGTTGGAAATATCTAGCGTCACCATCAGATTTTGTCATCGTCAGATTTTCCCGTTAATTTTCATTACCACGTGAGTTAATCGCTGCTCGACCAGTCGTTCCGCAGCTCTCATCGAGATAGGTCGGCTAGTTAGTGTTCAGCGGAAAAAAAGGAAAGTGTATCGATTATAAAAGCGATTTAGCCAAGTGTTTTTAAGTCCAAAGTTGGCTTAGTAAGCTAGGCGTCCGACTTTTTTTCAATATGATTGAGTACAAACTCGAGTTGTACGCGACGGATATCCCTACTTTCCCAAGAAGCGGTGCTTTCCTGGACTTGGCCTTAACGGACGCAAGACTTCAACTGACAAATATAGACCAATACACGCGGAACTGTTTGCGTGCGTTTGAGTACGATAGTGACCACTACGGACTCGCCGCCGCAATACGGATCCCGAACGAGCAAACGCTGCTGGAGGAGTACGAAGCAGTGTGTTCATTCGATTATCGGAGGGCACAATGGTCGCGCTTCTCCAGATTTTTAAAGCGAGATATACGTTCGAGTGGGATCGACCCACCGACAAACAGTAATATGACAAATGATGACATTGATCGGCATTTATTGCAAATGAACGACGCCATCAAACGAACTATGGAACGAACTATTCCTCGGGTAGAACGTTCCGACGACGACCAGACATAAAAGTACAGAAACCCTACAATCGACGCACTATACCGACAGAAAAGCAGACTGCTATCGAGGCTTAAACGGCTGTACAGGCAATTTACTGATCGCGACGACCCGGAGGTAAGGATGCTGAAGTCAGAGATCCGAATCCTGAAACAGCTGATAAAAGAAAATTACAGAAAATCTGTAAGTCTGTATTGGGGCAATAAAATTCGGGCTATTAAAACCTGTAGTCCGAATATGTTCCCACAGATAAATAAGTTGTTCAGGAGGAAAGATCACAATGATATTCCTTGTGTTCGAATCTCCCAGACAGCAGAGAACAGACAGACAGTACTGACTGCTGGAATAAGTCCAGAAAGTGTCGCTTCAAACGACGATTTTTTCGTGGTCGAGGACCCACAGGAGAAAGTGGATTTGCTGGGCGCTTGTTTCGAGGCCGTGTATACGGTGAACAATCCTGTTCGCCGTAACCACGACATTGAGAATAGGGCTCTGGTGAGCCACTTCTATCTGCGCACCGAACTTGAGAATTGGCGATCTGAGAATAACGGATTCACCGTATTCACTGATGAAAACCATGCTAATGCAGTTGTCGCCAATGGCCGAGATGCATCGCACTTGTTCGTGTCGAAGGATGATCTTCTGTGCATCTTCGAGTCACTAAAGAATAAAAAGTCGGCGGGGATGGATGGTGTCCCAAACGTCGTATTGAGACACCTGCCTTTGGAGGCTGTAGATATTTTCACCACGCTGTTTAACAATGCGCTGAATAATGCACATTATCCGGCGCATTGGAAGGTACGAGGGCGGGTCAATAAGTCCGTGACTTTTTGAATTTCTGACCTCTTTACTGAAACGGCAACACTGCTCCTGTCAACAGGCATCTGTCAGTTGACTCCTGTCAAAATTTAAACTTGCTGCGTCAGTTAGTTTGTGTTTGACAGCTATTTTTATCAGACTACTCACTAATTTGAGGAGAAAATGGAAAAAAGTGAATTTCGTGTGCTTATTAAGCATTATTTCTTGCGAAAAAAAACCATTACCGAGACCAAGGCTAAGCTTGAAAAATACTATGGGGACTCTGCACCATCGATTTCAATGGTAAAAAAGTGGTTTACTGAATTTCGTTGTGGCCGTACAAGCACTGAAGATGCCGAACGTCCTGGACGCCCAGTTGAGGTCTCTACACCCGAAACAATCGAAAAATTCACCATATGGTGTTGTCCGACCGAAGATTGAAAGTGCGAGAGATTGTGGAAGCCGTAGGGATCTCGAATGGCTCAGTGGTTTCAATTTTGAATGATCACTTGGGCATGAGAAAGCTTTCCGCAAGATGGGTGCCGCGTTTGCTCACAGTCGACCACAAACGCAATCGTGTAACAACTTCACAGGAAGGTTTGGCGTTGTTTAATCGCAATATGGAGGAGTTTTTGCGCCGTTTTGTAACCGTGGACGAAACATGGATCCATCACAACATACCAGAGACCAAACAACAGTCAAAACAGTGGGTTTCTAAGGGTGAATCGGCGCCAAAGAAGGCCAAGGTGGGTTTGTCAGCCAATAAAGTTATGGCGACTGTTTTTTGGGATGCACGCGGGATAATCCACATTGACTACCTTCAAAAGGGAAGAACAATCAATGGGGAATATTATGCCAACTTATTGGACCGATTCAATGACGATTTGAAAAAAAATCGACCTCATTTGGCCAAGAAAAAAGTTCTTTTCCACCAAGACAATGCAAGGGTGCACACATGTGCAGTTGCCATGGCAAAAAACCATGAATTGGGCTATGAATTGCTCCCTCATCCACCCTATTCTCCAGATTTGGCTCCGAGCGACTACTTCTTGTTCCCAAACCTGAAGAAATGGCTTGGTGGAAAAAGATTTGACTCCAATGATGAAGTCATCTCGCAAACAAAGGCCTATTTTGAGGACCTCGACAAATCTTTTTTTTTGGAAGGGATAAAAACATTGGAGAAGCGTTGGACAAAGTGTATAAAGCTCAAGGGATACTACGTTAAAAATAAAATTTTTTTTTTATCAAAAAATCTGTGTTTTATTCCAAAAGTCACGGACTTATTGACCCGCCCTCGTAGCTGTGGTACACCCTATCCCGAAAAAATGTAAAGATAGGACGAACCCTGTCAATCTCCGGTCAATTAGCTTGCTTCCGAATATTAGCAAGGTCTTTGAAAAGGTTGTAAATAGAGCCCTGTTAAAGTGGGTCGAGGACAATAACATAATCCCGGACAACCAGTTGGGTTTCAGGGCGAGGCATGACACTATTCATGCCGCGTCGAAACTGGTTTCCGACATTCAGTGGAATAAATGCAAAAACCAATGCACGGGTGCTTGTCTGGTTGATTTTGAGAAGGCTTTCGACACCGTATGGTTAGAGGGACTTTTCTACAAGTTGACCAGGCGGGGGATGCACAAACCTTTGCTATATGTAATTTATAATATGCTTATGGGAAAGAAGTTCGTTGTCAAATGTGGCAACGTGACTTCGAGCAGAGTCTTTGAAATTAAAAACGGTTTACAGCAGGGGGCGGTCAATTCTCCGATCCTGTTTAACATTTACACGAGTGATCTGGTGGGTTCACTCAGACATGCTATAGCGTATGCCGACGATTTGGTGGCATACAGATCAGGTCCTAAAATCGAGGTCATTAATATCCTTTTGCAGCGTGACTTCGATCAAATTAAGCGATATTGCGACGACTGGAAGTTGAAAATCAACTTTCAGAAGACGGAAACAATCTTGTTCAGAACTCCATTGGCTGGGGCCTCTAGGGATACCAGAAAAAACTGGAAGAAATTGGCCATTATTGGACAAAATGGGCAGCCATTGGCGGTGAGAAGCGTAGTTAGATATCTGGGTATCTGGCTTGACCAGTATCTGTATTTCGATAGACATATAATTGCTTGTCTTGCTGGGGCCAAGAAGGCTTATGCTCTGACAAGGAGACTGTTTCATAGCAGTCAACTTGACTCTAGAGTGAAGGTCATTTGCTACGTGGCCCTTATAAGGCCGATCATCGCTTATGGTTGTCCATTGTGGTTTAATATAGCGCCTAGTTATATGGAAAAGATTCGGGTTTTGGAGAGACAATGTCTTAGGACCTGTCTCCGGTTGTTCCGAACGCCCGAATCCAACTATATAAAATACTATCCCAACAAGGTCCTATACGATGGGGCTCAGTTGAATAGGATTGACAATTTCCTCATTAAGGTCACTCGAAGGCACGTTGCAAGGGCGATGGCCAGCGACAATAGTCTGATATTTGGGGCTTACTACCCCAATGAAATGTACATAGAGAGTACGCTCCGGTCTGGCTTTATCCCGCCAGAGGCATTTATCCATATTGATTCAAAAGGGCTGGTACAGACGAGGGATGGTATCCCGGTCTTATACCATCGCTACCGCAGCGCGAGAGATAAGCGGCTCCGCCATGACGGGGACGTCGCCAATGCTCATGAGCTCCTCCGTTTTAGTACCGCAATATCGGAGAGGGATATATTCGACACGGAAAAGCAATTCGCCGAATTTTGGTGGCTTGTTGAGGGGGGAGGGGTCAACACGCCCTCCCAGGACGGTGCGTTACTCTAGGTAACATCCTCTTAGCTTATAAGTTAGATTAAGTCAGCTAGGGCGTTTTTGGGAGAGGCCGGGCTCGCCAACGTGTGGTGGTGCTTCCGGGAGTTGACTGACGCTGTAAGGCTTCAGTCGGCTCACGGCGGCGCGTGTGCACGTTGACGACTGCCAGGCGCTCGGAAAGCAATTGGGATTTTGACCACTTGTTGCGCCAGGCAACGAGTGCTCAGAATCCTAATTATAGTTAGAATATGCTAAGTAGTTTAAGTAAGTAGAGTAGGTAGTTTGTAATTTGTTTTTTTTATATAAAAATATAAAATTTGATAAAGATTCCGAGTTTTCTTAACAATTTTCTCGATGAAAACATAATTATGTAAGATTAGTTCGTAAAATAGTTTTTAGGCCGAAAGGCAATAATTATAAGATAGAGTTAAGTTTAGGGCGTCCGCATAAGGATCAATAATCTAGAATAAGTATCTTGTTAATTTTAAGTTAGATTTAATCATTTTTGTCTAGTATTTAAGTTGATATAAGCTAATAATTAATAAAAATGAATTTAAAAGTAAAAGTAAGGCGTCCGACTTTGACGCCGGAGACTGGGGTTCGATTCTCGGCCAGTCTTCAATTTTTTAATTTTATTTTTTTTGTTTCTTTCGGAAATATAGTGATAGAGACACAAAAATAAACAAAAAAAAAGTGCCGCATTATCAGGCGATGGACCCCGGAAAATCGGTGGTCCCGCTTACGGGTGTGGGTGTGCCGTTGCGACGTGTGGTGCGAACACGTGAGCCGGCAAAAAAATCAGCAGCAACAACAGCAGCAACAACAGCAGTAACGAAAGCAGCAACAGCAGTCACAAAAACAGCGGCAGCTTGTATGCCAAGGGCAGCTTTAAATGCCATGACACCAAGCCCAACAGCGTGTTCCGCGTTGCCCAGGCGGGAATCTTCGCAGGAAACACCAGCAACAAAAACAGCAACAACAACAACAGCAACAACAACAACGCCAACAATAAAAGCTCTCGCTACAACGCCAGAAGAAACTGTAAGCGAGGAGTATAGGACGGTGGAAAAACGGCGACGGAAGTTGAATCCGAAGCCGAACCTTTCAGTCAAAAGAAGGTTAAACTTGGCAGGCCATAGTATGGCATCATCGGTGGCTGTATCCGATGATGACGGAGCACACTCCAGCTCTTATGAGTATGACGGAGGAGAGGGCCGGTACGTCGGAGAGGGAAACTCCTTCAAGGACTTACCGGTCGATGACGAGGAAGTCGTTCAAATGGACGAAGAAAAAGAGGATGATGAGGAGGCGCAGCTGGACAAGCTCATAAAAGAGCTGCTGGAGAAGCGCGACCAGTTGCGCAGAAAGAAGCTGCAGCAACAGCAACAACAAGCTGTGCTCAAGCAGCAAGTTCGGCAACAACTGCAGGTGAAGCAGCAACAACGGCAACAACAACCACAAAACCAACAACAACAACAACAACAACAACAACAACAACAACAGCAATCAAAGCATCAGATAGAGGCGCAGCAACAGCATCAGCAGCAATCGAAACAGCCACGGAAGAACAAAGTACCACCCATCAACGTGAGTAATTTCGATATTGTAGATAGCACTAGAATCTGTAAATTGATAACGAAAAATTTCCATGTGAAAAGGCTTTCTGCCAACAAACACATAATTATATGTGAGAAAATTGAGGAGTACCAGATGGTGCGCGCCGCCTTGGGAGAGGTAAAAACCGAGTACTTCACGTACACCCCAAGGGATCAAAAACTTAAAACCGTTGTGTTGAAAGGTATCGATCCCTCAATTAAAACGGAGGAGCTAGAAAAAGAGCTCAAACATTTTGAAAGCGACGACCTCAAGTTCGTGGGGGTCAAGCCGTTTTCCTCTGCTGTGGCAAGGGGTGGTAACCGTCACTTACCATTCTTCCTGGTTCAGCTTACTCCCGACAGCAAAATTGACAGGCTGCGAAATATCCGCTTCCTGTACTATCATGCTGTAAGATGGGAGAAAATAAAACGGTCAGATCGCATACTTCAATGTATGCGCTGCCAAAGGTTCGGGCATGCCGCAGCTAACTGCAACATGCAGTTTAGATGTGTCAAGTGCGATAGGGACCACATACATGGTGAATGCTCTCTAGGTAAGGAGAGAGTCGAAGACCGGAGTGTCCTCTCCTGTGTGCTCTGCAGGAACTCTGGGCATCCCGCCAACTTCAGGGGTTGTCCAAAGTACCAGGAGTTGAAAAAAAGAGTCCAGGCCCGCAAACAGCAGTCTGAAGATGATAGGCGTTCAGAGGAGTCGCTCGTTCGCAAATTTTGTGGCACCCAACGTGTCCTTTGCCCAAATGGCAGCTGGACCGGGTCAAGCCCACATGACATCAAACCAACCAAAGGTAGCTCAAAAGGCACCAGAGGTGGATCTGGACTTAAAATCGATCCTTCTGTCTCTGCACGGAAAGATCGATAAGTTCCAGAAACAATTAAATGAACAAGCGGCCCGAATTGACTTTATCTATTCGGAGCTGTTTGTGGGGTCTGGTGTGCCATAAATCTAATGGCTGCGCTGGATGAGGGAAACTTAAAGATCCTTGCTGTGAATATTAATTCAGTAGTCAGGATCGAGAAAAGAACGTCACTTGCCAATTTGTTGAAAACCGAAAACCCGGATGTGCTTTTGGTTAGCGAAACTAAGCTAAATCAGAAGCACAAATTGGGATACAAAGACTATCATGTAATAAGAAGAGACCGGCCTCACTCCACTCAAGGAGGTGGGGTTGGAATCTTAATTCGAAAAGGCCTGCGCCATAGGGTTATATATAGCGGGGACGTGCGTAGGTTCCAGTTGTTGGAGGCATGCATCATATGCATTCCTCTCCATAGCCGGAGGAGAATGTATGTGGTGTCGCTTTACGCACCTGCTGCACCTCCACCAAACCAATTTATGACAGAGCTCGAGACACTTTTTCGTGGTCTGCAGCTGAACTCGGAGGAGAATTATTACTTCTTGGCCGGAGATATTAAATGTTATTGCAAATCCCAGGGGCAACCAGTTTCACGACTGATGGCGCCTCAATATGATTGAGTACAACCTCGAGTTGTACGCGACGGATATCCCTACGTTCCCAAGAAGCGGTGCTTTCCTGGACTTGGCCTTAACGGACGCAAGACTTCAACTGACGAACATAGATCAAAACACGCGGAACTGTTTGCGTGCGTTTGAGTACGATAATGATCACTACGGACTCGCTGCCGCAATACGGATCCCGAACGAGCAAACGCTGCTGGAGGAGTACGAAGCAGTGTGTTCATTCGATTATCGGAGGGCACAATGGTCGCGCTTCTCCAGATTGTTAAACCGAGATATACGTTCGAGTGGGATCGACCCACCGACAAACAGTAACATGACAAATGATGACATTGATCGGCATTTATTGCAAATGAACGACGCCATCAAACGAACTATGGAACGAACTATTCCTCGAGTAGGACGTTCCAACGACGACCAGACAGAAAAGTACAGAAACCCTACAATCGACGCACTATACCGACAGAAAAGTAGACTGCTCTCGAGGCTTAAACGGCTGTACAGGCAATTTACTGATCGCGACGACCCGGAGGTAAGGATGCTGAAGTCAGAGATCCGAATCCTGAAACAGCTGATAAAAGAAAATTACAGAAAATCTGTAAGTCTGTATTGGGGCAATAAAATTCGGGCTATTAAAACCTGTAGTCCGAATATGTTCCCACAGATAAATAAGTTGTTCAGGAGGAAAGATCACAATGATATTCCTTGTGTTCGAATCTCCCAGACAGCAGAGAACAGACAGACAGTACTGACTGCTGGAATAAGTCCAGAAAGTGTCGCTTCAAACGACGATTTTTTCGTGGTCGAGGACCCACAGGAGAAAGTGGATTTGCTGGGCGCTTGTTTCGAGGCCGTGTATACGGTGAACAATCCTGTTCGCCGTAACCACGACATTGAGAATAGGGCTCTGGTGAGCCACTTCTATCTGCGCACCGAACTTGAGAATTGGCGATCTGAGAATAACGGATTCACCGTATTCACTGATGAAAACCATGCTAATGCAGTTGTCGCCAATGGCCGAGATGCATCGCACTTGTTCGTGTCGAAGGATGATCTTCTGTGCATCTTCGAGTCACTAAAGAATAAAAAGTCGGCGGGGATGGATGGTGTCCCAAACGTCGTATTGAGACACCTGCCTTTGGAGGCTGTAGATATTTTCACCACGCTGTTTAACAATGCGCTGAATAATGCACATTATCCGGCGCATTGGAAGGTAGCTGTGGTACACCCTATCCCGAAAAAATGTAAAGATAGGACGAACCCTGCCAATCTCCGGTCAATTAGCTTGCTTCCGAATATTAGCAAGGTCTTTGAAAAGGTTGTCAATAGAGCCCTGTTAAAGTGGGTCGAGGACAATAACATAATCCCGGACAACCAGTTTGGTTTCAGGGCGAGGCATGACACTATTCATGCCGCGTCGAAACTAGTTTCCGACATTCAGTGGAATAAATGCAAGAACCAATGCACGGGTGCTTGTCTGGTTGATTTTGAGAAGGCTTTCGACACCGTATGGTTAGAGGGACTTTTCTACAAGTTGACCAGGCGGGGGATGCACAAACCTTTGCTATATGTAATTTATAATATGCTTATGGGAAAGAAGTTCGTTGTCAAATGTGGCAACGTGACTTCGAGCAGAGTCTTTGAAATTAAAAACGGTTTACAGCAGGTGGCGGTCAATTCTCCGATCCTGTTTAACATTTACACGAGTGATCTGGTGGGTTCACTCAGACATGCTATAGCGTATGCCGACGATTTGGTGGCATACAGATCAGGTCCTAAAATCGAGGTCATTAATAGCCTTTTGCAGCGTGACTTCGATCAAATTAAGCGATATTGCGACGACTGGAAGTTGAAAATCAACTTTCAGAAGACGGAAACAATCTTGTTCAGAACTCCATTGGCTGGGGCCTCTAGGGATACCAGAAAAAACTGGAAGAAATTGGCCATTATTGGACAAAATGGGCAGCCATTGGCGGTGAGAAGCGTAGTTAGATATCTGGGTATCTGGCTTGACCAGTATCTGTATTTCGATAGACATATAATTGCTTGTCTTGCTGGGGCCAAGAAGGCTTATGCTCTGACAAGGAGACTGTTTCATAGCAGTCAACTTGACTCTAGAGTGAAGGTCATTTGCTACGTGGCCCTTATAAGGCCGATCATCGCTTATGGTTGTTCATTGTGGTTTAATATAGCGCCTAGTTATATGGAAAAGATTCGGGTTTTAGAGAGACAATGTCTTAGGACCTGTCTCCGGTTGTTCCGAACGCCCGAATCCAACTATATAAAATACTATCCCAACAAGGTCCTATACGATGGGGCTCAGTTGAATGGGATTGACAATTTCCTCATTAAGGTCACTCGAAGGCACGTTGCAAGGGCGATGGCCAGCGACAATAGTCTGATATTTGGGGCTTACTACCCCAATGAAATGTACATAGAGAGTACGCTCCGGTCTGGCTTTATCCCGCCAGAGGCATTTATCCATATTGATTCAAAAGGGCTGGTACAGACGAGGGATGGTATCCCGATCTTATACCATCGCTGCCGCAGCGCGAGAGATAAGTGGCTCCTCCATGACGGGGACGTCGCCAATGCTCATGAGCTCCTCCGTTTTAGTACCGCAATATCGGAGAGAGATAGATTCGACACGGAAAAGCAATTCGCCGAATTTTGGTGGCTTGTTGAGGGGGGAGGGGTCAACATGCCCTCCCAGGACGGTGCGTTACTCTAGGTAACATCCTCTTAGCTTATAAGTTAGATTAAGTCAGCTAGGGCGTTTTTGGGAGAGGCCGGGCTCGCCAACGTGTGGTGGTGCTTCCGGGAGTTGACTGACGCTGTAAGGCTTCAGTCGGCTCACGGCGGCGCGTGTGCACGTTGACGACTGCCAGGCGCTCGGAAAGCAATTGGGATTTTGACCACTTGTTGCGCAAGGCAACGAGTGCTCAGAATCCTAATTATAGTTAGAATATGCTAAGTAGTTTAAGTAAGTAGAGTAGGTAGTTTGTAATTTTTTTTTTTTTTTTTTTTTTTTTTTTGTATAAAAATATTAAATTTGATAAAGATTCCGAGTTTTCTTAACAATTTACATAAAAACATAATTATGTAAGATTAGTTCGTAAAATAGTTTTTAGGCCGAAAGGCAATAATTATAAGATAGAGTTAAGTTTAGGGCGTCCGCATAAGGATCAATAATCTAGAATAAGTATCCTGTTAATTTTAAGTTAGATTTAATCATTTTTGTCTAGTATTTAAGTTGATATAAGGTAATAATTAATAAAAATGAATTTAAAAGTAAAAAAGTAAGTAATCGCTGCTCGACAGATCACCGCAATTAAACGACGTTTGGCGCGGTTAGTACGTAGATGGAGAACCGTTTGAGAACAACCGCGTGTCGATGTTTTTTTTTAATGTGTATTTTTTATTTTATATATTTCGTTATTATACATATTTTCCAGTTTTAATTAAGTTCAATTTTAGAGATTATTATGTAATTACGAAACACCGGAAAGTTGTGTGAAAGTAGATATGTTTTGAATAATATTGAGGTTGTATAGCTTGAAGTTTGTTGTACATCAGTTGGAGGTAAGAGGAAAAATATCGATTATACTTCGGTAACCGATGGCCGATTTAAGAATGTCACTTTTAGTTGTAATAAGGTTATTTACCAAGTGGTCCTTGGATCGAAGAAAGGATATTTTTCTAAAATGCCGTTAGAATCCACACGGTATATCTGTGTTCAATGCTATTTGACTAAGAGGTCCTTGCAACAACAAAAAAGTTCCTTAAAAGTCGAAGAAAGGATATTTTTCCAAAATGCCGTTAGAATCCACGCTGTATATCTGTGTTCAATGTTATTTGACTAAGAGGTCCTTGCAACAACAAAAATGGTCCTTAAAAGTCGAAGAAAGGATATTTTTCCAAAATGCAATTAGAATCCACACGGTATATCTGTGTTCAATGTTATTTGACTAAGAGGTCCTTGCAACAACAAAAAAGGTCCTTAAAAGTCGAAGAAAGGATATTTTTCCAAAATGCCATTAGAATCCACACGGTATATCTGTGTTCAATGTTATTTGACTAAGAGGTCCTTGCAACAACAAAAAAGGTCCTTAAAAGTCGAAGAAAGGATATTTTTCCAAAATGCCGTTCGAATCCACACGGTATATCTGTGTTCAATGTTATTTGACTAAGATGTCCTTGCAACAACAAAAAGGGTCCTTAAAAGTCGAAGAAAGGTTATTTTTCCAAAATGCCGTTAGAATCCACACGGTATATCTGTGTTCAATGTTTTTGTCGGGGTGTGTGAGACTTTCTGCACTGGAGCACTCAGACTCAATACTGGACAATTGTACTACCAGGCAGACACACTACATTTTACTGTGGGAATTTACTCGTTTTTCTAAGAAAAACGAGAAGGCGCTTCAATGATGAGGAGCTTAGGTTTACAGCACTCACCATGTCCGCACCAAATACCTGCCACCTGATACGAGCACCTTAAGGTGCTTGGCAAAAACGTAGTGTCCCGTAAGAGTGCCAGTGGTCTGTCTGCAGTCTTTTCTGTTGAGAGACAACAAGAATGCCGCGGATTTCCCACAGACGTCGGGGAGCATCAGCTTAGTCTGTCTGCACCCTGGAGAGTCATGCCAACGGCGATTGTGTTCATAGGAAACCCAACCGTCAATTGAAGCCCTGACCGAGGACGCAGGCAGACAGATCGTTGGTTCAGGTCCTGAGAAGTCTCCCTCTGAGCCTTATCTAGCAAATTTATCGGAGATATCATTTCCCGTGATCCCGTTATGACCCGGGACCCAGACAAGTTTAAGTGAATTCAGCCTTCCGACCGAATTCAGAGATATCTTGCATTCACGTACTATTTTGGAGGTAGTTAAGGGTTTGAGTGAGGCCTTAAGCGCAGCCTGACTGTCGCTACAGACTCAGATACTTCGCCCCCTCCACCTGTTCCTCGTAACATAGTCCATGGCCATTAGGATAGCATAAGTCTCTGTCTGGAAGACTGACGCATATTTGCCTAACGGAAAAAAGAGTCTAACGTTTTCGGTCTCCACAAAGACATCAGCACCAGATCCTTGATCGGTTTTGGAGCCATCCGTGAAGATTCGACTGCATTCCTTTCCAGGTTCAGAGTCCGGCCGGAGCCAGGCGTGCTGGGGAAGGCCCCCGTGCAGCCGAGACATACCTGCCTTTGGAGTTTGGCAAAAGCAGAAGTATCGTATTTACATGAAAGCTTATTCCACCAAAAAACCGATGCGTATGCTATAAATGGTCTTATCATAGCCGTATAAATCCATAGGACTCTTTTCGGTGATAAGCCCAATGTCTTGCCGAAAATGCCTTTGCACTGCCAGAAAACAGACAGCGCCTTGCCAGTCTTCAGCTCAACATGTTTGGACCAAAGAAGTTTGCTATCCAGGATGACTCCCAGATACTTTGCTTCATTGGAGAGTTAGATTGTGACGCCTTTTAGCACTGGCTGAGACAACCCGACCAGCTTCCTCTTTCTCGTTAATAGAACAACCTCAGTTTTAAGAGGATTGACCGAGAGCCCATTCCTAGTGCACCATTCGTCGATCACGTCAAGGGCCGCTAGCGCCTTGGTGCATACAGTCGCTAGACATGATCCAACAGAAAGCACGGAAACATCATCCGCGTACGCCTGAGCGTATACAATAGTACTGTTGAGTGCGTTCAACAGAGAGTCGACCAGCATACACCACACCAGTCCAGACAGAACGCCGCCTTGCGGGCAGCCTCTGTTTACCCCCGCCATAACATAGCGGCCACAATCCGCATCCGCAACCAACTGGCGGAGCTGCATATGCTATCAAAAGTCGTATTGTCAAAAGCACCCTCAATATCGATGAAAATGCCCATCGCGTATTCTTTCATGTCAAGCGCGCCTTCAATTCTACCAACTAGATTTTGGAGCGCAGTCTCGCAGGATTTTCCGCGTTGATAGGCATGTTGCATCTGAGATAGTGGGTGCAATCGCAAAGCAGTTTTGCGCACGTGAAGCTCGACCAGCCTTTACATGCTTTTCAGCAAGAAGGAAGTCAGACTGATTGGTCTGAAGCTCTTGGCGAGCGAGTAGTCACTTCTGCCAATTTTTGGTATAACTGCCACTCTAACCGTACGCCAGGGTGTTGGAATGTATGCCAGTGCTAGGACAGCGGTGAAGATTTTCTTCATAGCCAGTAGCAACTGGTTTGTACATTGTTGCAGCATGGCTGGGTATATTCCTTCCGTACCAGGTGACTTGAAGCCGTCAAAAGACGCAAAGGCGTATTTAATGGCCTCGTCCGTTACCACGGCCTTCGCAATATACCAGCTACGCCGAGTTGTTTGTCTTGGCTCACTCATAGTCTCGGTAATCGGGGCTGGTTGTGAACCAATTGTAATCTGGTTACCCGGAAAGTGAGACTCCAGCAGATAACTAAGAGTTTCCGCTTTCGTCTCAGTGAAGGTGCCATCAAGTTTTCTAAGTGAGTCCAGTTTGGCTGGCTTGCCCGTTTTCAGAACTTTAACCAACCTACTAGTTTCACCCAGTGTTTCAATCTTTTCGCAGAAATTCCTATAAGAAGCACTTGTCGATACCCGAATTAGCCTCTTATATTCCTTCTGCTTCGATCGGTAGAGATTCCAGTCTGTCTCCAAATCAGTCTTTAGTGACCTATTTAGAAGCTTTCTAGCTTCTCTTCGGATTCTTTGCAGTTCCGAGCTCCACCAGGGAACCGGCGTTCTGCCAGGGGGTTTACTTACTGGGCACGTCAGTTCGAAACAGGTAGTAATGGCACTATTCAAGTTTTGAACAGCATCCTCTACCTTTTGTCTCGTTCTGAGTTTGGTTTGAGTTTTGAGAGTTTTTCCCATTTCCTCCCGGAAGCGTATACAGTTGGTTTTTCTTGGATTCCTCCTCTCCTGCAAAGTTATGGCTTCACATTCGATTTGGAATTCGATATATCTATGATCTGAGAGAGATGCCTCCGAAGAGACCCTCCAGTTGGTAACCACCTTAAAGTATCTATTTGATAAAGTCAGGTCGATCACCTCCTGTCTTCTTGACGTCACAAAAGTTGGCTGTGAACCAACAACCAAGATCAGACGATAGAATGAAATCCAGGAGATGGTTTAATCGCATGTTGCAATTGCTGCTGCCCCAAACAATGTTCTGAGCATTGGCATCGCAACATATAACTAGGCCCATCTTCCTGGTGTCGCAATACTCTATGAGACCAGCAATTGCCCTTGGTGGTGGAGGCACTACCGAATCATAGGGGAGATAAGCTGACGCCACGACTAATTTCTTCCAATCTCCATTCGTTTCGTAGCTTATGACTGCAGCAACCAAATCTTGGCCACAAAATTGTCCAAGCTTAGTCGCTGAGAGAAGGTTCGACACAGCAAGACAAGCCCTGGGCCTTTCGGACCGCTAGTCACAGAGTATCGTGGTGCCACGAATACCTCCAAGGCCACAGATGCAATTTTTAAACACCCATGGCTCCTGTATGGATGTTATGTGGGGTTTTATACTCAACCCGGAAAGCTTCTTGCTGATTAGAGCAGTAGCAGCCTTCGAATGTTGATGGTTAATCTGAGTAAATATAATTACCGTGTTTTTCTTCGCGACAGCCAATGTTTCTCCACTGGTGCTGCAAGCATTGCTGTTTGCAGAAACTGTTTCAACCAGATTTTGTGCGCGGGGACCTCCATGAGTTAGAGGTATTACAGTGGAAAGGAACGCAGAAGGTGCGTACGCAGTTCCACCGATAGGAGTGCTCGAATCCTTCATCCTCCGTTTATTCCTGTTCGAGCTATTGGAAGAGGAGGCAGCGTTGGTTTCAATCCGCTGGTGCGTTTCGGTTGAGGTAACCTCTGCCCACCTGCATCTCTCAGCCGTCGCAGCCGAGGTAGTGCAGCTCTCAGCGCTTGCGCCTTCAACTGGTTCAGTTTCTTTGCGCCGCGCGATTGTCACCTTCCTCTGTTTCCTCTTCCGCTGGCCCTTAGACAGGAGCCCACCGGTGCGTACCGCTTCTGCAGCCCGTTCAACCTGTCCGGTTTCCTACGCCTCATCAGCAACAACGCAATAATCAGCTACCTGTCTATTGGAATGCAGATTAGGCGTATCAGGTTGAACCTCTCCGCTACTTTCTCCATTTTTGCAGGAGTCTTCGGAAACAAGCGTTCTTACAGCTCCTAAGTCAACGCCTGTACAGGCGGGGGGCGTTGGTAGTATGTTGGTTGGGGTTTCCAGAATCCTTGCCCCGACCGCGGTCGTTAAGACCACGGGTGGATTTTCGCTGTTGCGAGTGCCACCTGGAGTAGACATAACCTTAGGTTGTTCCTTCATACTTTTCCTTTTGGTTTGGTTCGCGGCATTCACAGCGAATAAAGCGCAGCCTGCATGGGCACAGACCGTAGTCTATTTACATACAGACATCGCTTACATCTCTGCTATAACCCTACAACCTCGGATAGCGAGCGTATCGTACCGAGGCTCCCCTATGAACCACCTGGGGTCGCGCCTGGTGGGGAACCACCCCCCAGTATGGATTTTAGTCGCCTCTTACGACCGGCATGCCTACCTCGGGTAAATTCTAACCCCATCCCGAAGGGGGTACCAAAACGTGTAGTTCTATAATCGAAAACCACTTGAGCCACTGTTTGGGACTCTGCATTTTGCATGGCATGGCAATCAACAATTCGTCAAATTATCCTGAAAAGTTAGAATATACAAATTTCCAGACTCGGACTGCTCTAATGGTCCAACTATATCTATATAGACCTTATCGAAAGGTTTGTCGGCGATATCAGTGATCAGAATTGGCATTCGTAACAAGGGTGTGGCTTTCATAGTTTGAAATTTTGTACATTTTTTAATGTAATTCCGTATGTCTCTTAGCATGTGCCGCCACCAATATTTTTTGCGAATTGGCTTAAATGTTTTTATTACTCCTTGATGACCACCGAATATCGAGTCGTGGCAGTCCTTGAGACTAGTTTGTATCTCCTCGAGGCTACTGATTATTTCTATGGGTTTTGGATTAGCTTTTCGCAATTCCACTGCGCTCTGTAATTGAGAGGCTTTTAGATTTTCAGAATTGCTTGGTTTACTTTGAATGCTTTCACTATCTGTAGGTGCTGGCTCAGGAGATAGACTTTTCTTTTGTGATTGTAACCGCGTTACAGCATTACATACTGCTGTATTTACCGGTACAATGTCGATGAACTTGTTCGGTTGTTGGTGCACCTCGGCTTGTATGTTAAAAGGCTCTGTAGTTTCTTGTGTGATTGAATGAGAGTATTCAAATTCGCACAAAATTTGCACTCTGCAGATTCTTTAATTGTTGGCTTCGCCTTCTCGGCTTCGTACTCGTCATATGTTAAGATTTTGTATGTAACTGCACACTTTTTTGGTTGCGTTCTTGTGCAGATTTGGCCACGTTACATTGGGGAATTCGACTAAGGGCATCAGCATTGGTGTTGTATTTGCCTGGCTTGTATTCTATTTTGTAATCAAACTCCGACAATTTGTGATGAAATCGAACGAGGCGAGTGGTTGGGTCTTTTACCCTGAATATTCCCTTTAAAGGCTTATGATCTGTATATACAGTAAATTTGCGTCCTTGAAGGTAGCATCTGAAATTTCTGGTAGCCCATACAATGCCTAATAGCTCTTTCTCAATAGTTTAGTAGTTACGCTCGTCTGCAGATTAAAAGGTTTACAAAAATCGGGGTAGATCAGAAGAGGAGGTGAGACCAGCTGTGCCTTGATTTCTTGAAATGCCCTTTGGCATTTCTCAGTCCAGGTGAACTTAACGTCCTTACGGAGTAGGTTGAATTTAGAAAATTGTGGAATAAATTTACGGTAGTAGTTGGCGAGTCCCAAAAAGGATTGGGCCTGCCTAACTGTTCGAGGATGTGGAAAATTTTGAACAGTGGCAGTTGTGCTGGGATTTGGAAGTGCCCCTAATTCTGAACATATGTATATGTCCCAAATAAACTACTTCCTTTTGTAGGAATCTGCACATTTCCGGCTACAGTTTTAAGTTATTTTTTCTTAATCTATCAAAAACCTTTTTCAAATTGTTGTTATGATCCATGAGGTTTTTACCGTAGATGGCGATATCATCTAAATATACAAAGCATTCTATTCCTTGTAACCCGGTAAGGGCATAGTTCATCAAGCGTTGAAACGTATCCGGAGCATACGCTTAAACTCATAGTGTGCATAGTTCGTGCTGAAGGCGGTTTTTGGTTGATCCTTTGGATCTATCAGAACCTGGTGGTAGCCATTTGCTAGATTGAGCGTGGAGAAATACCGGAAATGACCAAGTTGCTCAAGTATGTCCTCAATTCGAGGTAGGGAGTAAGCATCATCTATTGTGCAATCATTCAGTTTGCGAAAATCAACCACTACTCGCCATCTAATTTCAGCATCCGAACCCGGCTTTTTAAGGACTACCAGGAGAGGTGAGTTCCAAGGACTTTTGCTAGGTTGGACAACGTTACGAGTATCTTCTAACATCTCCTTTAACTGATCATTTATAACTTGTCTCTTTGTCTGGGGAAGTCTATACATTCTTTGATTTATTGGCGCCTGGTCCTGAAGCAATGGGATTTCATGTGTTATAGCGGCTGTGTATATGAGGCGATCGCCTTATAAATGACAAATATCACAATACTCATTGCAGAGGTTTATTATGGCATTCTTTTCTTCAGAATTAAGATTTTTTTATCAACAGTGAGCTCGTTTTTAATTTTTCTACCCGTAAGTTTTGTTGGGGTCGTCCGGGCAGGAGTATTTTACGTGGTGATTTGAAATTGTTGTCTCTGGAACATATTCATTTTCGGTTTCCAGAGGGGTTATCTTATACTTTGGCTTAATAGTAACTTTAATTTGTGTATGATTACTGTTTGGTTTTTTGTATTGAGGGCACTTATTAAATATCTATTTTTTCCTGGAGAGGAAGATTCCATCATATACCTTATCGGATAAGCAGAGCATTTCTTCTGTCAATTCTAGAGGAACTGGTATTAGCGTTTGTGACCGTTCAGGCAGATAGAATGGTTTATCAAGTACAACATCAAAACTCTTAAATTGATCATAGGTGTTATTTACGTCCGTATTGTTTGTTACGGCATAATAAGCATCCTTTGTTGAGGTTTCGCACTCAGCCTTAGAGACGACAAAGCTTTCGGATTGGGCTACTATTGGCTCCAATTTTGCTGTGTATTGTCCCTTGTCGACTGCCCTTTAAGGACTTGAACTAAGATCGGAGTAATTAAGAGGTATTGTAAGCTCCTGTGGATCGGTTATCGTTCCGGGAAATCGCAGTTGATGGTTATGCCCATCCACGTTACAATGATTCGAAAGGAAGTCGTTTCCGAGTATTACATCGTCCGAAAACGTTGCCGTATTATCCAGTACTAGGAAGGAATAGGGAATATTAGATTTAACCTTAAATTGCCCCTGACAAGCACCAATACTGTTTCCTTTCCCAAAGGGTGTTTCTAGGATGCATGCCTTATCGGTTTCAATGTTGGTTCCTGGCTTAAGTGATTTAATTTTTATTAAACTAACTTCGGAGTCAGTGTCCACGATCAGTTTTGCCTGACCTCTACGGCCTATGTCGAGGAGAAGAACTACCGTGGGGACACTGCACTTGGGCTTCCGAAGGGACCTTTAAGTAAGCACCATCTATTGAGTGGAGTAGCCGGCCACAAAAATCGCAAGTTGATCTTACGTTATATACTCTAGGGGAGTTTAAGCGAGGGTTGTCGGTTGATTCCTGTGATGCATTGGTGCGTTACCACGGTTTTCCAATTTCCGGCAGTCTTTTACATCATGGTTATACGCTTTGCAGTTTGTGCAGAAAGGGGTATTTTTTCTAGTGATACAGTCGCTATAGGGGTGTCCCATTTTGTTGCAAAAACTACAAATCTTTTTGACTATGAAGTTATTGTCAAAATGGGGGTGCGGGATGGTGTAGTCTATGTTACCGATTTTATTCTCGGACCAATGGAAAGTTAACAGAGTATCGATAGCAGCAGAGGGAGTATTACACATTGCACCACTGATGTAGAGACACGCTGATCGTTGGGCTTTGCTAAGCTTATCGCGATTTATCGCTTTGTCTAAAGCAGTCCACCAAACAACTACCCCGATCATAAGTATCAGTCTCATTACCGAGAAGTAATAAGTAATAGACTTTTATAAGGAAATGTTTTAATATCTTTGTTATTAATATTAATTGATATTGGTCTACTACCATTATCACCAACAACTCCTTCGTACCGGATCCCACCTACTTCAAATATCATCAAAACTTCTCCATTGGTCCTTCTTTATCTCAAGGTTTTGATCATACAGTAATAAAAAAAAAATTACTAAAACTTAATGATGAATACCCACCCGGCCCTCATAGTCTTCCGGCCATATTTTTTTAAAAAGTGTTCCTCAAATCTTTCGCTCCTCCTCCCATATCTCTTTCTGTTATCGCTTTCTCAAGGAGAATTTTCTCCGATATTGAAGTCCTCCTTCATAACACCAATACACAAAAAGAGATTAGAGAACGAGTTGACAAACTAGCGACCCATAGCCAAACTTTTACATATACCCGAACTTTTTAAAAGTAGCTTGCCTTAAGTTTCCAGTGCAAGTCTTTTATTTCAACAACCACTAATCTTGTCGAATTCATATCCTCTACACTCTCAGCCATAGAGAGTGGTAAAGAAGTCCATGTGGTTACAACAAATTTTAGTAAGGCTTTTGACAAGATTTCCCATAAATTAATACTTATTAAATTGTCTGCCCTTGGCTTTGAACCCATTTTACTAAAATGGATAAATTCATACCTGGAAAACAGTGTTCGCTTCAGGTCCGTTCTTTCGACACCTTTCTTAGCCAGCTGTGGTATTCCACAAGGCAGTCATCTAGGTCTCCTTTTATTTATTCTAACAACTAACGATCTTGAAAGGATCATTCAACACGCAGCACTCTCTCTCTCTATGCTGACGACCCCAAATTTTTCGAAACGATTTCTTCACAACATGACCCCAGCCTCCTTCAAATAGATCTAAATAGTTTTTCCAACTAGTGCCTTAAGAACTGCCTAGAACTTAATGTATCCAAATGTCAGTCTATAACCTTCTCACGCAAGAGCAACAAGGCTCTTCCCCGAATTTACATACTCCATGATCAAGCTATATCTCGTGTTCAATCAATTCGCGACCTTGGCATATGATGCGACAGGGAACTAAGCTTCCGTTTCCGTATTGATGAGATAATTACTAAAGCAAACTCATGGCTTCGTAAAAAAGTGGTCAAAAGAATTCTGCGACCCATGCGTGACCAGATCCCTATACATCATAGCCAAGCGTGGTGTCCCTTTCAACGAGTTCATGTATCTAGAATCGAAAGCATTCAACGTCGTTTTCTTTGATTCCTAATTTTAACTCCTTATCACAACCGTCTTAAAATTATTAACCTAAATATCCTTGAGGAACCCAGGGACACAGCAGACATTCTCTTCATTCACCAACTCCTTTCAGCAGTCCCTCCCTAAAAATGGATCTCCTTAAGTATCTGTTGTATCTCCCTGGTTGTTCTGTTTGGAGCGAAGTGTTACAGCGGTATCGACAAACATCTGACTTGGCATGCTGGCGGCACGGCTCGGCCTAGCTCGCCAGATATAAGAGGGGTTCTTGATGTAGTCATACCTTAAGACACGTAAAGAAAACATCTCATGCCAAGATTCACAAAAAAAAAAAATTTAACTCGTACTAAACTTCACTGTATGGTAAACGGACGGACGGAACGCGAAATCAGTCAATCTATGTAAAAAAAACAAAAAGGTAGTGAAAGGTATTAGGCCACTTTGGATACATTGGTACCCTCCCTATCACTGAACGTGAATCGCCTTTGGCAACTAGGGTATCCGTGCTTTAATCCAGTTGCCCCTCAATTAAATCTTCAGTTGGATTTATGTGGACATCATTGGAATCAGCAATGCCTCAGCCCCCATTAAATTAAATTAAACCAGCATATTTATTTGTAGTCTAGGATACATTATTTATTGTTATGGGGTTTACGGAATTCATATTTGCATAATCTATCTTATATCATCAAGGCCTAAAATCCCCGCGCCGCCAATTAAAATAAATCAAAATGAATGGGCAAGGGAAGATAAGGAAAAAGCGGACGTTTTTGCCGCCCATCTAGAAGAAACCTTTAAACCGTACGATGGTCAAGCGGTCCACGACAATATTAATAGGACGGAATTACTACCTGACAATTTAACACTCACAAGTGCAACGCTAAGGGAACTAAAACTTGAAATCGAATCTCTAAAACCTAAGAAAGCTCCTGGTTATGATTTGATCACTGGAGAAGTTCTCAAAGTCCTACCAAGAAAAGCATTAATTAAGCTTCTTCAGATTATAAATGCGGCACTCAGACTAAAACACGTGCCGAGCCAATGGAAAGTTGCGGAGGTCATAATGGTTTTAAAACCAGGAAAACCGCCAAATGAAGTAAAATCATATAGACCAATTTCCCTCCTTCCAGTGATATCCAAAGTTTTCGAGAGAATACTATTAAGGCGAATACAACCGGTTATAGAAGAAAATAATCTTATCCCTGACCACCAGTTTGGGTTCAGAACCAAGCATTCGACGATTGACCAAGTGCATAGAATTACTGACGTAATCGAGAAAGCATTTGAAGGAAAAAAGATATGCTCAAGCGTATTCCTTGACGTCTCACAAGCCTTTGATAAGGTGTGGCACGACGGCTTAAAATTATTAAATTACGACAAGTTCTTCCCGTATGCCTATATGATATTCTAGAATCATATCTCGGGAATAGACTCTTCCGTGTTAGAAATGGGAACGAATACTCGGAGCTCAAAGAAATTTCGGCCGGCGTACCGCAAGGTAGCGTCCTCGGGCCGCTTCCCTTTCTCTTATATACACGCGATATACCAAGAGAAGATGAAACTACCCTTGCTACGTTCGCCGACGACACCGCTATCCTTGCAGTAGGTAATACAATTGAAGAAACGACTGCAAAACTACAAATAGCACTGAATAAGGTAAATGAATGGACGAGGGACTGGCGGATCGCCCTCAACGAAACTAAATCTGTTCACGTGAATTTCACGTATAAGAAAACTAATGACTCGCCAATTTTCCTAAACATGTCCCGAATATCCTTTGCAAACGAGGCCAAATACCTGGGAATGACTCTCGACGCAAAGCTAAAATGGAGTTCGCACGTGAAAATGAAACGTAAAGAACTCGATATCAAATATAGAGAAATGTACTGGTTACTCGGAAAACATTCCCAGCTCAGTACCGAGAACAAACTGCTTTTATACAAGCAAGTGCTAAAGCCGGTGTGGACCTACGGTATACAACTTTGGGGTTGTACCAAGAAAACAAATGCCAATATTTTACAAACTTTTCAAAATAAAGTGCTTAGAGAAATTGTACAAGCACCATGGTATATTAGAAACGACGATATCCACAGGGATCTCGGAATTCCAACAATCGAAGCTGAAACTAGAAGCTTCGCGAGAAAGCATAGAAACCGACTATTCGGACATACCAACAATACAGTCCGACAAATCTTGGATGAGAGCAATTTATTGCGCCGACTACAAAGAACGAAACCGTTCGACTTGGCAAGATAAGATTAACCGCGCCTAAATTGCGGAACATGCAGGATCTTTCATTGGAAAGTAACCTGTCAAAAGTTATTATTTCGTGATAGAAAAATTGCTTGATAAGTTATATCTTAGTTGCAGTATCCATCAATCTATCGAAGGGAGGTGTTTTTAGTCAGTAAAAATCTGACACTACTATGAGCACGCGCTTGCTATTCTCATAGTGTCTTTGGAAGATCTTCACCTACCCTCTTACAAAAAAAAAAAAATAAAAATATCATGATGTCTACCGGCATAGCTCCTATGGCACCAGATAGTGTTGGAACTGTGGACATAAATGGTCCCTCCACTAGTGAA
Organism: Portevinia maculata; assembly: GCA_949715645.1. Lineage (NCBI taxonomy): Eukaryota > Metazoa > Arthropoda > Insecta > Diptera > Syrphidae > Portevinia > Portevinia maculata. The sequence goes on from OX454527.1 coordinate 132,346,877, forward strand.
TGCGAGCTTAAAAAATCCTTTTCCGACAGAGAGAGGACTGTGAATCATGGTCCCCCCTCTGCCGGCCCCACCAAGTCAACAATGTCTTCGGTCAATGCTAATACGCTGTCTGTGGGACGGACTGTGGCAACTCATGGTCCTTCCACGGTCGGCAATAGCGTTGCCCTCAAAAAACCTGCTGTTGGTGGGACTGTGTATCATGGTCCTTCCACGGTCGGCAAAAGCGTTGCGCCCAAAAAACGTGATGGTGGTGGGACTGTGCATCATGGTCCCTCCACTGTCGGCAAAAGCGTTGCCCCTAACAAACCTGTTGGTGGTGGGACTGTGCATCATGGTCCCTCTATCAACTCAAAGCGTCACCATAATCCATCCACGGCGTCATACAAACACCGACGCAACGCCATCCGAATCCAGCGTATGTGTGGCACCATCGCGGAGAAGGATAGGATGCCAGCACAAATCGCCAAACTGGACTGGGCTCAGCAGATCCTTAAGGCCTGCGACCCGTCGATCAAACGCCAGAGGTCAGTGGAAGGAACCAGCTCGGTTCCCAAGAGTCAGAGAGTGCATAACACCGGCATCTCTCCCACTATCATACCTCACAGATCTTTCAGTGACATCCTGAAAGACAAAATTGTGGTCGCAGTCATCGACCGCAATGACATTGACGAGTCTATAACCCATGAAAAGTGGGATATGGTTAAAAGAGCGCTTTCGCGCTCCTTCTTTTCCTTCATAAGAAATGTTGCGCCACGGCAACTTGCGTTATTAGAACTTTAGGAAGAGAGAACCAATGTTGCTCCACGGCAACTTGCAACGGAGAGACAATCGAAACACAATGAATATAAACAAAAAAAAAATTCAAATTTTAAGTTACAACTTTATTTTCTTTCTTTAATTATTGATTACAATAGCAGAGCAAGACTGATCTTTCGCGGTGAGTACTGGATGATTACGTGACAATAATTAATTGCCCTACATTGTAGGTTCATGTTGCTCGTCGCAACATCCTCCCCCGCCCGTCGGCACGAAGGTGATGATCATGAAAAGATAAAAGAAAAGGCAAGTGCGTTGGATTGTGTTGGAACATATTTTATAAAACTTATGTATGTGTGTATGTTGATAACTAACCTAAGAACTCTAAATAGTATAGGAGTATTGTACTGTTTTACGTTTCGATCGGTAGCTTACATACCTTGGCGATTGGTCGGACATAAGTCCCTCTGGCCGTTTTCACTGTGACTACGCGGGTTAATCCGTCCGCTCCAGGTGTTGTGCTGACGATTCGTCCCAATGGCCAGAGAGTTGGAGGTGTTTGATCGTCTTTCATCAATACCAATTCACCGATGTCCAGATTTGTTGAGGGGGTCAGCCACTTAGGTCGTTGCTGCAATCGCGCTAGATATTCTGTTTTCCATATTTTCCAGAAACTTGCATTATCCTCTGCATTAACTGCCACCGCGTCAATGAGTTTTCCTTAAACTCAGTAAAGTCTTTCTCTGGCATGGTGTTAAGAGGCGATCCGATAAGGAAATGTCCGGGGGTCAAAACGCGTAAGTCCTCACAGTCCTCTGATAATGGACATAATGGCCGTGAATTGAGACACGCTTCAATTTGTGTCAACGTGGTGCATAGTTCTTCAAATGTTAATGTATAGTTTCTCATGATCCTATGCAAGTGAAACTTTATTGATTTTACACCAGCTTCCCACAATCCCCCGAAGTGTGGTGCTGCCGGCGGGTTAAAATGCCAGGTGGTGCCATTTGCAATTAATAGATCTTTAATTTCAGTATTCCATTGTTTGGTCAATTGCTGTAGTTCAGCGGTCATCATGTTCTTGGCTCCTACGAAGTTAGTTCCGCAGTCGCTGTACATATTTGCACAAATTCCTCTTCGTGCTGCAAATCGTTTGAATGCTGCCAGGAATGCAGCTGCGCTATAGTCACTCACCAGCTCGATATGCATGGCCTTTGTGCACAAACAGATGAATATTGAGATGTATGCCTTCAGCACCTTATTACATCGTCCCTTCCATGCTTTGACCTGGATCGGCCCCGCGAAGTCCACACCGGTGTTGTAAAATGGCCGGGCCATTTGCACGCGCGCACTGGGTAACTGGCCCGTCTGTTGCTGCTCAATAGTTGGTTTGTTTCTGAAGCACGTAATACAATGGTGAATGCATTTTTTTGCTCCACTTTTCATTCTCAGAATCCAAAATCTCGTTCGAAGATAGGACATAATTTGCTGTTGCCCTCCGTGCATGGTTCGCATGTGTGCATCCTTGATTAGTAATGCAATAAACGGTCCTGTTGCGGGTAATATAATTGGATGCCTTTGATCATAAGGTAAACCTGCATTTTCTAGTCGACCCCCTACTCGCAACACTCCATTCTTGTCGATAAAAGGACTTAATCGTTTTAGTGTGCTTTTCTTGTTGAGGGTATTCTGATTCGTTATCGATCTCACTTCTTCTTCAAAATGTTCCGTTTGCACGATTTTGATGATTCGAATCAGTGCCTTTTCACATTCTTCAACGGTTAGGTTGCCAGAGAGATTGGGGACATTTTTCTTGCAATTGCTAATAAATCGAATGCAGTATGCGGTGACCCTAAGCAAACGGTGAAGCGATGAGAATCGATCCATTAGTGATGGATCCCTTGTGCCGTGAATGTGCATGCAGACTGGAAGGATATTTTGGTTGGCGTTGCATTGATTCAGATGGCTCACATACGATGTCTTGTTACCTTGTTTTAAAAGCGTTCTTTTAGTGCCCAAATTAGTGTCTGTGATTTCTTGTTCGAGGTGTGTTTGAGCATTAAAGGTTTCAAGAAACTCTGGTCCATTCCACCACTGCCGACATTCCATTAGTTGTCTTGGGTAAACTCCCCTGGATGCGATGTCAGCTGGATTTTCCTTGGATGGGACGTACTTCCAATTCTGTACGTTCGTGAGACGTTGAATCTCTGCTATTCGATTTGCGACGAATGTCTCACGCTTATGAGGTGCATGTGTTATCCATGCCAACACAATCTGAGAGTCCGTCCATGTAAACACTTGAAATTGGTCCAACTGAATCGTCTTTTCCACGTGATTCATCAGTTTTGCTAGTAGTAGCGCGCCACATAATTCCAGGCGTGGCAAAGTTTCCCTTTTAACTGGTGCCACCTTGGTTTTTGAGATTATGAGGCTTGTTGTTACGATTCCATATGTCTGTGTGCGCAGATAGATTGCTGCGGCGTAGCCCCTTTCGGAGGCGTCACTGAACCCGTGTAGTTGTACCTCTGACCCCTTGGTTGTGTGGATCCATCGTGGTATCCGTAAATTATCTAATTCTCGAAGTTCTGTGTTGAACCTTTCCCATTCTGCCTTAATCTCCGCATCAACCTCCTCATCCCAATCAACTTCCCGTTTCCACAACTCTTGCATGAGCATTTTCGCCTTTATGTTGCACGGCGAGATCCAACCCATGGGATCATATATACGTGCTATATCTGATAAAATTGTGCGTTTAGTACATGATTTGCGTTCAACCCGATTTAATTTAAACGTAAATATATCCCGTGCTGGGTGCCACTGAATCCCTAGAGTCTTAATGCAGTCCTTTTCGTTGAAGGATAGTGGCAACTCTACTTCACGGAATTCAGCGGGAATGGCTTCTAAGACTTCGTTGGAATTGCTAGCCCACTTGCGGAGAGGAAAACCTCCTAACGACATCATTCTCATCAATTCCTCTCTCATGCGGTTGGCTTCAGGAATGGAATCTGCTCCGTGTATGACGTCATCCACATAGAAGTTGTTGTTGACAATGGTTGATGCCAATGGAAAATCTTGCCCCTCATCTGCTGCCAATTGCAATAATGTTCTGATCGCTAAAAATGGTGCCGCTGCAGTGCCGAATGTTACTGTCTTCAGACGAAATGTTTTGACTGCCTCATTTTCTCTCCTCCTCCACAAAATTAACTGGTACATAGCGTCTTGGTCAGCTACCCAAATTTGGCGATACATTTTGGTGATATCAGCCACGAATGCAACTCGATGCTTGCGGAAGCGCAGTATATGATCGATGATGTTATCTTGTTGCTTAGGTCCGGTCAGCAAGTGATCGTTGAGGGATGATCCGTCCGATGTGGGACAGGATGCATCGAAAACAATTCGAAGTTTGGTTGTTGTACGTGAGTCCTTCAGTACAGCATGATGTGGTAAATAATAGTGTTGACGCGCGTTGGTCAATTGAACCTGCGAAACTTCTTCAATCTGATTTAGGTCAAAATATTCTTCTATTCCCTGTTTGTATTTTTGGGCAAAATCTGGATTTGTTTTGAAACGTTTTTCCAATTGCAGGAATCTAGCCAAAGCTGAATTGTACGACATGCCCAGTTCTGGCCGACATCCTTCCTTGAACGGCAAGGAGACCTTATACCTTCCGTCTAAAAGGCGGTCATGCGTTTCGAAAAAATGAGATTCACAGTCTTCTTCCTCACGGGTAAAGACCATTGTTTGTGGTTCCCGTTCAATTTCCCAAAATTTCTGCAGGATTCCTTCCACATTTTCGGTCTGTGTGTAAAAAGAATTCGCAACGCGATTGCCTCCAAAAACTGGGCCAATTAGTACCCATCCAAACACTGTTTGTTGTGCCATGGGCGTACCACATTTTCCCTTGATTAAACCTTGAAGCGCAATGTCGGGGTAAACATCACTTCCTAAAAATAAATCTATTTTTCCCGGTTGATTAAACTGGGGGTCAGCTAGTGCAAGTCCGGATATGTGTGGCCACTCTGACCTATCCATTCTCTTGCTTGGAAGCCATGCTGTCAATTTGGACATTATTAAAACCTGAATGGTAATGCCAACATCCGATTCTATCAACGACTGGACCTTGATCACGGCGCTCGCCTTTGAACAACAATTCCTTACTCGGCCAATCCCTCCAATCTCGGTTATTTGTTTTGTCTTTTTTAATTCCAATAACTGAGCTGCGGATTCCGTTATGTACGAGGCTTCGGATCCAGGATCCAGCAAAGCGCGCAGTGTGATTAGTTGACCTGATCGATCAACTGCATTCACCAGCATCGTTGCCAATAGAACTGTTGGTGGCTTCTTCTCCTGTCTTACTGCTGCTTCTTCTGGAACCTCTTCCATCACGTATGCGTTGCAGGTTTGTGATGTCGAAGGTTGAGGGTCCCTTTGTTTATTAATTGGTTGGCCATTCCTATTAGGTACTTGGGATGACAGGTTGGCTCCTCTAACATGATTTGCTTGGAGATGCAATAATGTGTGATGCTGACCTTGGCATTCAGCGCACTTGTATTGACTGTTGCAATTATTTCGATCATGCCCTCTTGCCAGGCAATTGAAACATAAATGGTGTTGACGCGTAATTTCTTGCCGTTTCCTTGGATCGGCTGACAGAAATTTGCTGCATCGACGAATAGAGTGGGATCCGTTGCACAGGGCACATGAATAATGATCATTTTCCCGTGTGTGCAAGGAGATTTTCCTTGAGTTTGGTCCATACCCAATCTTGGCGATATGACCAATGGCTTCCAGAGTTCTGTATCGGTTTGTAAGAAACTCTGTGAAATCCGCGAAATCAGGCAGTGCTTTGGAAGATCCAAGATGCTCTTCCCAAAGACCCTGAGTTTGCGACGGTAATTTCTGGATCATAAGATGAATAATTATGGCACCCCTTTGATGAACGGGCACCTCTAAATTTCTCAATGATTGGACGCACTCATTAGTGGTGTCCAATAATGCCTTGATGCCTCTTACATCTTCGTTGTGTAACTTCGGTTGGTTACAAAGGAGTCTCAGTTGACAATTGACTAGCAAGCGTTTGTGCTCGTATCGCGTAGTCAGAATTGTCCAAGCTGATTCATAATTTTTTTCATTAATTGCTAAATGCTGCAGCAGACGTGCGGCTTCGTCGCTTACATTTGCCTTTAAATAATGCAATTTCTGTACCTGTGACAGTGAATTATTGTCATGTACAATGCTTCTAAATAAATTGCTGAACTCCGGCCAGCCTTCATAGTTGCCACCAAAACACGGTATTTTGATGGCTGGAAGTTTAAAATCACTGGAAATGGTGGGACTCAGTGTTTCCTTGGACACATTGAGGGCGTCAAGGGCTTCCTTCAATGTAGCCAAATATAAAAAGTATGCTTCCTTTAATTGTCCGAAAATTTCCCGTTCCAAATAGGAAGCCTTAATGTCAGTTGCCTCAGTGGACGAGACAATGAGCATGTGGTGCCGTTTGGCACTTGCAAAGATATCTTCCAGCTCCTCCAATCGTGCTTGAATAGCGAACCGTGATTGAGGAGTGGCCTTATTTTCGATATATTTGTCAAATTCACCCTTCACTTCCCTTAAGAAATTTGTGACCGTTTCGCAGGCCGTAGCTATCTTAGTCTTACTCATTTTCCTATTCTACCTGATTTAGAGTTCAAAGATTTTATTCTTAAGTTAAGTATTTGAATTTAATAACTGTCAATATTTTCAAATTAGTTAATCACTTTAATCAATATAATAAGTATCAAGAAGTTCCAACGCACCTGATTTTCCCCTTGATTCCACAGTATCTGCCGATGGTCAAAATAGCTGCTTCTTCTTCAGTGGTTGGTATTTGCAGGTGGCCAAATGGCTGCTCGTCGTTCACGTTCCGCACACTAATACGTATTGCCCGTTGTTGGATCACACTAGCTGTAGTTTAGTTCACAATAGAGGTTCTAGAGTTCACAATAGAGGTAATAGAGTTCACAATAGAGGTAATAGAGTTCACAAGATAGGTAATTGGGACTGTCTTTCCCGATGTTGGATCACAACACCCCCTTTTTACTTCACGACACGATACAAAGAATATCCTTGACGAAGGATATCCGGCTCGAAGGACCAAATGTTGCGCCACGGCAACTTGCGTTATTAGAACTTTAGGAAGAGAGAACCAATGTTGCTCCACGGCAACTTGCAACGGAGAGACAATCGAAACACAATGAATATAAACAAAAAAAAAATTCAAATTTTAAGTTACAACTTTATTTTCTTTCTTTAATTATTGATTACAATAGCAGAGCAAGACTGATCTTTCGCGGTGAGTACTGGATGATTACGTGATAATAATTAATTGCCCTACATTGTAGGTTCATGTTGCTCGTCGCAACAAGAAACCATCCCGGACCTCCTCCGCTTACACATGAAGGAGGGTGGCATCAAGGTCACATCAAATTGGTCGCGTGTGATGATCAAAGATCGACCGATCTCTACAAGCTTGCAATAAGTAGGCTTGGAGAGGTGTGGCCCGATGCAAAGCTCGAGGTTGTTGCAAGGGAGGACATCCCCTGCCGATCAAGATCTCGTATTTGGATCACTGCGGATCCATCCACCCCTGAGGACATCCTGGAAGTCCTGAAATTCAGCAACCCTTCACTTCCGACCCACAACTGGAAGGTTGCCAAACTGGAAGAGCTGAAGGGTGATTACAGATGTGTCGTGGTTGTAATCAACCAAGAAACCCTGGCTCCTCTGGCCAAGAACGACTACATCATAAGATTCGCATGGGACGATGTCAAAATGCGGGTCTATAAAAAGGACGAAATGGATGCGGGTAAACTTCCCCCTCCTCCTCCTCCTCCCTCTGACTCTACGATCGTAGTCTCAGATCCTGGGGCTTCAATCTCCTTCCCCTCTTTAGAGGACGATGAACCCTCGACAACCAACGAATCACCATCCATAACCGACGCTTTGCCAGATATGGAGACTGATGATCAAGTTCAGGATAAAGCTCTTCTGAGTGAAGACGAGCTTCTCAACTCGTCCTCGGAATTGGAAGGCCTGAATAACACCGTGGTGGAGGCATCTCTGCCTGATTGTAGCGGAAATGCTGCAGTTAGTTAAGATTAACCTCCAACACTCCATAAAGGCTTCGGCCGCACTTATTCTTCGTCTTACCAAAGGCGCAGAAGACATCGTCCTGATACAAGAACCTTGGATTGTCAACAACCTGGTTCGAGGACTCAGGACTCCTGGATACTACTCACTGTATGTGATCGATAAAGGTAAACCTAGATCGTGCATACTAGTGAAAAGTAATATTAATGCTTATTTACTCCCTAATTTCAGCGATCGAGATACAACTGTGGCAAGAATAGAGACCGCTGGTAGATCATTCTGGCTAGTATCAGCGTATCTCGCCCACGATCAAGTGGGGCCTCTCCCTGGTGATAACCTAGAGAGGGTGATCGAAGAAGCAAGGAGGCAGAAAGCTGACCTCATATTGGGGTGCGATGCTAACGCTCATCACACCGTATGGGGCAGCACAGACATCAATAACAGGGGTGAGTCACTTTTTCAATATCGCTTACGTACTAACCTCATTGTTTGTAACTCAGGTAATGAACCCACCTTCATTACCAAAAATCGACAAGAAGTCCTTGACATCACTCTTGTCTCCGATACCATCAACGACATGAATACGGGCTGGGAGGTGTCGGCTGATCACTCTTTTTCGGATCACCGCTATCTTCTTTTCAACCTTAATGTTGAGCTTCCATGTCAACCCATCTTCCGAAATCCTCGGAAAACCAACTGGCCCTTGTACAGAGACACATTACATAATCGTATTAACTCTGTACTCTTAAGTCCACCCTGCGACTCCAATGAGCTCGACAATAAAGTCGATGAACTCACCCTGGCCCTTAACGAAGCAATGGCGGCATCCGCTCGTACAACCCAGGGGTAAGAAGAAGCCTCACTGGTGGACCCCTGAGCTAGGACCACTCAGAAAGGAGTGCAGAAGACTCTTCAATCTTGCTAAAAGCTGAAAAGCAATAACCGATTGGGACTCCTATAAGGAATCCCTCATACTATACACAATAGAACTAAGGAAAGCCAAAAGATCCTCATGGAGACTCTTCTGTGGCAAAATAGAAGAATCATCTGAGGCATCAAGGCTAAGAAAAATCCTCTCTTCTAATCCAATTATGCCTAGCTGCCTTAAGAAGGCAGACGGCTCTTGGACGACATCTAGCGAGGAATCGCTCAATCTGCTACTTGACACTCATTTCCCAGGCAGCTCCAATATTACCGGCAATTTACGCCCTTGCAGGTCATTTGCACAGGTAACGTACTCTCACGGTCTGATTACTAGGGAAAAGCTGACTTGGGCGCTACATAGCTTCAAACCCTTCAAGTCTGCAGGACCAGACGGCATAATACCTGCCGAACTACAAATGTCAGCGGATATCATCCTGCCTGTGCTGGAGATGATCCTGAAAAGCTGTCTAGACCTGGTTCATATTCCCCGGGCTTGGAGAGAAGTAAAAGTGGTTTTCATACCCAAGGCTGGCAAATATTCCCACGTCAGTCCAAAGGACCTCAGACCCATTAGTCTATCTTCATTCCTCCTCAAAACGCGAGAGCGATTGATTGATATCCATCTTCGCACGAACATAAATCCGCAATTGTTGTCTGCGGCTCAGCATGCATACTGTAAGGGAAAGTCGGTGGAAACCGCTCTTAACTCCTTAGTACGCACTATCGAATACTCTCTTCATCACAAAAAGTATACCATGGTGGCTTTCCTTGACATAGAAGGCGCCTTTAACAACGTTAACACATCTGCAATCGCAAATGCACTGACAGAACTGAAGGTGGATAGCTCGCTTGGTGAATTGATTAATCTACTGCTTGAAAGTCGGATTATTAATTCAAAACTGGGCGTTACATCTGCTAGGAGGTCTGTCAGTAGAGGCACGCCGCAAGGTGGTGTTCTTTCTCCCCTTCTCTGGAATTTGGTGGTGAATAAACTACTGAGAAACCTGGAAGGGGAGGGCTGAAGGGTGATTGCCTATGCGGATGACGTTGCTATAGCCGTCTCAGGAAAACACCTCAATACCATAAAGGAACTCCTGCAAAACGCTCTTAACAAGCTAACGAGATGGGCTTATCGGTGTGGACTGGGCGTTAACCCCCACAAAACCGAGTTGGTCCTTTTTTCCAGGAAATATAAAATCCCACATATTGACCCTCCCTCTATTAGCGGTACAAGCTTAACTTTCTATGACGAAGCAAAATGTTACTACTTACCTTGTCGTGGTGAAGATGCTTAGTAAGAACCCGATGATACCGGGGAGCGATTGCAGCAGGGCTTCCCAAGCTGTAAGGTCTCCGGAGGAGGGCTCCGAAGCTAAAGAGTAGTTAACCCAATTCCAGTGGTAGTGCGAGCGCAACGTAAACCGTGCCCAGGGACGAAAGGTTGAGGGTATATTCAACCGATAACGAGCTCCTTCAGGTGCCCTGGCAGGGCCTGTCGTATCCAGCCTTACCCCAGTAGAACCGGCAATGCTGGGGTGGACGTTTTCTCACCGGCTTACTCGTGGGACTCAGAATCTTTTAAAATGAACAAAAACCAAACAAAAACAAAACTACAAAACGAAAAAACAGAACAACAAAGCTCAGCAGAAACTTCAAGAGCTGGCTTACAAACACAAGACGTAGAGATACAGGACGGGACTGACGACCGATTTAAATACAGAGTCAATGACAGCTCAGAATCCGTGAATTACTCGGATTCCGAGACTACATCAGTCAAAACAACGAACTCTGACGCGGAGGGTCCGACAAGCGCCGAAACGGCCAGCTGCAGTCGGAAGCCCGCACGTAAAAGAGGTGGGCCCAGTTCCAATAAACACAAAATGGCCCGCTTAGCTAAGTTCCAGCTGAACCGTATCCTCGAAAAACCAGAGGATACATGGGACCATAAATATAGGGGCACGGTACGGTGGGCTAGAGACATGCTGGCGGAGAAGTCCGATCATCCTGAGACAGGGGGTCGTCCTCCTCCAGCCACACATGGCTCAGGCGAAACCACGTTAGCGTTGTGCGCCGCAAAAAGGGAAGCGACTCCTGAGCACGGGAGACCTACCCTCAAACACGGTGCACAAACTAATAGAATGGGGAAGGCCCTTTCTGTAACAGGAGGACCCCCCCAATCCGCACCAAACAACAACAACAACAAAAAATTGAGCAGCTCATCTGCTAATAAAAAGGACTTTGCGTCTAAACGTCCTAGATCACAGGACGATACCTCCAAAACCGCGAAGAAGGCAAGGAGCGCTGAATCAGCGCACAGACCCTTCAACGAGGTAGCGAAGGATAATCTGATCTTCGGCATCTGCGACTGGAGCAATGATGAGGGGAGAATTAGTGGCGAGAACTGGCGAACGCTGAAGACGAGACTGACTATTGACATTCTCGCCTTTAGCGACAGAGACCCCTCGGCACTACTTCCCACCTTCACAGACAACGGGTGGTACCTCAACGGCGCCAAATTAGTGAGGTGCTCCGATCAGACATCGGTAGACTATTTAAAGGCAGCGATCCCGAGACTAACGAATCTCTGGGTCAATGCCAAGCTAAGTGTCGCTCACTGGATCGACATTCCGGTCCGCCCAAGAGCTCGCACTTGGGTACCCCGAGGACCTAATAAGCCGGATGAGATCCTCCGGCTTATTAAGAGACAAAACCGGGATCTTCCAACCGAGAATTGGAGGATCATAAAGGCCGATGAACCGGAAGAGAGGGGAAGACTAATATCTTTCCTCCTCAACCAAGAGTCAGTTGAAGTCCTTAACAAAAAGGGGTTCAAAATCGTCTACGCCATGGACACTCTGGTCCTAAAAACCCATGAGAAGGACGAGAGACTCCTCGCAGGCATGGTATCCTCGCTAAGTAGTCTTGGCTTAGAGGCTACGCCCGAAAGTTCTTCTCTGGTAACAGACACGGCTGGAAACAAGACAGACGAACAACCCTCTGTATCGGGGGTTGCTCCTCCGCAAGAACCGCTCCCTAAGGAGCAAAATAGTGGAGAACTGTCCTCTGAATCAACAGATTAACCTCCACCATTCCAAAATAGCTTCGCCTAATTTACTTCTCCGCCTGGAAAAAGGTGGGGAAGACATCGCCCTCATCCAGGAGCCATGGGTCACAAACAACGATCGCATATCTGAACTCAGGGCAAAAAACTATTCCTTGTTCTATGCAAGAAAATCAGGTAAACCCAGAACTTGCATACTAGCAAAGAATAATATTAAAGCTTTCCTTCTTCCGAATTACAGCGACCCTGACTTCACTTGCGTGGGGTTAGATCGAGCCGGAAAGGGACCGTTGTGGATATCGTCAGCGTATCTCCCATATGACGACACGGGAGAAGTTCCATCAAACATGACACGCAGGACGGTACAGACAGCGGCTGCTAGTAACACACCACTGGTGGTATGTGCTGACGCAAACGCGCACCACACCATATGGGGCAGCAGTGACATCAATAAAAGGGGTGAGTTACTCTTTGAATATATTATTGAAACTAACCTCGTAGTGTGTAACATAGGGTCTGAACCCACCTTTATAAACAGAATCAGGCAGGAGATCATTGACCTGACACTGACCACCTGTTCACCTGATATAGTTATAGAAAATTGGAAAGTATCTAGTGAGGTCTCATTCTCGGACCACCGCTACATACTTTTCAATCTAAAATTCGAGACCCCCCAACGAAAGTGTTTAAGAACCCAAAAAACACAAACTGGCAGGTCTATAATTCTTTACTCAAAAAGAAACTAGACAGCTTCCAAATCAGACAGCCTAATTCACCGGATGAATTAGATGAAATGGTCAACGCAGTAACGTCTGCCATGAACAAGGCCTTTAATAAGGCCTGCCCCACCAGCAGACACAAAGAAGGAGGTAAACCCCCGTGGTGGACCCCAACGGTAGCTTCTCTGCGCAGAGACAGCAGGAGTAAGTTTAACAAGGCCAAGTCTTCAAGAAACCCAGCTGACTGGGATAGTTATAAAGACAGCCTTAAAAACTACAAAAAGGTAGTAAAGAGAGCACAGCGAGAGTCGTGGAAATCTTTCTGTGAGAACATAGAAAAAACAAGCGACTCCAGTCGGCTGCGTAAGATCCTCTCAAAATCTCCACAAATACCTATCGTCACACAAAGCCAAGCAGGAGTGTGGACCTCAACCAGCGAGGAGACCTTAGGCCTACTGCTGGATACCCACTTCCCAGGCAACAAAGTAGAGGTAAACCACCCTACACAGCACAACCACAGGGTCCAAATGGTTCCGGAGAATATTGCTGACAATCGCAAACTGGCGTGGGCGATTAATAGCTTTCTCCCATACAAATCTTCGCGGGGTCAGTCACCTTGACGTGTGTACCATCATTGCATTCGATGGTACCGGTGCGAAGGCTTACGGCGCAGGTTCAACAGGCTATGCTGTCTAAGGGCCACCCATGACAGACAGGCTGCTGACAAGCGTCAACCAAGTACTGACCCGGACTCTACGTCCCCTCTCCTCTTTTTCTTTTCAAGGCGCAAGTTAAGAACGTGTACGTGCTACTATGTGACCTCCACAGGACAAAACGTCCTTCCCCTTTCCCCTCCTTTACCACCTGGGCTGGACTAAGGTGTAATACGACCCGTGCCGAGAGTCAACCTGGCTGGGGGCCCAGTCGTCAAATAGCTCAGTCGCCCACGGAGTATCCGGATACCTGGCGCCCTCCGGATTAACTAGCCTTATCTGCACAATGCGGATCTCTGTGCAGATGGACCTCTTTTCTCCGCTACTCGTGGTATCTATCATGAACAAAAACAAAACAAAACAAACAAAAACAAACAATTTTACGGCCGGTTCTCCTTCTATACCGGACGCTAGCACGGCGACCTTGCTGTCTACCGGCAAAGCTCACCTGGCACCAATTAGTGCCGGGACTGTGGATACACATGGTCCCTCCACTAGTGGTTGCGAGCTTAATAAATCCCTCTCCGACAGGGAGAGGACTGTGACTCATGGTCCCCCCTCTGCCGGCCCTAACATGACAACAACGTCTGCTGTCAACGCTTCTAAGCTGACTGTAGGACGGACTGTGGCTACTCATGCTCCTCCTGCAAAAGTCGGCAAAAGCGTTGACAATAAAAAACTTGATGGTGATGGGACTGTGAATCATGGTCCCCTCCCTTCCAACACCAAGCGTCCCCGTATCAACAGATACAAGGCTTCTTACAAGCAACGACGCAATGCCATCCGGATCCAGCAGATGTGTGGCACCATCGCGGAGAAGGATAGGACGCCTGCACAAATAGCCAAACTAGATTGGGCGCAGCAGATCCTTAAGTCCTGCGACCTGTCGATAAAACGCCAGAGGTCAGTGGAAGGAACCAGCTCGGTTCCCAAGAGGCAGAGAGTGCACAACACCGGCATCTCTCCCACCATCACACCTCTCAGGTCTTTCAGAAACATCTTGAAGGACAAAATTGTGGTCGCAGTCATCGATCGCAACGACATTGACGGGTCCATCAACCAGGAGAAGTGGGATATGATTAAGAGAGCGCTTTCGCGCTCCTTCTCCACCTTCATAAGGAATCATCCCGGACCTCTTCCGCTTACGCATGAAGGCGGGTGGCATCAAGGTCACATCAAACTGGTCGCGTGTGATGACCAGGCCGATCTCTACAAGCTTGCAATAAGCAGGCTCGAGGTTGTTGCGAGGGAAGACATCCCCTGCCGACCAAGATCTCGCATCTGGATCACTGCGGATCCATCCACCCCTGAGGGCATCCTGGAAGTCCTGCAATTGAGCAACCCTTCACTTCCGACCCACCACTGGAAGGTTGCCAAACTGGAAGAGCTGAAGGGCGATTACAGATATGTCGTGGTTGTAATCAACCAAGAAACCTTGGCTCCTCTGGCCAAGAACGACTACATGATTAGATTCGCATGGGACGATGTCAAAATGCGGGTCTAAAAAAAGGACGAAATGGATGCGGGTAAACTACCCCCTCCTCCTCCTCCTCCCTCTGACTCTATGATCGCAGTCTCAGATCCTGGAGCTTCAATCTCCTTCCCCTCGCTGGAGGATGATGAACCCTCTTTGCCCAAAAAATCACCATCCACTTCCGACGTCCTGTCAGATATGGAGACTGATTATCTAGACAAGGTTCTTCTGAGTGAAGAGGAGCTTCTCAGCTCATCCTCGGAATTGGAAGGCCTGAACAACACCGTGGTGGAGGTATCTCTGCCTGATTGTAGCGAAAATGCTGCAGTTAGTACAGATTAACCTCCAACACTCCATTAAGGCTTCGGCCGCACTCATTCTTCGTCTAGCCAAAGGCGCGGAAGTCATCGTCTTGATCCAAGAACCCTGGATTGTACATAACCAGATTCGAGGACTCAGGACTCCCGGATACTACCCACTGTATGTGACTGATAAAGGTAAACCCAGATCGTGCATACTAGTGAAAAGTAATATTAATGCTTATTTACTCCCTAATTTCAGCGATCGAGATATGACTGTGGCAAGACTGGAGACTGGAGGCAGATCATTCTGGTTGGCATCAGCTTATCTCGCCCACGATCACGTGGGGCCTCTCCCTGGTGATAACCTAGAGAGGCTGGTCGATGAAGCAAGGAGGCAGAAAGCTGAACTCATAATCGGTTGTGATGCTAACGCTCATCACACCGTATGGTTCAGCTCAGATATTAACAACAGAGGTGAGTCACTTTTTGAATATCTTTTAAGTACTAACCTCATTGTCTGTAACCTAGGTAATGAACCCACATTCATTACCAAAAACCGACAAGAAGTCCTTGATATTACTCTTGTCTCCGATACCATCACCGACATGATAACGGGGTGGAAAGTATCGCCTGATCATTCGTTCTCTGATCATCGATATCTTTTATTCAACCTTAACGTTGATCCTCCATGCCAACCTTCCTTCCGCAATCCTCGGAAAACCAACTGGCCATTATACAGAGAAACTCTATACAAACGTGTTAACTCTGAACTCTTAAGTCACCCCTGTAACTCCAACGAGCTCGACAATAAAGTCGATGAGCTTACTCTGGCTCTTAACGAAGCAATGTCTGCATCGTGTCCCCTCGTACAACCTAGGGGGAAAAAGAAGCCTCAGTGGTGGTCCACTGAGCTGGGACCACTTAGAAAGGAGTGCAGAAGACTCTTCAATCTTGCTAAAACCTGAAAAGCTATAAACGATTGGGACTCCTACAAGGAATCCCTCAAATTATACAAAAAAGAATTAAGGAAAGCCAAAAGAACGTCATGGAGACTCTTCTGTGGAAAAATAGAAGAATCCTCTGAGGCATCTAGGCTAAGAAAAATCCTTGCTTCAAATCCTACTATGCCTAGCTGCCTTAAGAAGGCAGACGGCTCTTGGACGACATCTAGCGAAGAATCGCTCAATCTGCTACTTGATACTCACTTTCCAGGTAGCTCCAATATTACCGGCAATTATAGCTGTTGGGGCAGAACTATCCTCATATCAGCTTCATCACTTCGTCATCATCATCGCATCGTCATCATCATCACATCGTTATCATCATCTATGTTAAGATCATTTCACTATTGTACATAATATATATATTATACAAGTAACATGTAAACTTATCTCTTCATTCAATATTCAAATCTGGCGCTTCTTTTAGACCATCCGCCATAATTAATGTATTTTTTGAATTCGCCTTAAACTTTAAATATTTGAATTTAACGTTACCTCTCTCTCAAGAATTTGTATAAATACCCTTGCCAAAATAAAGCTTTTAACAATTGTATTCAAAACCCTTAGGGGAAACACTATCGTTTTATTCGTCGTCGTTTCGCTCGCTAAATAGCCAACCCTTTGTCGACCTCGATGCGTCATTGAAATCGTGGTCTTTCGCAAATATTCGCAACCGTTGAAAATCGTTCAACGCATCAGCCAGGATCGTTCTATCCTTCGATAAAAAGGACTCAATAGAGATCCCCGGTTGACGGTCTAGAATCGGTCTGACCGTTCATTTTGGCGCCCAACGTGGTTAAAGTGATTACCCACCCATTTACGTTTCAAAAGACAAAGTGCATCATAGTGAAAAACTATCAAAAAAAAAAAATCATTAAGTGCACAATAAAACTTTGTTCAAAATCGCGTCGCGCTTTCGGTTACGCGAGTGCATAGTGTTGGTGAAGGCGGAGAGGCAACCCGAAAATCCAGTGGAAGCAGTCAAAAGAATACCCAGGAGGAACACCAGGCTGCAGATCAACAAGGAAATAACGTGGGAGATAAGTATAATATCTCTCACCTAGGTACGTCCGACTATAAGTCTAATTATTCAAATGTGTGATAGTCAATGAAATAACTCGTCGCCACAAACGAAATTAATTTCCGAGAAAGTGGAACATCATTATGTATGTACACCAAATAAACGCACATTTGATATAATTAAGACCTGCATGTTGCATGAATATTTAAAGCTATATATTTATGAACAACATTTGTCGCCATTCTCGCCATCTCGTCAATTACGGGAAAATAATATATACATCAAAAAGTTGCATCTATCAAATCGTCAGTTTTTGAAAGAAAAAAAAAAATATGTTCGCTTATCATTGGAAATCTTGATAAATTCATACTTAGCTATCGCTGGTACAAACTCGCTAGAATCCACAAAAAGAGCTAAATTAAGTTCCACCCTTGTAGCCAATTAGAACACACACACACCGAATAAAAGCTTTCGCCCAAAAATTTGAATTCGAATTTTTTTCCCCACCACACTATTGCATTTTTTTCGTAGTCGCTTTTTACTCTCGTTCGCTCGTACTCTCACATGCTGTACCACCCACAATCCACAACTTGCAATCACCACATACCTACTTGATTTCAGTGCATCGATCTTCATTTCGCCCACACCTCATCGCTCATCGGAGTTTTCGTCGTCGTCGTCGCGGGAGACCTTGCTGCATGATCATTGCACTGAAAGAAAAATCTCTTTTTTGGAAATTCATCATCATTGGAATTCATCTGTCGTTTTCGCCAATTGTCTGATAAATCACAGCCAACAGATCAACTTGTATGACATTCATAACCACAACGATTGTTTGTTGAAAAAACTAGTTTTAGAACTAACTCGTCGCTCAGTTAGTGGGATAATAATTGTCGCATTTAGAGATTATTTTCATTTTTTATTTACCTTGGACTGTTTCGCCGTCGTTTGTTCACTTCTGAAAATAATACGTTGGAATTAGGTGTCGCCAGCTAAAACTTCTATTTGGTCATTGAGTTTGTTTGAATTCGCTTTAATAAGAAGTCATCGAAATTCAGTCGATACCGCTTAAGGAATACTTTTTATAACGTTCACAATCGTCAGTCAGGATGGCAAATGAACCGACTATAGACGAATTAAAACAGCAACGGGCTTCCACTAAAGGTAGCATATCTCGGATAAAGAATGTGGTGGAGTCCAATGCAAACACATTCACCTCGACCGAACTGGAGTGTCGTCTAGGGATTCTGGAGTCCTACTTCAAACAAATCTTAGTATACCAGACTAAAATAGAAGGCTTGGTACCCACTGATAACTGTCGCAGTGAAATAGAAGAGCTCTACATTACTGCCAAAACAAGAATTCTTTCGCTGTTGGGAACTGGGAGGCGCGGCAGTGCTGCAGACATGACTTTAAATATTCCGCATACAATCAGTCATCTTCCTAAACAACGATTGCCTAGGTTTAGTGGGAGATACTCTGATTACAAGAATTTTATAAATTCTTTCAACAATCTTGTGGATAATGATCTGAGCTTAACTAAAATAGAAAAGTTTAATTATTTGCTGTCATGCTTGAGCGATCAAGCTCTCGGTACAGTCAAGGCTTTCCAAGTCACAGAGGAAAACTATTCAAAAGCACTCTTAAGGCTTAAAGAGCGCTATGACAATGATTGCCTCATCTTTCTGGAATATATTTCCGAGTTAATCGAGTTACCCAAGGTTCCGAAAGCGTCTCCTGCTTTATTAAGGAGTTTGGTCGACAACATTTCTGCGTTATTTAGTTCATTACTCTCAATAGGATCATTTGAGAATATATGTAATGCCATAATTATACATATTGCCATGTCGAAGGTTGATACGGATACCCAATCCAAGTGGGACGAACAACTGGACTACAGGAAGCTACCTGAGTGGAACGAGTGTGCAAGTGTCCTTAGCAAACGGTGCCAGTACCTGGAAGCAAGGGATAGCAAGCAGCTTCGATCAGAGCCTGTCCACAAATGGTCCATCAAACCAAAGTCGTCTTCTTCCAATCAACGATCTCAAACTTCGCTATCTGTGAATCAACGATCTTGTTTCTTTTGTCAAAACAATAATCACTCAATTACAAGTTGTTTAAGTTTCAATGAGCTATCAGTTATGGAACGATTTTCGAATGCTAAGAGACTAGGGCTTTGCTTGAATTGTTTAGGAAAAGGTCACAACGTTTCCAAATGCCCCTCGACTTACAGGTGTAAGGTGTGCAAACAATCACACCATAGTCTTTTGCATAGACCCCAACCAATAAACACTTCTTCTCGAAGTGAGGATGCACCATCTACATCTGCTGCAGTGCATTCTGCCTCAGAAAAGGACCACGCCCCTGCGGCACAAGTTATTTTGGCAACGGCACTGGTGCTAGTCAAAGATTCTTCAGGAGGTTTTCAGTTGGGTAGGGCTCTGCTTGATTCCGGGTCACAAGTCAACTTTGTAAACGAGAAATTTGCAAATTCGCTCTGTCTCAACACGTTGACATCGTGGGAATAGGTGTGTCCGAAACAAAAATTAAATATCAAACCAGATCCACAATTCGCTCCAGATACAGCGATTTTGAGGTTTCTTTGGAATTTTTAGTCGCACCATCCATCACAGGGTATCAGCCGGAAGCAGCTCTTAACACCATAGGTTGGAATCTTCCTGGAAATATAGAGCTCGCGGATGAGCGCTTCAATCAGCCTTCGCGTATCGATTTGCTGTTAGGTGCTGAAGCGTTCTTCGATTTGCTGCAAGAAGGTCAGATCAAACTTGGTGAAGGACTTCCAATGTTACAACGAACTACGCTAGGCTGGATTGTATCAGGAAGATACAAAACTCAACTTCGCGAAAAGAAGAAATTCTGTTTCAACGTAACGGAGGATTCACTGAATCAATACGTCGAAAAGTTCTGGGAACTGGAAGAACTCCAAGAACATCGGTCAAAATGGTCAGAGGAGCAGAAGGACTGTGAGTCGCACTTCAAGGACAACATCGAAATTCTACCGAACGGTCGACTAATGGTTCAGTTACCTCTAAAAAAGGATCCCATCTGCCTTGGAGTTTCCTACGATATTGCCTTCAGAAGGTTTTTGTCACTCGAGCGTAGGTTATCTAAAAATACCTCGTTGAAAGTTCAGTACGTTAATTTCTTGAAGGAATATGAATCGCTAGGCCACATGTCTCTTGTCACAGACCCAAATCTTGCAATACCCCATTACTATTTGCCGCATCAATGCGTTATTAGACCTGATAGCGCTTCTACGAAACTCCGTGTTGTATTCGACGCATCTTGTTGTACTTCGTCACAGATCTCCTTAAACGGGATTCTTATGGTCGGTCCTACAATACAGGACGAACTTCTTATACTGTTGCTCCGGTTTCGACTTTATCGATATGCCCTGACCGCAGACATCGTAAAGATGTATCGGCAAGTATTAGTACACCCATCGCAAAGGAGACTTCAGTTCATCTTATGGAGAGAAAATGTTCAAACTCCAGTACAAACGTACCAATTAAACACCATTACATATGGTACGTCATCGGCGCCGTTCTTAGCGATCCGTTGCCTTCAGTACTTGGCTGAGAAAAATCAAGAGCAACTGAGCCTTGGTGCTTCGGTTTTAAAGTCGGACTTTTACGTCGACGACATGTTGACCGGAGCGGACGACATCGAAACGCTTACACAAAAACGAAAGGAAGTCGTTGCAATTCTGAATTCGGCTGGGTTCGAGCTGTCGAAATGGAACAGTAACCATCTTAATTTCGTCAAGGAAGCTCAAGAACAAGAGATTAGAGTGACTGAATCCAATCTTACGAGTACATTAGGGATTGCTTGGAATCCTTTCACCGATGAATTTAGCTTTTCCTACAAGTCCAATCGAAACTATCCCAAATATACAAAAAGATCCATTCTCTCTCTTTCATCTTCGCTCTTTGACCCAATGGGTTTGTTAAGTCCCATTATAATACAGGCAAAAATCATTCTGCAAAGGTTATGGATCGAGAAAGTGGATTGGGATGCATCCATCCCACAAACCATTGACATTGAGTGGCGACGGTTCATTGAGGACCTGCACTCACTGCAAAATCTTTCGGTTCCTCGATACGCCTTTATGGAAGATAAAAGAAGCTACCAAATACATGGGTTCGCAGACGCATCCATGAAGGCATATGGCTGCTGCATATACCTGAGAACCACAGATTCTTCAGGGTCTGTAGGAATACAACTTTTAGTCGCTAAATCTAGAGTAGCGCCTGCCAAACAGAAGCAACTCCCTCGCTTAGAACTCTGTGCAACCCATCTTTTAGCAAAACTTTGGGTAAAAATTCAACCAATGTTCGGTAACAATTGCACAGGAGCTTTCTTCTGGACGGATTCCGCAATTGTTTTGCACTGGATATCAACGCACTCTTCAAAATTAAAAACGTTCGTGGGAAATAGGGTAGCAGAAATCCAGGAAAAAACGAGGCATGTCCGTTGGAGACATGTGCCAACACACGACAATCCGGCAGATGTGGTCTCTCGAGGATGCACGGTAGAAGAACTGGAGAAGTCAATCTGGTTCACGGGACCACCTTTCCTACGTCAATGTGAACGAAAGTGGCCATACACTGTAGGGATACTTCTTTCTCCACATGAATCTGCTTTGGAGATAAGAAAAACAGTCTTGAGCTGTCAACAACAGAAACGAAACTATCTTCTTGAGGTTTTAGATCGATTCAGTTCATACACCAAAACTATTCGAATTTTTGCGTACGTCGAGCGGTTTCTTAGCCTCGTAAGAAATGCAGCGTCTTCACATATCTAACGGTCAAGGAATTAGATAATGCTCTACATAGAATTGTTTACGTGATTCAAATCGAATCCTTCGCTAAAGAAATTCGGGAGCTGGCACGCCAGACGGTTCGACAGTGTCCTCATTGTGTCAGATATCGTCCAAAATTGTTTGAGCAGGTGATGGGAGATTTGCCTGCTGAAAGGTTGACTCCATCTCGTCCCTTCATTTGCTGTGGGGTGGATTTTTGCGGTCCCATATACACACATTTTAAAATTCGTGGCAAAGTACCGTATAAAACCTATGTTGCAGTCTTTGTTTGTTTTTCGTCAAAGGCAGTCCACTTGGAGGCTGTGTCGGATCTGTCAGCCGATGCCTTCATAGCAGCTTTGAAAAGGATGATAGGTCGTCGTGGGCTCCCCAGAGATATCCATTGCGATAACGCAACAAATTTCGTTGGCGCTCAATCCAAATTAGTAGAATTACGCGAAATGCTGTTTAAAAAAGTCAATCAACAATCAATTATTAACTTTTGTACTAATGACACAATAAACTTTCATTTTATACCCCCCAGGGCACCCCACTTCGGTGGGATTTGGGAGGCAGCTGTTAAAGTCGCAAAGGGCCATCTGTACCGCAGCTTGGGATGTGCTAAGCTAACATTTGAGGAGTTGTCAACTGCACTGGTGGAAATTGAAGCAGTTATGAACTCAAGGCCCATTACCCAGATGTCAGCAGATCCTAACGACTTCGAAGCACTCACGCCAGCACACTTGCTTATTGGGTCATCGTTGAAGGCAGTTCCTGAGCCAGCAGTGGAAGTTGCGGAAATCAGTTACATTCAAAGATGGCGGCGAATAAATGCCGTCAAAACTCACTTTTGGAAACGGTGGACAAGAGAGTACGTCCATGAACTTCAAGGTCGTTCAAAGTGGACATCATCCAGTCCAAATGTTGCGGTTGGAAGCCTAGTCATCGTGCACGAAGACCACTTACCCCCGCAGAAGTGGCTTATTGGGAGAGTCACAAAAGTCATCCAAGGTCCAGATGGTCGAGTACGAGTCGCTGATGTAAAAACGCCACGAGGAGAGTTCAGACGACCCATCCGGAAACTTGCAGCGATACCGTCTTGAAAGTAAGTCCTTTCAAAGGAGGCGGAATGTTGGGGCAGAACTATCCTCATATCAGCTTCATCACTTCGTCATCATCTTCGCATCGTCATCATCATCACATCGTTATCATCATCTATGTTAAGATCATTTCACTATTGTACATAATATATATATTATACAAGTAACATGTAAACTTATCTCTTCATTCAATATTCAAATCTGGCGCTTCTTTTAGACCATCCGCCATAATTAATGTATTTTTTGAATTCGCCTTAAACTTTAAATATTTGAATTTAACGTTACCTCTCTCTCAAGAATTTGTATAAATACCCTTGCCAAAATAAAGCTTTTAACAATTGTATTCAAAACCCTTAGGGGAAACACTATCGTTTTATTCGTCGTCGTTTCGCTCGCTAAATAGCCAACCCTTTGTCGACCTCGATGCGTCATTGAAATCGTGGTCTTTCGCAAATATTCGCAACCGTTGAAAATCGTTCAACGCATCAGCCAGGATCGTTCTATCCTTCGATAAAAAGGACTCAATAGAGATCTAGAATCGGTCTGACCGTTCAATAGCCTTAACAGGTCACTTGCACAGGTAACTTACCCTCACGGTCTGATAACTAGGGACAAGCTGACTTGGGCGCTACAAAGCTTCAAACCCTTCAAATCTGCAGGACCAGACGGCATAATACCTGCCGAACTACAAATGTCAGCGGATATCATCCTGCCTGTGCTGGAGATGATCATGATAAGCTGTCTAAATCTGGTACATATCCCCCGGGCTTGGAGAGAAGTAAAAGTGGTTTTTATACCCAAGGCTGGCAAATATTCCCATGTCAGTCCAAAGTCTATATATAGACCTATTAGTCTATCTTCATTCCTCCTCAAAACGCTGGAGCGATTGATTGATATCCACCTCCGTATGCACATAAACCCGCAATTGCTGTCTACAGCTCAGCATGCGTACTGTAAGGGAAAGTCGGTGGAAACCGCTCTTCATTCCTTAGTACGCACAATCGAATACTCCCTCCATCACAAGGAGTATACCATGGTTGCTTTCCTTGACATAGAAGGCGCCTTTAACAACGTTAACGCATCTGCAATCGCAAACGCACTGGCAGAACTGAATGTGGATAGCTCGCTTGGTGAATTGATCAATCTACTGCTAAATAGTCGGATTATTAATTCAAAACTGGGCGTTACATCTGCTAGGAGGTGTGTCAACAAGCTAACGAGATGGGCTAATCGGTGCGGACTGGGCGTTAACCCCCACAAAACCGAGCTTGTCCTCTTTTCCAGGAAATATAAAATCCCATATATTGACCCTCAATCTATTAGCGGTACAAGCTTAACTTTCTCTGACGAAGCAAAATTTTTGGGTCTAATCTTCGGTAGGAAGTTAAGCTGGAAACCCAATATACAAGAAAGAGTCAAGAAAGCTACAGTAGCACTTTTCTCTTGTAAAAAAGCCATTGGCAACAAGTGGGGTTTACAACCCCGCATTACGCACTGGCTATATACATCGGTGGTAAGACCAATTCTTACTTACGGGGTGGTTGCCTGGTGGACTGCTCTAGAAAAAGTTATTAACCGCGACAAACTGGGCAAAGTCCAGCGTTCAGCGTGTCTATGCATTAGCGGAGTACTCCGAACTACCCCCTCCGCTGCTCTGGATATTCTGCTACACCTGATACCCCTTGATATATTTAGCATGCAAACAGCGGCATGTTCCGCTGTCCGCTTAAAAGCTACCTCGCAGTGGACCAATAACAATATTGGCCACTCCATTATTCTAGACTACTTTAAGTCTCTACCCAGAAACATAGACTACATCATACCCCGTTTGCAGTTCGGAAAAAACTTCCAAATCACCATTCCTTCCAGATCATTCTGGGATGATGATGCATTTGCGAATGATAAATCGATCCACTTTTACACCGATGGATCAAAAACTAGCGATGGGGTAGGTGGTGGAGTCTTCTCAGAAAAGCTAAATCTTAGCCTCTCTTTCCGTCTTCCTGATTACTGTAGCGTGTTCCAGGCGGAAATTTTGGCGATAAAAGAAGCCCTGACGTGGCTGAAGAGGAATGTGATATCCTCAAAGGATATCCGTATCTTCTCGGATAGTCAGGCTGCGATTAAGTCCCTGGACTCAGTCTCTTCAAATTCCATCATAGCCCAAGACTGCCGATCATCTCTTTCGGAGATGGCAGAGCAGTTCAATATTCACCTCTGTTGGGTGCCGGGGCATAGGGGCATTCCAGGTAACTGCAGGGCTGATGATCTCGCCAAAAAAGGAACCACATTACCTCCTTTACCTGATAAAGGTTCCCTAGGTATACCAATCGCTACTTGTAAACTCTTGTTTAAGCTATCCGCAATCGAGAGAACAAACCTTAGTTGGACGAGTAGCAATACATGTCTAGCGACTAAGCGGATCTGGCCAAAGCTGGATCTGCGACGCTCTAAGTGTCTAATCTCATTAAACCGACTGCATATTAGCTCCACTATAGGTGTTATCACAGGTCACTGCTTAATAGGCAGGCACGCATCTAGACTCGGTGTGTGCTCAAATGACTTCTGCAGAAGCTGCATGGACGAGGAGGAGGAGGAGACTGTACTTCACCTTCTCTGCACGTGTCCTGCGCTCTCCCATAGAAGAAATCTCCATCTAGGGGACTTCTTGTTCAATGACACAAGCGACTTAGCCAGCACTGGCGCTAGAAGTCTTTCGCGCTTCATAAGAAGCTCCTACTGGTTCAACGAGCAGTGAGGGTAATCCCCAGATCTGTGTGGTACCACAATGGACCTATCATTGGTCTAAGTGTGTTGGCTTTGGCTGACAGCCACGTCTACCTAACCTAACCTAACCCATACAAATCACCTGGAGTAGATGGAATTACACCCATAGAGCTACAGAAGAGTATCGAGACTCTCACACCCTGGCTACTGGTGATTTTCAATAGCTGCCTAAAACTCAGCTTTACACCCACAGTTTGGAAAACGGTAAAAGTGGTGTTTATACCAAAATGCGGTAAAGCTTCACACTGTTCTCCAAAAGACTTCAGACCTATCAGTCTAACTTCATTCCTCCTGAAAACGTTGGAAAGACTTGTAGATTATTACATACGTTCAAACCTGGAAAACAATTCGCTTTCGAGGTGTCAACACGCGTACCGTAAAGGCTTTGTAGTAGAAACAGCACTTCATTCGCTAGTCAGCACTATCGAAAAATCGTTGTATCACAAAGAATACACGATGGTATCCTTTCTGGATATAAAAGGGGCTTTCAACAATGTCAATACAGAAGAAGTCACGAATGCACTCATCAGACTAAACGTGGACAACTGCCTCTGCACCTGGATAAAGAACATGCTAGGAAGCAGGTTGATCCAGGCGGAGCTTGGCAGCTGTCTGACCAGGAGGTCAGTGTACAGGGGCACACCACAAGGAGGAGTGCTCTCACCGCTACTATGGATCTTAGTAGTAAATGAGATCATCTCCAACCTGGAGGAGGATGGATGCAAAGTGACAGCCTACGCGGACGACATTGCCATTGCCATAACGGGTAAATTCCCCCACACGATCAGAGACCTAATGGAATCGGCTCTCAGGAAACTATCCTCCTGGTCCATTAAGGCTCAATGTTAACCCATCCAAAACCGAACTGGTTTTATTTACAAGGAAAATTAAGGTTCAGGAGATAACGCCACCTACGCTCAACAACGAACCACTCAAATTTTCCAGCCAAGCTAAATATCTGGGAACGATCCTAGATAGCAAACTCAGTTGGAAACCAAACATCCAAGACCGCATAAGGAAGGCTACGATTGCCGTTTACACCTGTAAAAAGGCCTTAGGCTCCAGATGGGGTCTACAGCCTAAGATAACACACTGGTTGTACACGGCGGTCGTCAGGCCTATCCTCACACACGGTATCATAGCATGGTGGCCTGCAATATCGAAGCAATGCCACGCAAGCGCCCTGGAACGAGTCCAGAGGGCAGCCTGCATATGCATTACAGGAGCCTTGAGATCCACACCAACGGCAGCCTTAACGACTTTTTTAAACCTCCTCCCCATTGATATCTATGGGAAGCTGGTGGCCACTAAGGCGGCCTTGAGATTAAGAGAATCCAATTCGTGGAAAAGCTCACACATTGGGCACAGCAACATCTTAACTGCTTACAAGATTCCCAACAATACGGATTGCGTAATCCCAACACTGGATTTCAGTAACAAATACAAGACGGCCATCCCAGACCGAGGCAGCTGGGAAGACGGTCGTATCGTAAACAATGAAGCCATAGAAATATACACCGACGGGTCAAAGACAGCCGACGGCACAGGGGCGGGCGTGTTTTCAGAGAACCCTGCGCTTAATGTCGTACTACGACTGCCTGACCACTGCAGTGTATTTCAGGCAGAAGTCACAGCTATCCGCGAAGCAGCACGCAGACTCTCTATGAGCCCGATAGATGGAAAAACTATCGTGATCTACATAGACAGTCAGGCAGCAATTAAAGCCTTAGAATCGCCAACAATAAGATCCAAGTTGGTAAAACAATGCCGCGAATCTCTTAACGAGATCGCGGTCAGATGTAACGCTTCCCTGTGTTGGGTACCCGGTCACAGTGATATTCCAGGCAACTGCAAGGCGGACGAGTTAGCCAGACGGGGTTCCGCACAAGAACTCTCTGACAACAGAGAGACACCGGCGGTACCCATTCAGACACTGAAACGCAAACTTCTAGATAACGCGTTAATAGAAGCAAACAATAGGTGGAATAGCATGAGTACATGTGTGTCCTCAAAGCAAATTTGGACCAAATACGATGCGAAGAGAACATCCAAACTTCTCTCCATCAGCAGGAAAAATATCAGCTCGGTAATCGGAGCAATCACCGGCCACTGCCTTTTAGGCAGACATGCCATCAGATTGGGAGCTCCCTCAAACGACTTCTGCAGAAGCTGTAGAGACGTCGAAGAGGAAGAAACCACCACTCATCCCCTGTGCAACTGCCCCGCACTAGCCAATTCAAGGAAACAAATCCTCGGCAACTATTTCCTCGATGATCTAAGTGATCTCAGTGAGACAGACATTGGCTGTATCAGCAAATTCGTCACTAAATCCAAATGGTTAAACTGAACTAGAGGACGGTTTGGTCGGTGATTTGAGCCCCTCCCGCTCCCCTCCCGCAGATCACCACAAACCTATTCCCCTGCAAAGGAAAAGAGATCTCACTGTAGTTAGATTGTATCAGTCACTTCAGTCAGAACTCCACTCCGAGGGCGAGACAGTAACCCGGCGGATCGACTGAAACGGTCTCCACCGGCCTTGCTGCCTCCCCGCTATGCAGACAAAACGGGAACAGAGTTGAGGTTAGATTGTAACAGTCACCACACTCTGCCTCTCTCCCATGCCTCAAAACCTACACCACAAACCTCCGAACTCAGTCATCATAATTCCAAATCGACTATCAAGGCCGCCCCTCCCTGCTCCCTTTCCGCGGAATGGTGTAACTTGAGGCTCGTACTATAACAGTCGCCACCCTTGGTTCGGATGTCGGGCGAAAGTCGCCTCTGCACTAGTCACTCTAACACATCGCAACCTATGCGAAACACAGCCCCTGACCCCTTCAGGAGAATCTCCCCCCCCCCCACCCCCCTAAAAACCAGTACCTCACAGGAGGCAATTACAGGGAACTCAGTAGGCCGAGCGACGACCGGCAGAACACCCCCCCCCCCCCCCCCCCCACTTTGTGGTATCACAACGGGCTGAAACTGCGGCCTCAGTGTGCCTGGGCTCACGCCCTTGCAGCCACATTACCTACCTACCTACCTAGACCAATTCTGGTCTGGTGGGCTGCCCTGGATATAGCTATAAACCGCGATAAACTGGACAAAGTCCAGCGTTCAGCGTGTCTGTGCATTAGCGGAGCACTCCGTACCTCCCCCCTCCGCTGCACTGGACATTCTGTTACACCTGATACCCCTCGACATTTTCAGCATGCAAACAGCGAATTGTTCCGCTGTCCGCTTAAAAGCTACCTCACAGTGGACCAACAAGAAGATCGGCCGCTCCATTATTTTGGACTCCTTTAAGTATCTACCCAGAAACATAGACTACACCATACCCCATCTGCAGTTCGGAAAAAACTTCCAAATCACCATTCCTTCCAGATCATTCTGGGATGATGATGCATTTGCGGAAGATAAATCGATCCACTTCTACACCGACGGATCTAAAACCATCGATGGGGTAGGTGGGGGCGTTTTCTCAGAAAAGCTAAATCTTAGCCTCTCCTTCCGTCTTCCAGATTATTGTATCGTGTTCCAGGCGGAAATTTTAGCGATAAAAGAAGCCCTGTCGTGGCTATAGAGGAATGTGATATCCTCAAAGGATATCCGTATCTTCTCGGATAGTCAGGCAGCGATTAAGTCCCTGGACTCAGTCTCTTCAAATTCCATCGTAGCCCAAGATTGCCGCTCATCTCTTTCGGAGATGGCAGAGCAGTTCAACATTCACCTCTGTTGGGTGCCGGGACATAGAGACATTCCTAACCTAACCTATCTTATATCATAAGGTAAGTATGGAGGAGAGATATTCAGTTATTTAGAGAGTCAATGATAACCCAAATTAATTAAAAAAAACTTAATTTATAGGGAACTTTTGTAGATATATTATCTCCTCTTTAGCAATGTTAAATATTTTTTTTTTTTTTTTTTTTTTTTTGTCGGGATGTGTGAAACTTTCTGCACTGGAGCACTCAGACTCAATACTGGTCCATTGTACTGCCAGGCAGACACACCACATTTTACTGTGGGAATTTACTCGTTTTTCTAAGAAAAACGAGAAGGCGCTTCAATGATAAGGAGCTTAGGTTTACAGCACTCACCATATCCGCACCAAATACCTGCCACCTGATACGAGCAAAAGCAGCACAATCACAGAGGAAATGTTCCGCAGTGTCGTCGCTTTCTCCACAGGCTTCGCAGTTGGTGGTGTCGCTTAGGCCTAGCACCTTAAGGTGTTTGTCAAAAGCGTAGTGTCCCGTTAGAACGCCAGTAGTCTGTCTGCAGTCTTTTCTGTTGAGAGACAACAAGAATGCCGCGGATTTCCCACAGACGTCGGAAGCATTTGCTTAGTCTGTCTGCACCCTGGAGAGTCATGCCAACGGCGATTGTGTTCATAGGAAACCCAACCGTCAATGGAAGCCCTGACCGAGGACGCAGGCAGACAGATCGCTGGTTCAGGTCCTGAGAGGTCCCCGTCTGAGCCTTGTCTAGCAAGTTCATCGGAGATCTCGTTTCCCGTGATCCCGTTATGACCCGGGACCCAGACAAGTTTAAGTGAATTCAGCCTTCCGACCGAATTCAGAGATATCTTGCATTCACGTACTATTTTGGAGGTAGTTAAGGGTTTGAGTAAGGCCTTAAGCGCAGCCTGACTGTCGCTACAGACGCAGATACTTCGCCCCCTCCACCTGTTCCTCGTAACATAGTCCATGGCCATTAGGATAGCATAAGTCTCTGTTTGGAAGACTGACGCATGTTTGCCTAATGGAAAGAAAAGTCTAACGCTATCGCTCTCCACGACGATACCAGCACCAGATCCTTGATCGGTTTTGGAGCCATCCGTAAAGATTCGACTGCATTCCCTTCCAGGTTCAGAGTCCGGCCAGAGCCAGTCCTGGACGCGAGGAAAGTCGACCTCGTATTTGCGCTCTAGCCGAAGTTCCGGTGTCATCGCATCAGACGGCATATCCATAAGACAGGAGTCGAAGGACAACCGTTGCGCAAGTTCATCAAAACTCCAGTGCGAGTTATACCAAAAGCCACCTCTTGTAAGACGTGAGATAGCCTTGATTGTACATCCCATGATGTAAACATCAAGGGGCGGAAGGTTCAATAGTGCATCTAGGCCGGAGCCAGGCGTGCTGGGGAAGGCCCCCGTGCAGCCGAGACATACCTGCCTTTGGAGTTTGGCAAAAGCAGCAGTGACGTATTTACGTGAAAGCTTATTCCACCAAACAACCGATGCGTATGCTATAAATGGTCTTATCATAGCCGTATAAATCCATAGGACTCTTTTCGGTGATAAGCCCCATGTCTTGCCGAAAATGCCTTTGCACTGCCAGAAAATAGACAGCGCCTTGGCAGTCTTCAGCTCAACATGTTTGGACCAAAGAAGTTTGCTATCCAGGATGACTCCCAGATACTTTGCTTCATTGGAGAGTTGGATTGTGACGCCTTTTAGCACTGGCTGAGTCAACCCGACCAGCTTCCTCCTTCTCGTAAAGAGAACAACCTCAGTCTTAAGAGGATTGACCGAGAGCCCATTCCTAGTGCACCATTCGTCGATCACGTCAAGGGCCGCCTGCGCCTTGGCGCATACAGTCGCTAGGCATGATCCAACAGAAAGCACGGCAACTTCATCCGCGTACGCCTGAGCGTAAATATTAGAACTGTTGAGTGCGTTCAACAGAGAGTCGACCAGCATACACCACAGCAGTGGAGACATGACGCCGCCTTGCGGGCAGCCTCTGTTTACCCCCGCCATAACATAGCGGCCACAATCCGCATCCGCAACCAACGTTCTATTCATTAGCATTACTTTAATCCACAACACCAATGGTTCGTCTACTCCGTGTTGTCTGGCGGAGCTGCACATGCTATCAAAAGTCGCATTGTCAAAAGCACCCTCAATATCGATGAAAATGCCCATCGCGTATTCTTTTCTGTCAAGCGCGCCTTCAATTCTACCAACTAGATTTTGGAGCGCAGTCTCGCAGGATTTTCCGCGTTGATAGGCATGTTGCATCGGAGATAGTGGGTGCAATCGCAAAGCACCTTTGCGCACGTGAAGCTCGACCAGCCTTTCCAAGCTTTTCAGCAAAAAAGAAGTCAGACTGATTGGTCTGAAGCTCTTGGCGAGCGAGTAGTCACTTCTGCCAATTTTTGGTATGAATGCCACTCTAACTGTACGCCAGGGTGTTGGAATGTATGCCAGTGATAGGACAGCGGTGAAGATTTTCTTCATAGTCGGTAGCAGCTGGTTTGTACATTGTTGCAGCATGGCTGGGTATATTCCGTCCGTACCAGGCGACTTGAAGCCGTCAAAAGACGCAAATGCGTATTTAATGGCCTCGTCCGTCACCACGGCCTTCGCAATATACCAGCTACGCCGAGTTGTTTGTCTTGGCTCACTCATAGTCTTGGTAATCGGGGCTGGTTGTGAACCAATTGTAATCTGGTTACCTGGAAAGTGAGACTCCAGCAGATAACTAAGAGTTTCCGCTTTCGTCTCAGTGAAGGTGCCATCAAGTTTTCTAAGTGAGTCCAGTTTGGCTGGTTTGCCCTTTTTCAGAGCTTTAACCAACCTACTAGTTTCACCCAGCTTTTCAATCTTTTCGCAGAAATTCTTATAAGAAGCACTTTTCGATACCCGAATTAGCCTCTTATATTCCTTCTGCTTCGATCGGTAGAGATTCCAGTCTGTCTCCAAATCAGTCTTGAGTGACCTATTTAGAAGCTTTCTAGCTTCTCTACGAATTCTTTGCAGTTCCGAGCTCCACCAGGGAACCGGTGTTCTGCCAGGGGGTTTGCTTACTGGGCACGTCAGTTCAAAACAGCTAGTAATGGCACTATTCAGGTCTTGAACAGCTTCCTCTACCTTTTGTCTCGTCCTGAGTTTGGTTGGAGTTTTGAGAGTTTTTCCTAATTCCTCCCTGAAGCGTATCCAGTTGGTTTTTCTCGGATTCCTCCTCTCCTGCAGAGTGATGGCTTCGCCTTCGATTTGGAATTCGATATATCTATGGCCTGAGAGGGACACCTCCGAAGAGACCCTCCAGTTAGTAACCGCCTTAAAGATCACTTCCTGTCTTCTTGACGTCACAAAAGTTGGTTGCGAGCCAACATTGTTGATAGTAAGATCAGATGATAGAATGAAATCCAGGAGATGGTTTCCTCGCATGTTGCATTTGCTGCTGCCCCAAATAGTGTTTTGAGCATTGGCATCACAGCATATAACTAGGCCCATCTTCCTGGTGTCGCAATAGTCAATGAGTTCAGCAATTGCCCTCGGTGGTGGAGGCACTACTGAATCATAGGGGAGATAAGCTGACGCCACGATGAAGGTCTTCCAACTTCCATTCGTTTCGTAGCTAAAAGCTGCAGCAACCAAATCTTGGCCACAAAATTGTCCAAGCTTAGTCGCTGAGAAAAGGTTCGACACAGCAAGACAAGCCCTTGGTCTCTCGGACCGCTCGTCACAGAGTATCGTAGTGCCACGAACACCTCCAAGGCCACAGATGCGATTTTTCCACACCCATGGCTCCTGTATGGATGTTATGTGGGCTTTTGTATTCAACACAGAAAGCTTCTTACTGATGAGTGCAGTAGCAGCCTTGGAGTGTTGAAGGTTAATCTGAGTAAATCCAATCATTGGAAATACATCAGCTGGAAGTGTTCTAGTGGAAGGGCACGCAGAAGGTGCGCGCGCAGTTCCACCGACAGGAGTGCTTGAGGTCTTCTTCCTCCGTTTTTTCCTGTTCGAGCTATTGGAAGGGGAGGCAGCGTTGGTTTCAGTCAGCTGGCTGGTTTCGGTTGGGGTAACCTCTGCCGACCTGCATCTCTTTGCCGTCGCCGCCGGGGAAGGGCAGTTCTCAGCGCTTGCGCCTTCAACTGGCGGTGCAGTTTCTTTGCGCCGCACGATAGCCGCCTTTCTCCTTTTCCTCTTTCGCTGGCTCTTAGATGGACGCTGACCAGTGGACGCCGCCTCTGTGGCCCGTTTCACCTGTTCGGTTTCGCAGGCCTCGTCGGCAGCATCACACCTATCGGCTGTCTGTCTATTGGTCTGAAGATTAAGCGTATCAGGTTGAACCTCTCCGCCACTTTCTTCATGTTTCCAGCCCAGTCTACCGAACGTGTCGGAGATAGAGCTGCAGGAATCTTCGGAAGCAAACCTTTTCGCAACTCGAAGGTCAACGCCTGTACAGGCGGGCGGTATATGTATGTCGGTTGGGGCCTCCAGAATCCGTGCCCCGACCGTGGTCGAAAAGACCACGGGTGGATTTTCGCCCATGCGAGTACCACCTGGAGTATTTAAATCCTTAAGTTGTTCCTGCATACTTGTTTTTTGGTTTGGTTCGCGATAGAGCTTTGACGGTGTATAAAACGCCGCTATGACTCTAAAACCTCGGATCACGAACGTATCGTACCGAGGTCCCCCTATCCACCACCTGGGGACGCGCCTGGTGGGTAACCAACCCGACAGGAATGTTAAATATACTTACGAGTAATATATACTCTATGGAAAAGCCTTTATGGAGCGTAATTTCGAGCTATTTTAATCAGCGATCTTTAAGTAAATAATAAAAGACTTACTTGGTGAGATCCTTGAATGGATATGCAAAAGTGTTGTTCGCCGAATGAATATAAGTATGTATTAGCGTAAGTGTGAATTTGTGTAGTTCCAATTGAAGTGTTGTGCGCACAATCCTCCCCTTTGGACTCTAGTTAGGTATAAAAGAAAAGAAATTAGTACCTCATAAGGCCATAAAAGTCTTTTATTATTTAATTATGCTGCAAGGAAAATCCTTAAAAAAAACATTAATGTACCAGAAATTCGATATTTCAAATTACCTCCTGACGCTGCGCTTAAATATAAGATATAGAAGAACAACAAAAAGAAATGCTTATGCCTAACTAATTAATATTGATACGTATATAAAAAAAAAATAAAACAAAATAAACAAATTTGTACACTCTTCCTCCTTACATACATCACCTACTACTACCTCTACCGATTATTGTCGGACAAATCTAATTGATAATTACTTGATGGTGAATTGGGAATACCGGTCGCTGAGTAGATGGTGAAATGGGCAACCGGAAAGTTGCAGTCCAACGGGATATTTCCTGAGGAAAAAACTGGTACTCCCGTGTTGCTAGTGGCAGGTGGAAGTTAAATGACGCTGATGACTTTTAATTGCTCGTGTTGTGGTAGGTTAGGACCAGCCCAGTAGTTAGGTCTTTTAGGGGCTTAGCTAGCGATTAATGATGAACGATGGAGGTTGATGAATATGGTCAGGCGGGAAAGATTGATTTCTCGGAGCTACTCTTTTCGTTTCTTGTTCTTTTATTTTCACCGCTCGCCGAAATTAGTTTTTTGGTTTTTATCTCTTACTATTTATTTTCTCTTTTTTTTTTTGTTCAGTACTTTGTCGTTATATAAGACAAACGTTAATTCCACCACACTGGTTAATGGTTTGGCTGCCACGAGTAAAAGAAAAAAGATCCAGCGCGAAAATCGGCGCTTGCTAACTACTCGTATCATTCTTTTTCCTCAAGCTATTTGTCATTTCATTGTCTATTTTCGCCTATAGTATTGCCATATTTTTTTTTTTGTAGTACCTGCTCGAATGCAATAATAACCCAAAAGAGGGTAAAATATTTTTTTATTTTATATCTTTTTAAATTTTGTTGGTTTTGTTTAATAATGTTGACGCCTTATTCGTAACATATCCTTAGATTTACTCCTTAGTTATAAGCTCTAGTTTTTAACCATAGAATTAAGTGTTTAGCTTTAAGTCATAAAGCCGAATAAATGGCGTTTTGCTTCCACCAAAATTAAAAAAATATTGCGGAAGGCAAATTCTAACCCCATCCTTTAATCAGTACACTTCTTCCCTCAAAACAGTCCTCCTCCTTTTAGTTTTAAGGCATGTAGCTTGTATTAAGCTGAAAAAAATAAAAATTAACTGAGTAGTATTTTCTGGTAAATGATCATAAAATTTGGCTAGCCCACCCCATTAAAAAATCAAAGCATTTATATTTTACGAATATGTAATCTAATCATCATCTTGATCAATTGCTCTTATTAAATGTCTAGTTATTGGAAAATAAATCAAATTTCTTGGAATTTCATTAATTTTTTCACCAAGCTTATAATTTATAGAAATCCCATGTTTAACATTTGTTATTTTCTTATTTTCATAACTACCAGTAGCAATATTACATTTTACTCGAATAGAAATAACTGTCATAAAATTTACGGTTAATTTAGATTCTACTTATTTATTTTGTGGAATGATTTGCTTAATAA
This sequence comes from Portevinia maculata, assembly GCA_949715645.1. Classification (NCBI taxonomy): domain Eukaryota; kingdom Metazoa; phylum Arthropoda; class Insecta; order Diptera; family Syrphidae; genus Portevinia; species Portevinia maculata. The sequence goes on from OX454527.1 coordinate 132,382,991, forward strand.
ATCCTAGAAGATAACCAATTCAATTGCCATTTGTGAAATCTAGTTTAAATTGACTAAACATTTCAAATTTAAGAGTAGTAATATTTACGTTTATTAGAATTTTTAAATCTTATCAATAAAACCATTAATATCAGTCAAAACATTATTTTTTTAGTAATTGGGATATACATATTCGGAATGGAATTATAATATGTATTAAAATTTAGCAAACATAATTAATAGTTAGAATTTTTATCTAATTTTATTGGTTCATCAAAATTACAAAATATTCTTGGAGAATTTATATCTAAAGAAATAGTTGTCATATTTTTTTATTTGTGCATTAAAAAAAAAGGAAACAAAGACCACATTATAATCCATTAATTTGTTAATCAATATTATTATTAAAAAAAATATAATTTTTATCTGTTTAAAAATATTTTTTAATTCTAATTGCTTATTTATATAACGCAAATGAATCAAAATAAGCTATACAATCGAAATTTTTTTTATAAGCAACCCAATGTGTAGGTACCATTTCCTGAAAATTTTAATAAAAAAATATTAGGAATTAACCCCTACATGGCCTAAAACCAAGCTTCTAAAACCACTTTCTTTTGCGAAGGAGGTCCCTTCCACGAATTTGAGAAGGTCCTCATGACAAATGTTACTCTTCGTTGTTTGACAGTCGTTTACAAGAGGTGGTTCAGTGGAAAAAAACTCTAAATGTTACTTGGTCCCGGCGGGAATTGAACCGGAGACTTTTCGATTAATAGTCCGACACACTAACCACTGAGCCACCTTATCTAAATTTAATATTCCAGATTATTGAACTTTTTCAGGCAATTTATTTTTCATAAAATCACCTCTAAAATATGTAATAGTTAACGTTTTCTGCGTATTTTTTTAAATATTACTTAGTCCCGGAATTGAACCTAAGACTTTTCGACTAGTAGTCTGTTAAGCGGATACGCTTATAGATAATGCGATAATATATTTATGCACATTAATACATATTATAAAATAGATCGTGGTGTCGACGGCTAATGGAGACGTGTAGAAAATGCTTAATAAGCATTGCGTGAAGTCAAAATGGCTTTTGCTACACAAACTCAATCTCCATTCACCCAAGGAATTTATGCTTTGTATAAATAAGAGATATTACTCTGCCTTACAAGACACTTAAAACCATCATCGATTGTAAACATCCTACGATGAACAATCTCATGGTTATCCCATGATCGATTGTAAACATCCTACGATAAACAATCCAATGGTTTCACGACGCCAACAATAATTGTGCTTACGTAAACAGTCCAGAGACTGATCATGTCGCATACGAGATATGATTTATACGTTGCCAATCTGTTGAATTCGCTATCTATTCTTCACCCTCATACCCTTTCTTGTGTGTGTAAGTGTGCACTAAGTGACTGTGTGCACGGTGAGGATTCATTCGTGCTGAGAACTTTTGTCAATCCCCATTTAGCAGTCCAACTGATCGGTAGTTTTTATTGAAGAGCATAACAAATTGGTGGCAGCGGTAAAATCGAAAAAGTTACAAAGTTAAAATTAGAAAAAGTTACAAAGTTAAAAGCGGTAAAATTAGAAAAAGTTACAAAGTAAAAAGTGTTAAAATTGAAAAAAAAAGTCATAAAGTAAAAAGCGGTAAAATCGAAAAAAGTTACAAAGTAAAAAGTGGTAAAATTGAAAATAGTTATACAGCGGTAAAATTGGAAAAAGTTTTGCAACAAAAAGCGGTACCTACAATTATTAATACAACAAAGGAAGAAGCGGTTGAACTATACAAGCGGTGCAACAAAAGCGGTGGACGTAATAAATAAAATGATACCAGTATTAGTACTACTCAGGTAAATTAGTGATAAGATAAGATAGTGTAATTAATTTAACAACTGTGGTGATTATACAAGTGGAGACTGTACAGGCTTCAGAGAAGTAAAATTTTGTTGTACCCATATAGATATATTTTTTATTCAGAATGCCAAATAACGTAGAAGGAAACCAAAGATTAGACATTAATACGCTGGTGAAACTCGTCCCACAATTTGGAAGTGAGGCATCAGAGTTAGCGTCCTTTATCAACGCATGTGACGATGCGTTCCAATTGTCCAAAGAGGATCAAACCGACTTTCTATTTAAATATATCAAGGTCCAGATATCTGGCAATGCAAGGGTTATCCTTGAAAATAAGGTAATTGAGAATTGGCAAACTCTCAAAGAACAACTCAAAAGTCTCTACAATAAGACAAATAGTACATTGGGACTTTACAGAGAGCTCATTAGTGCACAACAAGGAACTAACACCGTACGACAGTTCCAACAATTTATGGAAACAATGTTTCGAAGGCTTGGTTCCGATGCAAAGGAAGTGTTAAAGACATCCAAAGATTTGCAAGTGATACATGAATATATAGAAAACAAGGTGATTTTAAATATATTCATAAATGGGTTAAACCCAGAAATATGCAGTTACGTTAATAACTGTAGACCAGCAACACTAGCAGAGGCAGCCAGACATGCTCAGCATGAGGAAGCACGTCTGCTTAATTTAAAGAGAACTCCTAAGAGTGATTTTTCCAACAAAAATTTGTTCAAAATAAACACTAACCAGTTCAAGTGTTTCAAATGTGGGAAAATAGGCCACAAGGCAAATGAGTGTTTCTCAAAAGAGAATCCTAATAGAAGGCCAAACGTAAAATGCAATTCGTGTGGTAAGATGGGCCATAATACAAAGGATTGTTTTTTGAAAAATCGGAATTTAAATTCCAAAAATAATCATCAACATTTTCGCGATTAAGAAGCGCTAACAGTAAGGCAGCTTTTTCTTTAAATAGTGAAGAAAGCCCTTACATTTACATTAATTATAAAGACCGCGTGTATAAAATGTTGTTGGATACGGGTGCTTCGGTTAGTTTAATAAAAGCAAAGTGTATTTTTAGAAAAGAACTTAACGTTGAAAAAATAATAGAATTGGTTGGACTGGGAAGTAAAAGTAAAGAAACATTAGGAACTAGTGATATTCGTTTTTGTATATGGGAAAATTCTAGTTCCAAGAAAGTATTTCATAGATGGGGATTCCATGTTGTTTCTAACAACATGATCTATGAATACGATGGTCTGATTGGTGCGGATTTCCTTAGGGAAATGAAATGTAGGATAGACTACGGTAGTAACACATTGTATGTAAAGGACAATTGTTATGAATTAAGATATAAAGGAGACGAAGCTAATGTAATGCCTAGAAGAGAGGTGTTTAGACTTGTTAAAATTAATAAAGAATTGGTAGACGGACTTCGGTGATAGTGAACAGATTCGTAAATGAAAGTATTATAGTGCCGAGTTGCATAAGTGATGTAAGAGACGGGAAATGTCTTGTAAGTATGTTGAATATATCAGATAAGATAGTTAAAAATGATATTGAAGTTGAAGCAACGCATTTGAGAGAATTTGAAATGATAAAGAATGATAAGAGTCGTTATAAAGATAATAAAAATAGAATCAATGAAAGAAATGTTAATCACGTCAGGGATAGAGGCAAACTGATTCAGGATTCATTAAGGTTGGATCATCTTAATAAAGGAGAAGATGATGAAATCAGAAAACTCATATGAAAGTATTATGACTTATTCCTTTTAGAAGGTGAATCACTAACTAATACGAACTCGATTGAGTGTAATATAAGAACAGGGCAAGACGCGAAACCAGTTTATACTAAATCGTATAGGTACCCTAAGGTACATGATGAAGAGGTCAGTAAAAATATTAAGGAATTAATGAAGGATGGTATAATAAAAAATTCTACATCGCCTTGGAACTCACCAGTATGGATAGTTCCGAAAAAAATAGATGCATCAGGGTAAAAGAAGTGGCGAATGGTTGTGGATTATAGGAAACTAAACGATCTGACAATTGCAGATAGCTATCCTATTCCGAATATTGCAGAAATTTTAGATAATTTGGGTCATGCTAAGTATATTACAATACTCGATTTGAGAGCAGGATTTCACCAAATTAAAGTAAGGAAAATAGATATGGAAAAAACTGCATTTTCGACTCCACATGGACATTTCGAATTTACGAGAATGCCATTCGGATTGAAAAATGCTCCTAGTATTTTTCAACGTATGATGGACATTGTCCTCACAGGATTAAAAGGCATAAAATGTTTTGTGTACATGGACGATATTGTAGTGTATGGCAAAGATTTAGTAGAACACAACATAAGGCTTGAGGAGGTTTTTGAACAGCTAAAAAGGGCAAATCTTAAACTGCAAGCAGATAAGAGCGAGTTTTTGAAAAAGGAAGTCAGTTATCTAGGCCATGTGATAGGAGAAGATGGCGTTAAACCAAACCCTGAGAAGGTAAGAGTTATAGAGAACCTTAAAGCTCCACAGAATGTGAAGGAAATTCAGTCATTCCTAGGAATGATGAATTATTACAGGAAGTTTATAAAAAATTTCAGCCAAATAGCTGGTCCTATTAATAAGCTTCTGAGAAAGGGAGTTGAATTTAAATGGGGGAGGGATCAAGAGAAAGCTTTTATTGAATTAAAGCAGGCATTATCCAGTTTTACTGTACTTCAATACCCAGATTTCAAGAAACCATTTATTGTTACAACTGACGCTTCGAATGCAGGATTAGGTGCTGTGTTGTCACAGGAACACGAAAATAAGGATCTGCCAATACAATTCATTAGCAGAAGTATAAATGCAGCCGAAAAAAACTATAGCACCACGGAGAAAGAGTGCTTAGCCATTGTTTGGGCGGTAAAGGTATTTAGACCATATTTATATGGGCAGCATTTTATAATTAGAACTGACCATAGACCATTGACATGGCTTTGTAATGTGAAAGATCCAGGATCGCGATTGGTACGTTGGAGGTTAAAGTTAGAAGAGTATACATATGACGTTGAATATAAAAAGGGTCTCGATAACGTGGTTGCAGACCACTTAAGCAGAAATATCTTAGTAACAACAAGAAAAGTCAGGAAAAAGAAAAAATGTTCGTGTGATTGCGAAGATAGAGTTAGTGAAAATATTGACAATTCTGTAGATATAGAAGGAAATGAAAATGGTAGTGGAGGTTCTTTAGAAAATAATTTGAGCGAAGAAAGTCCAGAAGCATTAGTCCATACAAATTTGGAAAAGAACAAGGAAATTGTAAAAACAAGTAATTTAATAGACATAACGGATAAGAAAAAACAATTGGATATTATTAAAGAATACCATGAAAGTTTGGTTGGGGGACATGCAGGACAGAGAGCGACTATCGCAAAGATTAGAGAAAAATATGATTGGGAAAATTTGAATCATATGGTAATAGAATTTATTAAGACTTGTACGAATTGTCAGATAGGAAAAATAGACAGACATCCCACACGGATGCCAATGGTAATAGTGTCCAATGCTACGTACTGCTTGGAACAAGTAAATATGAATCTAACAGGACCATATCCAGTTTCAAAGAATGGACATTTTTACTCGTTGAGTATGCAGGATAGCTTGTCAAAATTCATAAGGTTCGTTCCAATAAAAGACAAAAACGCAGAGACAATAGCAATAGCGTTTGTAAATGATTGGATTACGTATCTTGGTATTCCAAAAATAATCCTTATTTTGCAATGAATTAATGAAGAATTTGGCAAGAATATTCAAGTTCTAGCACATAACAACTACTGTTGCTCATCCACAATCCAATGGAGCAGTAGAGAGGATACATGGTAGACTCAAAAAATATTTGAACACAGTAAATTTCGAAAAGGACGATTGGGATGAAGCTCTCAAATTTGCAAGTTTTTGTTACAACTCAACAATACTCAACTCAACAATGTTGTTGAATGAACAGGTTATAGCCCACACGAAGTATTATTCGGGCGGCAAGCAAATAGACCATGCAATATTGATAAGTTGGGTTTGGTAACAGTAGGAGAGTATGTGAAGAACATTTCAGATAAAATCAGTTCCATAGAAGGCAAGGTAAAAGAAAATTTATTAAAGTCAAAGTTAAAGTCCAAGGAAACGTACGATGAAAGCACCAAAGACGCACCATCATATAAAGTGGGAGACCAGGTGCTAGTCAAAAATTTGAGCGTAAATAGAAAGTTGGAAAAAACATTTGTAGGACCATATGTTATTACTAAAGTAACCGACTCAATTGTGTTTTTGAGAACTAATAGGAAGACAAGAAAGGTTTCAAAAAACCTTGTTAAACCATACATTATATAGAATTAGGTTTGATAGTGATTTTAAAGGACTTAGGGATCTATTAGAACATTATAACAATAAAAGACAAAATAAAAGTTACTATCTATACTGAAACTTGGTTATTTTTCCTATGATTTTTGTAGCATCTTTCAAGTGAGGGGACTTGTTATTGAAAACCTCAACGGTAATGGAGGATTTTATTTTGATTGGATTGGAAAGACTAAAGTTATCAATGGACACGTCACCATAATATCCAATGTAAATCTTACCATACACGAAGAACATATTTACTGGTTGACGCAAAAAGTTAACAATATCGAAAAGGAATGCGTCTCTAGCTTTCACCAGTGTGAAGAATTAATGATGATCGGAAAATCACATTATAGTATGGATACAATTTAAAATTTATTAGGTATTAACAGTTCTCGAACAAAAGAAATGAAAAGTAGGTACAAGAGAGGACTAATTAACATAGTAGGTACAGGTCTTAAAACATTGTTTGGAACTATGGATGACAATGATGCACGGTATTGTAGTAATTATTGTAAGAGTTTTGCATGCAACTCACACTGTCAGACCATATTTATATTCATGTACCTACATTCATAAGCTGTGATCATATATATACACATACAGTCATACACATATAAGATACCCACTTAAGTTATTATATTATATTTATATATACATATACAGTCATACACTTGTAATAATTAATATTAAGAAAATAATAAAGAGAGCGTCAGTTTTACGATCGCAGTTAAACCCATCGGACGTGTTTTAAAAGCTTAATAGGTACATACTACAGTATTATGATGAGGCAATAAAGTCCTTTAATAAAAACGAAGAAACAATAAAATAAGGGTTAGAAGAAGAAATTAATATAATAAAGAAGTTGAATGATCAAAATAAGAATTTGCAAAGTAATATTGAAGCAATAAATAAGAAATCTTCTGAGTTTATGGAAGCACTGAATACTTTAATTTTTGATAACAATGAAGCAAAAAGGAAAGAAATGATTTTTGAATACCTGCAAGACATGCAACTAAAAATAATTTCCGCAAGTTTAGAGTTAGAATCTGAACTTGATATCACTATAGATGCCATTTTGTTTCTTCAATTGAGCACTGTACACCCTTCAATTATAACTCCAGAAAAAATTATAGAAATCTTAATGCTAAGTAAAAATAAACAAAATTTGATTTACACTCCAAGCATAAGTATGTACAATAAAATAATAAAACATGCAAAAGTAAAATGTTTTGAGAAAAATAAAAATATTGTAGTAATTGTGGCTGTACCCTTTCTTGAAGCAAATTCATATGATGCATACAAAGTAATTGCAATACCAATATTTGAAGACCACAAACAAGTAATGTTCGAAAAAGGATATAATTACTTTTTCATATCTAATGATAAAGAATATTTTGGATATAAGGATGATTTAAACGATATCACAATGTATGATGTTCCCCCTTCGGGATAGGGGTCAGAATTTACCCGAGGTAGGCATACCGGTCGTAAGAGGCGACTAAAATCCACCCTTCGGGATAGGGATCAGAATCTACCCGAGGTAGGCATGCCGGTCGTAAGAGGCGACCAAAATCCACCCTCAGTATACCGAGTGCATAGAGTATACAAAAAATGCAATGATTAAAACAAAAAGATATAATAACCCAGGTGGCAGCCCAGTTCTACTGGAAAATCCACACTCTTCGGAGGCAGGCTCTACGGATTCTGGGGAGAGCCATTTATTGCAATCATCCGACCCTTTTAAAAATAGTAAAAGGGTAACTAGATCACCACCAACGGGATCTGTGCCAGAAGCAAAAACTAATCGAAGTCCTACGACGCCAAAAGATTTTGGACGCCTTTCGAGGGACTCAACGAAATGCAAAAGCTTCGAGGACGAAAACAAGGAACTCCGCACTAAGCTTAACCAAATTGAACAGCTTTACCAAGAGCTAAACAAAGAGCTAGATCAGCTGAAAGCTGAGAACAAAGCACTTGTTGAATCTCAACCTAAAAAACAGCCAGAAGCCAAATCATACCGCTCAGCTAGCCGCGATTATCATACAGACGAAGAAGAGCTAGGGCGCGAAACGGATTGGATCACTAAGAGGAGACCGAACAAAAAACGGAAAGCCGGCTCCTCACCAGAAGTCGTTGTGCTAAAAGATAGACAACCCAAAAAGGCAAATGCCAACGAAATAGAAACGCTAAGGAAAAAACCTCAAAATAAGGTATACCTTCCACCTCCAATTAACGTTGTCGGAGTTTCAGACTACAGCAAGCTAAGTAGCCTTCTTAAGGAAATAGCAAAGTCCACATTCAAAGTAACATCTCTGAATAATAATGTGTGGAAAATAAATGTAAGCGATCCTGAGAGCTATCGCGCAGTTTCTCAAAAACTGAATACTGAGAAGGTACAATGGTACACTTATGAAAACAAGTCTGAAAGGCCACACCGAGTTGTAGCCAGAGGGCTCCACTCTTCGTGCCGCAAAGAAGATGTTTTGCAATATCTTAAAACTAAAGGTTTCAAAATTATCGACGCGGTTAATATACTTAAAAAAGAAAAGCAAAAAACGGAACAAGACGAGGAAATTGTTGTCAAACGCGGACTTCCGCTATTCATGCTTAGTTTCGAAAAGTCTGAAAACATGGAAAAAATATACAACATTAAAACTATCCTAAACATAGTGGTTAAAATTGAACCGATGCGCCAAAGGACTCGTCAGATTCCTCAGTGTAAGCGTTGCCAAGGCTACAATCACACGCACACGTATTGCCAAAAAGAGCCGCGTTGCGTAAAATGTGCCGGTAAACATTTATCGAAGGAATGCGCTCTAAGTAGACAAGACCTACCAACATGAATAAATTGCAATGGAAAACATCCGGCAAATTATCGCGGATGCGAAGTGGCTAAGGAACTTCAAAATAGGCGCGACAAAATAAAGAAAACTACGCTACCAATCGCAAATAAAACCAATAACAAACCTGTAAGGGGCAGCAATAAAACCAATGAAGGACGAAAAAAGGCTAAAGAAATGGTCAAAACACAACACCCAAGAGAAGGAAAATTGTTTAGAAAAAAGTCACCGAAAGCTGTTCCACAAACATACGCTGAAGCTGCGTTGCAAGGACGCGAACAAACAAATAAAACATCTGATCCAGTCTCCCAAGTTTTCTCTGCAACTCTTGCCAGGCTAGAAGAACAGAGCCAAATTAATAAACGTATGTTTGAAAAACTCGACAAGCTCGAAAATCAATTTCGAAGTACACGTGCAATAATATAAATATGACGGATTTAGTTAAATTAGTGACATGGAATGCGAACGGCCTTCTGCATAAGATGGACGAGCTCGAGATATTCATTCATAAATATGAAATTGATATTTGTTTGATTTCGGAAACTCATCTGACGAAAGAAACCAGCACAAACATTCGAGGATACATTGCCTATCACGCATATCACCCTTCGGAAAGGGCGAGAGGCGGGGCATCCTTGTTGATCAAAAATACCATTGAACACTCAGTCAGTGGAACAATCGAGCTTGACAAACTGCAATTATGCACGGTGAGCGTAAAAATTAAACACATAAAATATGATTTTGCAGCTATCTATTGCCCCCCACGTGCAACGATGGAAAGAAGCGATTTTATAAGTATCTTTGACTCACTTGGACGAAATTTCGTCATCGGAGGTGACTTTAACGCAAAACATACCTTCTGGGGATCGAGATGCATTTCAGTAAAAGGTAGAGTTCTTTACGAAGCCGGTATGGAATTGGGGGTAGACTTTCATTCCTCAGGTAAACCGACATACTGGCCCTCGGATACGTCAAAAACACCAGACCTCATCGATTTCTTCATCACGAAAGGTTTGTCGGGAAACTCTATTGTAGTTGAGGAATGCTTCGATCTTTCTTCTGATCATTCACCGGTCATTTTGACAATTAACGGCTGTCTACGAAAAAAAGAAGGTCCGCCCAGACTAACTAACATGAAAACAAACTGGGAATCCTTTAAAAAATACTGTGAAAGTAAAATCGATCTCAAAGTGTCTCTTCGAACACCCCACGAACTTGAAGACGAAGTCGATCGATTTATTAACGTCATACAATGCTCAGCCTGGAAAAATACTCCCCATAAACGGAAAATAACCACAAATTGCGAAATAACATATCCCTTGGAAATCACGCAATTGTTAAAGAAGAAAAGGGGAGCGCGCAAAAGATGGCAACAATCTCGCGCTCCACAGGATAAAACCACTCTTAACTACCTTTGTAGTAAACTTAAGAGAGAAATTCGAGACTTTAAAAATCGTCAAATTTCTACATATCTTGGAAGCCTAACTGCGGATAAAAGTACAAATTACTCGCTCTGGAAAGCCATGAAAGGCATTAAAAAACCAAAAACGCAGGCGCCACCCATCAGGAAAATCAATGGAGAATGGGCGAAGAGTGACAAGGAAAAAGCCGAAATATTTGCAGAACATTTGGAAGAAACATTTAAACCATTTGATGGTCAAGCGTTGCTCGAATTTCCTGTCCTAACCGTGGCACCTGACAATTATAGAATAAAAAGTGTATCGCTAGCCGAACTACGCTTCGAAATAGAGAAACTAAAATTAAACAAAGCTCCTGGATATGACTTAATCACAGGACAGGTCCTTAAAGAGTTACCTAGGAAAGCTTTAATAAAGTTTGCATATCTTATAAATGCATCGTTCAGGTTATTGTACGTTCCACGACAATGGAAGGTAGCTGAAGTTATAATGGTTCCAAAGCCCGGTAAACCACTGAATGACAAAAAATCATATAGGCCAATATCTCTCTTACCGATAATGTCGAAGGTATTCGAAAAACTTTTGTTAAAGCGCCTACATCCGATTATCGAAGAACGTCGATTAATACCTGACCACCAATTCGGATTCAGGATTAAGCACTCTACAATCGACCAGGTTTACAGAATAACCAATGTAATTGAAAAAGCCCTAGAGGAGAAAAAAATATGTTCTAGTGTTTTTCTCGACGTCTCTCAGGCCTTTGATAAAGTATGGCATACAGGGTTGAAACATAAGCTAAGACAAGCTTTTCCGAAACAGTTATCTGATATCCTTAGTTGTTACTTATCAGACAGACTCTTTCGTGTAAAACACGGAAATGATTACTCTGAATTTAAAGAAATCGCGGCAGGAGTTCCCCAAGGAAGCGTTCTTGGACCGATCCTATTTCTAATATACACTAGTGATATTCCTCAAGAAGAAGGCACAACAGTATCCACATTTGCAGATGATACAGCTATATTAGCGGTCAGTAATACCGTTGAATCAGCAACTAATAAACTCCAACGTTCTATTGACAAAATTTGTGATTGGACAAAGACTTGGCGTATTGCTCTCAACGAGGCCAAATCAACGCACGTGAATTTTACTTATAAAAAGGTAGACAACTTACCCATTTTCATTGATTCGGTACGAATTCCGTACGCAAACGAGGCAAAATATTTGGGTATGACACTCGATGCGAAATTAAAATGGAAACCGCACGTCAAGAAGAAACGCGAAGAGCTCGCCATTCGATGTAAACAAATGCACTGGCTGCTTGGTAGATTTTCCCAACTCAGCATGCAGAACAAGCTGCTTTTATACAAGCAAGTACTAAAACCGGTTTGGACATACGGTATACAACTTTGGGGTTGTACCAAATCCAGTAATATCAAAATTTTACAAACTTTTCAAAACAAAGTGCTAAGAAAAATAGTAAATGCACCATGGTTTATCAGAAACACTGATATCCACAGAGACCTAACTATGGCTACCGTCGAAGATGAAATAAAACATTTTGCCTGCAAACAACAGACACGCCTTCACGGTCATTGCAATATCACCATGCTACAAATTCGAGACGATACTAACCTAGTGCGCCGATTACAAAGGATAAAACCATTTGAATTAGCGCAATAAGATGTAACCGCGTGCTTATGGCGGTATTAGCAGGTGCCTCCACTGGGAAGCTGCCTGCCAAACGCGTAATTTACAGTTTAAATAAAACTACTAGATAGGAATAACCTAGTTGTAGTATGCAGGTTTCGAAGGGAGGTGGTTTTTGTTTTCTTATCTTAAGTGAGAAAGAGTCGCATGTACGATTTTCCACCTACCCCTATTATTCGTCCGAGCCTAGTTCTGGTTCCAAGTCTCGTACTTTTAACCAGGATAGGTAACTCTCAGCTTGCTGAGAGTAACGATAATATTACTATGGCTTGGGAGTAATATTAGAAACTCTATAAAAAAAAAAAAAAAAAAAAAACAATGTATGAAGATTCATATTTAATAACGCACAGTCTAGTTCTTGAGTCAACTATGTCTATGGAAGATTGTATTTTAAATAATTTTATGAAAAGAAGTAAGAAAATATGTAATATTCGAATAATCCCTCACAATATTGAATCATATATAAAGTTGTTAGAAAATAAGTACTTATTTTTTGTGTCAGAAAATACGCAATTTAATAACAATTGTAGTCACCATATAACTCGAGGAATAATTAAAGGAGTGGGATTATTAACTCTTGAAAATAACTGTTGCTTTAGTACTGTAGATTTTAAGATTGTAGTTTCAGAAAAAGGTAATGAAACTTACCTCAATAATGTATATCATAACTATTCTGATGATTGTTGTTTTAACATAAGAATTAAAGATGTAGAACCCATTGAATTTGTAAAAAATATTAAGACCAATAGTATAAAAGAAATTGAAGATCTAAGTATTGAAATCAATAATCAAAAATCGAATTTGTCAAAATTCTTGAATGTTAAACTTAGACCAGCAGAGTTTGGATATGGATTCATGAGTTTGTTAGTCTTAATTGGAATGGGTTTACTCACCATTAAATGTATTAAAGGTAACAATACCTTAACCTTATTTAATAAATGTTTTAATAAAACGGAACGCAGGCCTGTAGTAAAGCATACCGTTACCTACAAAAATAATGTTGAACCTGTAAAACAGGAAAGTATTTATCCTAGAAGTTTAAGATATAATTATGATTTATAAAAAGGAATCATGAAGAAAAACATTATAATTTTATTTCATATTATATTCTTGTATTGTATTATACTTTGATTTTACATTATATTCTTAGTTTAAGAAGTACATAAATAAATAAATTAGAGGTGTGACATGGGTTTTTGGTATTCGGATGGTCCTTGTGCTCACGGTTCATTCTGGTGTACATGGTCAACCTGAAAGTAATTTTATTTAATTACTTTTCTTAAGGGGGGAGGTGTTAACCGGATACGCTTATTGATAATGCGATAATATATTTATGTACATTAATACATATTATAAAATAGATCGTGGTGTCGACGGCTAATGGAGAAGTGTAGAAAATGCTTAATAAGCATTGCGTGAAGTCAAAATGGCTTTTGCTACACAAACTCAATCTCCATTCACCCAAGGAATTTATGCTTTGGAGACGTGTAGAAAATGCTTAATAAGCATTGCGTGAAGTCAAAATGGCTTTTGCTACACAAACTCAATCTCCATTCACCCAAGGAATTTATGCTTTGTATAAATAAGAGATATTACTCTGCCTTGCAAGACACTTAAAACCATCATCGATTGTAAACATCCTACGATGAACAATCTCATGGTTATCCCATGATCGATTGTAAACATCCTGCGATAAACAATCCTATGGGACGCCAACAATAATTGTGCTTACGTAAACAGTCCAGAGACTGATCATGTCGCATACGAGATATGATTTATACGTTGCCAATCTGTTGAATTCGCTATCTATTCTTCACCCTCATACCCTTTCTTGTGTGTAAGTGTGCACTAAGTGACTGTGTGCCCATTGAGGATTCATTCGTGCTAAGAACTTTTGTCAATCCCCATTTAGCAGTCCAACTGATCGGTAGTTTTTATTGAAGAGCATAACAAGTCCGACACACTAACCAAATCTTCATGTTTTGAATAAGCAATATCATGTTCTTTAGCTGCCTCATCTAAATTATTTATTGGTTGTATAAAAATGTTGTCCATTCAAATGAGGATTAGTTCCAGGTCCTAGATAATTATAGCCTGGACTATGTAATTCAAAGGAATATTGTTTATAAAACTGTTTAGAATACCACTTCCTTAATGTATTACCAATTAATAAATAAAAAAACCTTTCATTATTTTGTAACGAATTACAAGTAGGCGGGACAGCCCAAATGCAAGGAAGGAGGGTTGACCCTCCAACAAAGGCATCAATATCCCGTACTCTGCCCCGTATGTAACTAAAAGGTCTTGAACACAAATTTACACGGCAAAGTCTATATCCTTCCATCTCGATATCCAGCCATATGACCCAAGGCAACAGGACTCCCTGAGCCAGTCCGGGCAGCAAAGAAGGAAGGGTGTCCACATCACCAAGGCGTAGGCATGTTAGTAGGCACTAGCCAGCTCGTCTGATGGGGGGGTTCTTGCCAGGGTGATGTAGACGGTTGTTACGCATTTCATGCCATTAGGAAGATGGGATTCCTAGAAAAATTATTAAAAAAAGAGGCGCGTAATGTCTTCATAAAAAAAAATTGCATGGGTCAGCTAACTGATAACCTTTCGAAGGAGGGAGGGAGCTAAAGTTGCTTACGAAGCTTAGCAAAAATCAGGACCTGAAACCAACAAAGGTACATGCACAAGCGGAGCGACCGAAAAGGAAAACAGCGACAGTTCACTCCATCAGGCAACCTTTCGGCTAATGCGATACCAAGCTTTCTTCAAATCGATTAGAACACAACTTATATTCGTTTCGTAAACTAAATCTATCCTAATACATCCATCTAATATAATATGCAGAGAAATTCAATAGGCATACAGGAAACCAAAAAAAAATATATATAAATATGAGGAAATAGACAAGAGATATGTCCAACTCTTTGTCAAAAAAAAGAAGAAGAAATTTTGAATAGTATGTATGTATTTTTGGAAAGTGGTGAGGTAGAAGATGTGCACATATTCACCGCCCGTGGAGTATTTAGCTTTGGTTTGAAAATATGATGTGTGTTGTTATGTATACACTTGTTTGAATGGCTTGCACTAAATACATTAAGTTAACCAAAATAAACTTAAACTATACTTATCTTTAGATCGGGTGATGGGAGTAGGTATTGCCAAGATGTTAAGGATATGGAGGGAGGGAATTCTTAGCCTAATCCGCGACTGCTGCTCCTGATGAGGATACTGAACCACGCTCCAGTTCGTTGCTGATGTAAGCCATAAGGTGGCCAAGCGATCACAATGGTTTGTGGTTCGGCTGATGTAAGCCACACGATGGCCAGGCGATTGAACGAAATTCTAGTGGTTATCTTGATGCGATTAGGAAGGTGTGGCGAGGGATTGTGGAACAGTCTTCTGGTGTTCTTGATAGCGTACTATTACTGCGAGCAATTTGGGTAGAGATCTTATTTAGATGCACCCTAAAGCTCGCCGCCACAATTTTTCACTTCAGATCTTTGTGACGTTCCTACACTTTCAGCGATTACTCCAAGCCGAGTGGAGGATCCACTAAAACCACTAGCAGAGAATTGTAGGAGGCGATTTTTCTGAGGTACTGGTTTTTGTGGCACTGTCAGGCACCAGAGGGTTTCAGAGTCCGTGCTTTGTCGTAAACAAAATCCGATTTGTGGCCAAACTGGTCGGTCTCCGAATTTGTATCCACACAATTTTTTTATTTCTTGTCCAGTCTTACATCCGGTCCTTTTATTGACCACTGGCTGCGTTTTTTTGTTATTTTCTTTTTCTTTCTTTTATTTTTCGCGTTTAAAAAAAACAATTCATACTTTACTATAGAATTAGTTTCAACAACCAAAAAAAACACTATCAACGACAGCTCAAAGACGAGCCCGACCCGTCTTTATAGGTTCGTCGTATGTCTCCCTTGCGGATTTTTTGTCAATCCACCTCACCGTTCTTCTTTCTTCATTTTACTCTGTCCATCACGCAATAATGGCAATATGGAAAAAAATTCAGATAATCAAAAATTATGTTATCGTTACATTAATGGAAAAAATGTTGCATTATCGCCAATAAATGGTAAGAAAATATGTTCAACAGAGCACCGTACAGGTGTAGGGCTGGTTACTATGAGAGGGCGCCTGGTATCTCATAGGGACATTACGTTCAAGATGCACATATGTGGAAACTCTGCACGATTCATTCCTCGGTACGTATTCCATACCACCTTGACTTCTGTTATGGCATGTTCCTTCTGACGGCCGTAATCGTCGATAGCATACTGCGTTGAAACTCTGCAACGTAAGCCTCCACACCAGTTCCATCCAATCCGGGATGACACACTCCACAAGGTGACTGACCCATCGCGAGAGGCTAATAATAAGCATAACTCTATTCTTTTCTCTTTATATGATAATAGTTCATAATGAATAAGAATTTGTCGTAATTAATTTTAAAGACCAAATATTTTCTTTTTTGTAAAGGGAAGGATAAAATCAGCGCTATCTTGAATTCGAAGAGGGGATCCTCAGGTTCGCAATGAACTAACTGTTTGTGAGAAATGTCACATTTTGCAATAAGAGATTAGATTCCATTTTTACTAATCGAATTTCCGAGATGAATTCCGCCGGCGGAATTGATTATAGAGGTAAATGGTTTCTTCTAATAATTAAACAATAAGCTTTTGAATATATGTAATCCTCAATAATCAAGCAGTATGTTTCATTTATTCTGTAACAACAAAAAAATCAATATAAAATGCTTTGAATTTAAGGATGCAAAGACTTCACTTAAGCAATTTTGCAATAACTTGAATATCGTAGTTAAGTTAAAGCACGTTTATGTACTTATGTAGGTGTGAAGTTTCCAAATTAGAATATCATGTAGGTGTTTTAATACAAATATTATATAGCTTAAAATCACTCCTACGTCTGTGCCACATACACTGTGTCTCACTTGATTATGAACAGGTAGTTTTTTGGTTTAATTTTACGACGTTTTTTTAAATCCTTCGATAATTTTGGAAAAAGCAAATGCAATTTGAAAGAAGAATATATTATGTTTATGTTGTAAGAAAAATTAAGTACATAAATTCAATTTTTATGTTGCTTTTACCAATAAGGCAAAAAATTAAACCTTTTTTCCTCCCACTTTATTACGAACAATAGCTAAATCTACCTGTTATCATTTTACATCAAATATAAAGGCATTCAGACTATTAGGGACCTTAGTTTAAAAGGAATAGAAGAGTAAGAAAAGTAACGGCGGACGATGCTGAGAACTGCTTCAAGTTCAAGACTTTCCGTAAGAAATAGCTAGTAGATCAACTGTTAATTTCAGGCCAACCTTTGAAGTTGTACTTCATCCTTGCTCAAGTCGTATAAATATGATTGCATCTATCAGGTCTACCAAAATTAAACTTTTTTTCATCTGCAAATATGGCGGTGACTTATTGCAAAATCAAGTCGCTGACGTGTGTGCTGCGTTCAATGGTGGTTTCCTTTCCAGTTTTTACAGCCGATGTAATAGCTACAACTCCACTTTCTGCCTTGCTTTTACTTACGGGAAGTCTTAAGTTTTAAGCAGCTCTCAGTATCTCCCGTCGACCCTGACTTTTTGTAACTTTGCTCACTCTTCCTTTGCAGTTGTTGTCATAGTTCTCAGGGTCCTTAAGATAACTAAGAATAACAGTTGGTTCTCTTCCAATCGTACCGGGTATGAAACGAATAGATTTGCCTTGTTCCTTGTAAGCTCGAATTTGGCCCATATGTTCCTTGGTTAATGAACTTCTTTTACCCACTAAGGTCCCTATTAGTCTAAATGTCTCTATATTTGATATAAAATATGACAACAGGCAGATTTAGCTACTCTTCTTAATCAAGTTAGAGGAAAGAAGGACTAATTTTATGACCTTGTTGGGAAAAGCTTCATAAAAATAGAATTTATCTACTTAATCCCAGTTTTTTTTTACAACGTAAACATTATATATCCTTCTTTTATATTGTCTTTGGTTTTTTCCCAGATTATCGAAGGATTTAAAAAAAGTCGTAAAATTAAACAAACAAATTATCTGTTCGTAATCAAGTGAGGCCGATTGTATGTGTACAAAAGCATGTGCATTTCATCCCTACGCCTACATATACTCAATATCACAAACAAAACGTTTAAATTATGTTTACACGCGTTAAACTACATAAGACTACAGCCTCCATCAAATTTGTATTTTAATAAGAGCTAAAGGATTCGTGTAATTAAAGCTTTGTGCCATCAGACTTGTCATTGTTTACATGCAAATGTACACATACAGTTTACCAAATAATTGGAATGACATAATGTGCTGTTGAAAAAACCACAAGAAAGGATACCAGGAAGTCATTTAAGAAATTAAAATAGAGCATGCGCAGTTCGTTGCAGAATAATTACTTTATTTATGTGTTATCTTTAGCAACATATGTAGGTACACATGCACAGATAATGCGCAATATTAACAAAAATCTTAGTATAAATGAAACTTCGTTAAGGTTATTCTCCAGTCTATCTCGAAATATAGGAACTATTAGATAGGTCTCATAAAATCAAATATATTTGATAATTATCTAACCAAAAGTGATCTGATTGCATTAATGTTAAGGTATTTTCGAAAACGTGAGTAAAATATAAGACTACACTATTCTACAGATTTCCTATATAAATATTTAAATTTGAGTTAGTGAGAGTTAAAGATAGGATTCCGAATACAAAAAAGTCAATATCTTCTCTATATTGCTACATCCAGGTTGGGATCTAAAATTATAAATCTTTATTCTGTTTAAATGATCTCTCCTTCTAGCAATTCACCTGATATGTAACAGAATTAATTTTTTACGGAGATGAAAATTACATTAACATAAAAAAAATTCCTGAATGCTGCTCCGGTTTCTCCAATATAGATTTCTTTCTGGTGCAACAAGCCAGGTGAAATTGCGAAATTATATTTTTTTTTAGTAGATCGCGAACTCCCTTTTTCTAATCTTTAGCAACATTGAAGCGCGTATCAAAATCAATTTCATATATATGTAGGTACCTATATTCATTTCTGTCCATTTCTTGCTGGGTCGAGCTGTCAACAACACAAATTTTACTCTATTTTTCTGTTGCTATAAGGGCTGGGGTGTAGCGAAGTGAGAAACTGTTGCAACATTTTAGTCCGTATATGTTGTTGTTGTAGTGCGACCACGTTTTGCACTTTTGCAAACATACTAGATTGCATCGAATCGTAAATGCCTTTATAATCGATAATTTATTTTCTTATTTGTTTGCTTTCTGCAAAATTATGTTGTATTATTTTGATTATTTCAATTTTAGATCAATTTTTTTGTCCCAGTCCCCTATTTCATCTAAACCAGCGGCTCCCAATCTTTTTTATTATAATATAAAGCTAATGTGCCTGCTTTGATCTGCATAATACTGGTATATCTATATAAATTTGGGACAGCTGCAAGCGAATATCTGGCTCTGTATCGAGACGGGATCTATATTTTGTTTTGGTTACAGCGTATGCAGGGAACGCTGATTCGCACATGTATGTTGTTAAAAACGGCAGAAGAATTATTTTTGCTTTATCTGACAAAATTTTGAATTCATCCTTCAACATACACCAGAATTCTGATAAAGACTTCTTCGTTGCAATATTTTCCTTTATAGAAGAATCTGATATTAAATCAAACAAGCACTCAAACTGCAACGGTGTCAGAAAAGCTGGCTTGTCCAACGCGGCAGAGTATTGGTTTGCATCCCACACGTTTTCCTTAATATTTGTGAGGTATTCTTCCGGAAAATAGCCGCAGAACCTATTGAGCAAACCTAGCAGGTGAATATAAAACTCATTTAAAATATCGTCTATTTCCTCTTTAAATTCGTTGACAACTGGGAAGCTGTCTAGGTTTCAATTTTTTATCGATTTAGCCAAAAACTCGATTTTCTTTTTAAATGTTTCTACTCTATCACTGGCATCGAAAACAGTTATTGCCTTTCCCTGAAATGATACACTCAAATGTAGATGCGCCAATTTCAATAGGAAACACTCATTACACAACCTGTCGCCCAAAACAAAGTTGGCGTCAATAAGGAAGGTTCTGACTCCAGCCCTCATTTTGAAAAGCTCGTCAGTGTTTTCCCGCGAGAATGACACCCTACATCGACGTAAAGACGTATGTATTCTACCCATATGCTCGCACAATACTTTAAATAGCCTCGTATTCTTAGGTCATGATTTAATAAAGATAATTGTTTTTTCATTGCAACGGCAGTGCGGTGTACAACGCAATGACTTACTAGCTACTGCTGCTTTATTTGACATTTTGTTTTATTCATGACACGGCACCGGACGTTTTTTCCAGTCATGGCCTTGGCACCGTCTGTGCACGCAGCTAACCCATGAGATGTCATTGATATTGAAGAAATTGTAGTAGTTGGCAACGACTTGCAGAATAGCAGATATTCTTGAAAGAACTTTAGGTATTGGTAGCGCACAAATACTATTAAAATGGCCAGCCCGGCAACATCAGCTGATTCATCCATTTGCAGCACAAATTTCGTGACTGTGTAGCTTATTCTCTGCTAAGTCTACGATTAGTCGTGATCGTGATATTGTGTTATTTTACAAAGGAATGGTGTCAATTAATTTGTTAGCCCTTTCAACAATGTCCTTAACGCATGGTTTGATTAAGTTTTCAGCGATTTAATGGGCTTCGCCAGTTTGCGCAGCTCTGAAACTCACTAAGTAGGACGTCATCAACGCTGTTTCCTTTACTGTCTTTGAATGGTTAGTAATAATTGTTTGAGATTTTGTAAGTTCAGCATACCTCCTTTTGAAGAAATAAGTCGGTGACGTTTCATTTTTGTTGGAAACATAGCACTTTTCTCGCAAATCCAAGATTCGAGTATGAATCGTGGTACTTCCTTTTTACTGTTTTTTATTCTGAGCACTGATCACCATAGAACTAGAAGCTATTAGCCGGATTGTTCACCTCAAAAACTTCAAAAGCTTCTGACGCCGCCGTCTCTATTGCGTCGTTTTCTTTTGCACTAGAATAGAAAAATATATAGAAAACCAACAAATTCACAAACATAAATGAAGGGTAACACCAAAGAATATAAAGCTACCAAGAAGATTGTCTGCTTCTTAGGTCCTATGTATGTTCTAGAAATAGTAAATTTCACAGAGAAAAGGAAACTTCTTCATTATTACACAAACATATTAGCTGTGTTCCCTTACTTTTCAAGTAACTTCAAGTAAATTCTCAAATTTCGTGGAGTGGATGAATTCCCTCAGAGATTAAAGAAGTTATGAAAAAGTAACGAACGATTTTGTAGTAAGATGAAGTAAACAAACTACATGACAGCAAAAACAAATCAAAACAATTTGTGAACTCGGGATCAATAGAAATATTTGATGGAAAATGATTATGGGAGCTTATTTTCTTTTAGTATCGTTATTGATGGGTTCATCGAGTTAATCAGAAGAAAGTCATACAGACTTAAATGAAAGAAAAAATAATAAACTGAAATATCAACTGTCAGTTTAAGTACAGTTGACAGCTGTTTAACAATCTGCCAAAAGAAATGTCTTGGGCAGAAACTCGTAACATTTTCAGTTGTAACGAAGTAATTTGATCTCTCATTGTCTCTCTCTTCTACGAAATTTGTGTGTTGGGGAAAAACTTTAAGCAGTTTGTAGTAACTTTGACTAGATTAAAGTTACTTGAAAAGGTAAGGGAACACACATATTATTTTGTTTGGACATACCTGTCAGTTGCTTATTCTTAAGTAACTACTGGGGATAATTTACGGAGCATTTAACGTTTTTTATTTTAAGGACCCGTTAGCCAGCAATCCATTCAAATAAACCGGAAAAGTGCATACATTTTTGCATGGTATAGGAAAAAGAGAATAAAACTTCCGTTATGGGAACCTTTCTGCTTGTTAAGGGTTGTGGAATAAAAGAAAACAGTACCTATTAATTTAAACGATTTATTAATTTAGTTATAGTAAGCGAGAAAAATGAACCGCATGGTTGCAACAAGAAAAAAGGAATAAAGACAGATATGTTGAATGTATGTATCTATACTGTGTACAGAACATTACGTTGTCTGCAGATGGGATGACGATAAGATGCTGTCTCCAACACTCCTCCTCAAATTAGCATCATTAGGCATCGATATTTCGTCGAAGTCCAAGTCTTGATCGAAGCTTCACAAATTGGGCTTTGGGTAAAGGTTTTGTGAAAATGGCAGCTACTTGTTCCTTTGAGCTCACATACTGAACTGTTATCTGTCGTTTCTCGTACAAACAAATCGCGAACGAAATTATATTTGACATCAACGTGTTTCAGCCGTTTGTGTTGCCATCTTGAAATCAGATGAATGCACGAAGATAATTATCTTCGAACATATTCGGTGGAGTCTCGCTGGTTACTCCGAATTCAGCTAATAGATTTTTTAGCCAAAAGAGATCAGCTGCTGCCGTGGCCAATGCAATGTATTCAGCTTCTGTCGAAGCATTACAGGTGCGATGAGAGGAACTCCCACTGCTGCTATGGAAGTGTTGCTCTGTTTACCTCCCTTGCAGTTCCTTGCTGAAAGTGAGGCCAGAAAATCACTATACCGCATGTGTGTAGTACTTGGACGGCAGGTCAATCTCGGCGATGGGGCCAGAGGAGCTAGGTACAGAGCTCTCTATGACAGCCTACCTGGCCATCGGGGAGGAGCACTTGACACTGTGTGCATGAAGCAAGTCTTTGAGCGCCGTTTTCAGGTCATCCTTCCTGAACGGCAGGAATGGAACAGTGAGGGGTGTAATGGCTTTAGGCCGGGTGATGTCATCGTCTACACTGATGGCTCACTTATTGACGGTATCTCCGGAGCCGGGGTCTACTCTAGAGACTGTCGGATAAATCTATCTGCAGCCTTGGGTAGACAAACAACTGTTTTTCAGGCAGAAATCTTTGCGATTGCCAATGCCGCCAATATCCTGTTAATGAGAAGGATTAAGGGTAAAACCTTATACATCTGCTCAGATAGCCAAGCCGCTATCAAAGCCTGTTCGGCTGGCTCTCTCAACTCAAAAATAGTTGAGGAAACCATGGTTAGGCTTAACCGTCTGGGAAGATGTAACTCGGTATCACTTGCCTGGGTTCTTGGGCACACAGGTATCGAGGGTAATGAAAGAGCGGATGCTCTGGCCAGGAAGGGCTCTTCAAGAGCCTTCATTGGCCCACAACCATCCATAGGATGCTGCTCATCCGTCCACAAACGTGAAATGGATTCGGCTCTACGCCAACAACATTCCGAATACTGGCATGACCTGGTCTCATGCAGGAATTCGAAGAAGCTAGTGGACGGTCCAAAAAGCAGCAGAGCTAAGTTTTTGCTTGGACTAAACAGGAAAGACTTGAGATCCGTGATTGGGCTCGTCACCGGTTTCAGTCCTCTTAACGAGCACCTCAAAACTATTCACATCAGGAGCTCGGGCCTATGTGAGTGCTGCATGGAGGCGGATGAAACGGCATCTCACTTCATCCGTGAATGTCCGGCTTTCGCCAGAACCAGGCTCACCACTATAGGCAAACAATTCGTTAACGAAGATGAGATGGGGGAAATTGAACTTGCAAATATTCTTCGCTTTGCCAAGGCTACTGGCAGGTTCTCCCTCACTGAATCTTACTAATCGCCAATAACCAGCGAGCGGGCAGCTATGCTGAAGTACAATGGACCAATAGGTCTAAGTGCTTGTCATCTACTGATGCACATACAATACAATATAAATTCTGTCGAAGATAAAGCAACTGCTGTTTGCCTCTTAGTTGTTCATGTTACATATAGCAATACTCGTTTCAATCCTTTTCAGCGTGCTTCTGTTTGTTCATGTTGGTATCTACTGAAATAATTTATAGCAAAATTCAAATCCGGTCTTGTGGTAAGCATAGCGTACATCAAACATCCAACTAGTTCTCGGTAAGGTTTCGTATCATCCAGATGTGTCTTTTCACTTTCAGGAATTGGTGTCGTATGCATTGGGGTGATGGCGAAGTTACAATCATCCATTTTAAAAGGTTTTAGCATTCTCTCTAGGTAAGACCTCTGACTCATGTGAAGTTCTCCATTTACTCTATTAATGCTAATACCGAGAAATGATTTCAGCTCACCCAAGTCCGTCATTTGAAATCTGTTACTCAGCGCGTTTTTGGTGTTATTGATTTTTGTGATGCTGTTTTCTGCAAGTAATATATCATCAACCTACAATAGAAGAAATATACAAACTATTCCATATTTCCAGCTGTAGAGACATTTGTCCACTTCAGAAAGAGTGAACCCTAATTCCTTTACATAGTTGTCCAATGTTTTGTTCCAGGCTCTTGGAGCTTGCTTTAATCCATAAAGTGCTCTATTGAGTTTACAGACGGAATTGTTCATACTATTAAAACCCTCTGGTACTTTCATATACAGCTCCTCCTCAATTTCGCCGTGAGGAAATGCATTCTTTACATTCATGTGATGTGTAACAAGATTGTTTTCTACGGCAATTGAAAAAAGAGTCCTTAGAGTAAGAGTAGTAAGTCTTGCCACAGGGGCATACGTTTCCTCATAGTCATAACCTTTCCTTTGTGCACAGCCCTTAATTACAAGTCGGGCCTTGTACCTATCAATATGTCCATTTTTGTCGCGTTTTATCTTCCATTCGGACCGCTTCGGCCCAAAACGTTTTCCCTAGCTTAGAATTCAACAACATGCACCTCGGCTTTTCTAAAATGGTGCGATTCATACTTTCTGCAACACCGTTTTGCTCGGGAGTATACCTTATTGTAAACTCGAATTGGATTCCTTTTCCTTCAAAGAACTGTTTTGTTTCCTTAGAGATATATTCTCTACCGTTGTCGCATCTGAAGCTACTCAGTTTAAGATTAAAATGAGCTGTCGCCATGGCTTCAAAACACTTGAAATATTTCAGAACTTCTGATTTTTCCTCCAAAATGTAACTCGCTGTGAAGTGCGTATAGTCATTGATGAACGTTATGTACTTACGCATCATGAGATGTTGGAGTAATAGGACCGATGATATCACTATGTACTAACTGCAAGGGACGTACAGCTGAATTGCGTTGTTGATTATGAGGTGTTATAATCTGCTCGCCGTCAATACAAACTTAACATAAATTTCTGAATGAGTCCGAAAAATTAATTTTCATGCCGATGGACTGATTTTGCAGCTTCTTGATGTCTTCATAGTTCAGATGTCCCAACCTCTTGTGCCACAAATCGTATCCTTCTAGCTTTGCACTTAAGTTGAATTGAATGTTGCCAACAATGTTTGCTAGTAGAAAAGCTCCGGACTTTGCCACTTTGATTTTGATTGGCACATCAAGTTTCCTTGTGTTATCCAGATGAATGCTGCTGTTGATAAGTGCTCTGTTGCGCCAGAGTCCAGGTACCATCTTACACCAGTGTCAGTGTTAGTTTCAGATGTTGTAGAAAAACAAAAACCATCTGAATTTGATGTGTCAAGACTTGTTACTGCATTTGCACTTTGAGTGTGCTTGTTCTTCATGTCGTGTTTTCTCTTTCTACAATCGTCTGGCTTGTGTCCAACTTTCCCACACCAGTTGCATTTGTACGGGAACCTGTGGTTTGTTTTGTTTGCTATCCTCTGTCCTCGTTGTGAAGCAAATGTTGTTGAAGATGGTAGTTCATGTCCAGCGTTATTTCTTCTTTTCGTGTCTGTCCGCTTTGTGTTTTCGTCCTGAAGCCTATTTTTAACAAATGCAAGGCTCAGGTTTTCACTTGATAAGGTTTCAATAGCGGTGACTACACTGTCGAACTCGGATGGCATTGTCAACAAAAGATGACAGACAACATCCAACTCTTCCAATGATGCTCCTGTGGAACGCAGATTACGTACAATTTTATCGAACTTAAGAAAGTGATTTGCGAGTGTATCGGTTTTTGCGTCAAACTTTATGCACAGAAATGACTTTCTTATAAGCAACTGACTCGCAATACCTTTCCTCTCAAATGTTTGGCACAGCGTCGTCCACAAATCAAAGGCAGTTTGCTTATCTTTGGCATACTCTAGATGACTATCTGCAATACGCTGTATGATTTGAGACTTACACTTTCTGTCGCGTTCACCATGAACAGCTTTCAGACTTTCCTTTGCTTGTACAGCTACAGCTTCGTCAGATGGACGGATTTTTACCATTTCTGTGTGCGCTTCTTCGGTGTATTGCACTAAATCCATTTCATTTAAAAGTGTTTCCATCCTGAACTTCCAGTTGTTAAAATTGGTTCCATCAAATTAAGGAATTCGATATTTCTCCACATTGTCTGCCATTTTTCTTTTTTTTTATTTTTCTTTTTCACGACCAGACGAAAAATACTTTGCTTTCTTTATTTCTTCGTGTTTCCTGGGCCCATAACCTGTTAAGGGTTGTGGAATAAAAGAAAACAGTATTAATTTAAACGATTTATTAATTTAATTATAGTAAGCGAGAAAAACTGAACCTCATGGTTGCAACAAGAAAAAAGGAATAAAGACAGGTATGTTGAATGTATGTATCTATACTGTCCACAGAACATTACGTTGGCTGCAGATGGGGTGACGATAAGATGCTATCTCCAACACTGCTGAATCTTTTTCTTATCTAATTGGTGCAAATAATACAACAAAAATTGAGTTCTAAAACATAACGCAGGTGCGACTATTAAATTGAATCGCACTGTATATTGGCTAAGGAGTATGACCGTTTGCAATCAATTGACTTTCGGTAAGAAAATTTCCAGAGACTTTCTGATGAAATTAACAATGTTAATTTAAATCCTACTGTATTATCTAATATTGAAGATGTAGTAGGTTCTGTTTACCTCTTTGATGGATACTCCTGCCAAATTATCCAGGAATGTGCATACGTCCCATCCCTGGTATATTAAAGAGCTCAAAATGATAAGAAATAGACGAAATAGGGCGTGGAAGAACTATTTAAAAAGCCTCCACCGTTCAGATCTTGAACTTTGTTTAACATTATTCAATTATAAAAATCTTTTTCCTGCAGCCTATATCTTCTTGTTCCATCAACCTGTCCTGTTCTGCTGTCCTGAATTAATTTGCCCTCATACTTTTTGTACGCTGTCCAACATTGTGAACGGTTTGTGAGCGTTGGCCGCACAACTGCAGTGTAGAGCTACTTTCAGCTTAGGGGACATTTTTCTATCACAAAAGATAGCTGAGTTTTCCCTCCACTTCATCCAACTTACGCTTCCGCGAAGCTTATGGTCGTTATCGCAGCTTAATTCGGTATTGATCATAGATCACAGATATTTGTACTTTTCGCAATTAGAAATCACTCTTCCATTCACATAAATGTCTGGAATAGATCGGAGTGGATCAGAGAACGGGCAGCACAAGTATTCTGTTTTTTCGAAATAACACATTACTCATTCCCCTCCAAAACATCCACCCATACATCAAGTTCTCGTTGCAGGGACGTTTGATTCTATCTAATGATGGCTCCATCGACAGCAAAGAATAACTGATGCACTTTGGAGTCCGTCACTTTTCCTTCAAGCAGATAATCAAGGACTGTAATAAATTGCATGTAAGTATTGTAATAAATATCAAGGCGCCACCTTCGTGTACACCGACTTTGATTGCGAAATCTTTGGCGACGGCAGCGCGGCATCTTACTCTTGCCTTAACTCCCTCATACATTTCCATGTTGTCTTGACGCTACCCGACAACCAATACAATATGCAAATCCTTTAAGGAATCACGATGTTTTTCATCATGATCCTTATACTTTGGATTGCATTTGTGGTTAATTTGCCTGCGACAAACCCGTACTGGTCTCCAGATAGTGATATTATTTTACGCATTCGGCTATCTAATACCCGCTCAACGATCTTCATGGTGTGTGACATCAGCTTGATTGCCGCCCCGATTTCCGGTGTTTCCCCTTTTTGTTTCTTAACCACATTAGATGTCAACTCGCCTTCTAACCATCATCTCTTCAAGCTCGTAGTAACGACCAGTCATACTTCCAACGTTCCAACTCGCGACCCTTGGGTTTCGCTTCCCGCAGCCTATATAATGACTATGTAGGCAAAATGGAATGCTCTCTAAAATATAGGGAAAGGCTACAGGCTGCTTGGGAGAACCGTTGGATAACTTATTCCTATTCCTATCGCTCATTAAATGGGCGTAACAAAAATCTTAGTATGTATGGAAGAATTGGTTAAAAAGCATCTACATATTTCGTTATACAATATTAAGGATTTTATTCAATAAAACAAAGTTTTGTATAAAAACGCCTCATAAAACTGTGCATGGTAGAGAACGTTATGTAAAGGAATTGTTCAAAACTACATGCTTTGCGAATGATTTCTTCAATAATTTTTTTTTAACTGGGCAGTGACAAAGCAGATTTTGAAAATATTTACACATGAACATCAAGGCCCCTAAAAAAAAACAGTTTAAGCTCACGAGCATTTTGGGCCCATAAAGACCACTTATTTAGCTTTCTAGCTCAAAATGAGATTTTTTCGATAAATTTGTTGGTCCTAGAGAGTAGGTACATGGATACAATTTCAGCTTTCTACCTCCAGTTTAAAGCCTAATTTTTGCCGACGAACGGACGGACGGACATGGCTAGATCGAAATTAATATCCATGCTGATCACAAATGTAGGAACTTTTAGGGGTCTGCGGGAATTATTAAGGTATGTTAAAAACTATGAGTCAAAATTAATATACCCTTAGAATAGGGTAGGTATACAAATGAGCCTAAATTTTATGGGGATTTTTCAATTGAAAGAATAAACGGTTGGTCATTCGTCTTAGTTACTTATAATAGTTATAGAACTGCTGATTCGCTCGTTGCAAGTAATATGTTCGCTGATCATTTTGGGATGCCATTTAGGGAAAACTTCACATAAATCACCAATTTTGTCCATATCTTAATGGCTGTTTCCATTGTTCAATTTCGATACAGTTCTTAAATTGTTTTCTTCTCTTAAGGTCCCGATGGCATTGCACCAATTGTTCTTAAAAAATGTAGTTATGCCATTGCTCCCTTCCTTAAATATCTGTTTGAATTGGCAACTAGTAAGGGAAAATTCCCTTACTTTTGGATAAGTGCCTTCATTACACCTATATTCAAAAAAAGGCGGAAGTGGTAATATCACTAAATATAGAGCTATCTCACAACTTGCATGTATTCTTAAGAACTTTGAGCCAATAGTCTGTGCGAACTTAATATTTCTCTGTGACAACGTAATTTGTAATGATCAACACGGATTTGTAATAAACAGGTCTAATGTCACTAATGTTTTACGTTTTTTGCATGCATGCTTCAATACCTTAGAGAAAAAGAATAAAAATGGATTTCATATATACTGATTTCTCTAAGGCTTTCGAACTGCTGTCGTTGGGTTGATTTATACCTTAGATCAAGGGTTTAGAAAGTCAAGTTTATTTAAAGCTCAATCTGGAGTTCCTCAAGGAAGTCACTTATGTCCAATTCTTTTCATACTAGCCGTAGCCATTAATGATGTTAATGCATTTTCTGATCTACGCTAATAATATGAAAATATATAAATCGGTTACGAATCAGGAACACAGAATTCTGTTTCAAACTGACACTAATATCTTCGCCACTTGGTGCGTTTAAAATGGTATGTTCCTAAATCTTACTAAATGTCAACATATGACTTTCACTAGAAAGAATATTTCTTCCACCTTTCAATGTTCATTGTCTGAACACACCCTTTATCATGTTGATAATTTTATGGATCTTGGTATTTATTTCGATCTAAAACTTGATTTTAGAAAAAAACACATTTGTTTTAATACTGTTACATCCAGGCTAGGATTCGAAAAGATAAAACGTAATTCTATTTAATTAATCTTTATTAGTACTCTTTCAATTTAATTCTTGATTATAATTCTAATAATTCATTTATTTAATTCAACAATTCACTTTCACAATTAATCACTTTAAGTAAACAATCACTTTTCTTTCCTATTCAATACTTCCACTTTTTCTCTATACTTTTCACTACTGTCATCTATCGCACTTCTTTATCGCGGTTCACAACTAGAATGCTCCTGCGACATCTATTTATATCTCCTAGTGACACCTCTCGAAATTTCCAGATTCGTTAAGTTCAGAAGGTTCGAGAACAACATATTTATGTACTAGTTATTCCATAGCTATTCAAACTACTTTTCAAATGCTGCCAATTATCGGTAATATGGCTCTTTACTAGATGGTGCTGCAACTTGACTAATTGATGCTGAATGTCACAGTTTGAGCAAACATGCAACAATATCCCCTTTTAAACTTGTTCGTCCCGAACAAGCACGTCAAAATTATCACCATGGTAGCGATGGAGACGATCCACTTCACTATCTTATAGGGTCCTTCCCAATCCTACTGTAGTTTGGGGTTGTATAGCCATACCAGATCTCCTTCTTGGAATCCTGTGGTGGTTGCTTTTGTATCGTACCTCGTCTTCATGCGGTCGCTGGATATCCGAATCTTATCCCTAGTTTTCCGATGAATGTTTCTGATGATTTCTCTGAGATCCGCAACATAATCATCCTCATTCGTTGCTTCATCAGTCGGAGATCCAAACATCAATTCAGTAGGTAACCGGATGGTTCGACCAAAAAGGATTTCGGAGGGAGTATGTCCTGTTGTGTTATGAACTGCGCTTCGATAAGCTAATAGGAACATGGGGATCTGCTTGTCCCAGTTCCGCTGGCAGTCACCAACAACCTTAGAAAGCTGTTCGTTTAAGGTTCTATTGAAGCGTTCCACCATTCCGTCCGATTGTGGATGAAGCGGGGTTGTTCTTGTCTTCTTAATTCCTAGTAGCTGGCATACCCCTTGAAAGATCTTCGACTCGAAGTTTCGATCTTGGTCCGAGTGCAATTCCATTGGTACGCCAAATCTGCTTACCCAGTTGTGGACAATCTGCTCTACCACGGTTTTAGCTTCTTGGTTAGGTATAGCAAATGCTTCAGGCCATTTAGTGAAGTAGTCCATCACTACGAGGATATAGCGGTTTCCACTGTTGGTTTCTGGAAACGGTCCTGTGATGTCAACTGCAATCCTTTCAAAGGGCGCTCCAACGTTGTATTGATGCATCTTGCCTTGCATTTTTACTCTCGGGCCTTTACTGGCTGCGCAAGTGGTGCATTTTCGGCACCAGTTTTCGGCATCGTCTCTTGCGTGGATCCAGTAAAAGTGTTCTCGCACTTTTTCGAGTGTCTTATTTACTCCCAAGTGACCTCCGGACACTCCATCATGCAGTTCCCTAAGCACTTCGTTGACTTTCGATCTGGGTACCACAAGCTGCATCACGGCTGATGTTCCATCCGCACTTTCCCATTTTCTTCTCAAACTGCCATCCTGAACATGAAGTGAGTCCCATTGTGCCAAGTATGCCTTCAGTTCCGGACTCTTATTGGAGATCTGCTGCCAGTCCGGCTTGCCCTCATGTTCCTTCCAGGCGAGAATCGGCTCGATATCCGGATCTTCCTGTTGAGCATTCCGGATCTTCCGTGCACTCCAGCCGCTAATGGGCTCAGCTCTCAACCGTTGGACTGATACTTTATCTTTTTCCTCCTGGCGTACGCAATGTTTATAATCAGGGTCTACGGGAGAGGGCATCTGCGTTGGAGTGAAGAGTTCCCTTTCGGTGCTGTATCTTGTAGTCATACATCTGCAGCCGTTCAATCCACCTCGCGACTTATCCTTCAGGGTTCTTAAACTGCAGCAGCCACTTTAGAGACGCGTGATCTGTACGCAGGATGAATTTTTGCCCATATAAGTACTTGTGGAAGTGCTTTGTTGCCAGGATCAAAGCCAGGAGTTCCCGCCTGATTACGCAATAGTTCCTCTCCGTCTCTGATAGCACTATACTGAAGTAGGAAACTACTCTCTCTTGACCATCATGGATCTGCGAAAGAACGGCTCCGATCCCAACATTACTAGCGTCGGCATCTACAATAAATGTTTTTCCTGGAGAAGGGTACGCTAGAATTGAAGCATCACACAGTTGGTGTTTGAGACTCTTGAAACTCGCTTCGCATTCACCTGACCATTTGAATGGTTTTCCCTTGTCCGTCAGTTGGTGCAAGCTCTTGGCGATCCTTGCAAAGTCCTTCACAAACCGTCTGTAGTAAGTTGCAAGTCCCAGGAAGCTCCTCAGTTGGTGTTTGTCTTTGGGAACGGGCCAATTTTTCACCGCATCGACCTTCTCTGGGTCAGTCCTTACTCCCTCGGACGAGATGATGTGCCACAGATATTTCACCTCAGATCTAAAGAGATAACACTTTTTTCGGGTTAAGCTTTAATTGTGCACTTCGTTGTCTCTGGAACACTTCCTTCAAGTTATCTCGATGTTCTTCAAGCGTTTTTCCAACCACGATGACATCGTCCAAGTAGACCAAACACGTTTTCCATGTTAGCCCCAACAAA
The DNA here is from genome assembly GCA_949715645.1 of Portevinia maculata. Taxonomy (NCBI): domain Eukaryota; kingdom Metazoa; phylum Arthropoda; class Insecta; order Diptera; family Syrphidae; genus Portevinia; species Portevinia maculata. The sequence goes on from OX454527.1 coordinate 132,415,718, forward strand.
ACACGGTACATTTCAGACGCTCAAAGGTTGCCGGCGCGTTACACAGTCCAAATGGCATTACTGTGAATTGCCAGATCCCGTTTCCTGCTGTGAAAGCCGTTTTCTCGCGGTCTTCCGGATGGATCTGCACTTGCCAGTAGCCACTCTTCAGATCTATAGTGGAAAACCATCGGGCTCCGGACAGTGTATCCAGCATATCGTCAATCCTTGGTAGAGGGTAGCTATCCTTTTTAGTGACATTATTCAGTTGGCGATAGTTTACACAGAACCGAGTGCTGCCATCTTTCTTTTTGACTAGAACAATTGGAGATGGCCATGGGCTTTTAGAGCATTCGATCACTCCTTCCTTCCCCATCGTCAACACCATCTCTGCAACCTCCGTCTGCTTAGCCAATGGTAATCGTCGGGGAGGCTGACGAATCGGTCTCGCATCTCCAGTGTCTATCCGGTGTTCTACAAGGTGTGTTCGGCCATACTCGCAGTCCCGCGAAGCGAATATATCAGCAAACTCGTTGATAAGGTTCCCTGCCATGGGTTGCTGCTCCCGATTCAGATCGCAGTGCTGGAATAACGTTCTTTTCACCTCAGTCATTCCCATTGGTGAACGAGGCTTCGCAACACCTTCCTGTGATAGTTTCGTGATGGCAGTAACCGCTACACACTTTCCAACCACCTAACCTTGCTTTAATTTGACGCTTTTGTGTTCCGCATTAAGAACTCGTACGGGAACCATTTTGTCCTTCGGCACGACAAGCATTTTACCAACCACGCAGTTTCGGCAGTGGTTGTCTTCTGGCTCAACTAGAAAGAATCGGTGGGCCCCAGGATCACCTTCCAGCTTTGTCCAAATCAGTGTCTCTGAAGAAGATGGTAGGACCTCATCCTTACTAATGACTGTCCTCAGGGATGCGGCGTTCTCGTTCCCGTACACCATCGGAATCTCTACGTTTCGATACTTGAGTACTTGCATACCAATGTCCAATACAACATCATGCGCCTTTATGAAATCGATTCCAATGATGCATTCGTCACATATATCGGCTACTAGGAAAGCGTGGGAGAATACTAATCCTGCCAAAGTTATTGTTAGTATGACCTCTCCATACACTTTCGCTGTCGCTCCTGTTGCTATTTTCAGACAGTAACTGCTGGTGTTGTGCAACCAAGACTGACGAACGATGTCCCTTCTTATAATGCAAGCGGTGGCACCGGTGTCGATGGTTGCCACGCACTTAGTTCGACCGATATAGGCTCCCACTGTTCGACTCTGATTTCCGCGTTTCGTTTGGGAGACTTGAATTGTGGTCCTGGGTTCTTCGATTCCGGAAACCAACTTCTGCCCCGCGAACCTGGTCCTTACACGTTTTCCGACTGCTGGTTCTGCGAATCTATATCTGCAGGATGGATGTTAACCCTGCCAGATGCTTCTTCGTTGCCCCTCCTACGCCCGCAATGTGGACAACTGTCTTGTCTGGGTGGAGCTCTGCACTGTCTCTGTAGGTGCCCTATTTTGTAGCTGTTCCAGCAGCGCATTTGACCTCTGTTATCTCTGTTCCGGTCTACGATGTCTGCTCTTTGACATGAGCATTCAACGGCTGTCATTTCCATTGCGCGGTGGAACACATGCCATGCCTGATCAGCAGCTTGCATTGTCAAGGCAAATGCTAGGGCCTTAGCGAGAGTTCTCTTTCCAGCCATTCTTACGGCCATTTGCAGTTGTCTATCTTCAATGGCTTCGATAAACGCCTCCACAGCCATTTCTGGACTCGACTGCGTAGCTGGACCCTGTACACTTGCTGCATATGCTCATCACCGAAGCGCATTTCTATAGCCTTGACCAGGGCGTCGTAGTTGTGTTGCTTCTCTTCTGAGACGGTTTGGAGTAACTCCACAGCTGTACGAGTACCTCTTAGTGCGAGCGTTAGCGCAATCGACTTTTCCTCGTTGTCCCAGCTGTTCGCCATTGCAGCTGCTTCAACCTGTTTCTTATAAATTGGCCATGATGTTTGACCATCGAAAACAGGAGGCTGCATCTATTTCCTTCTCGGACAGTCCGCAGAATTTTCTCTAGCCTTTTGCTTCTTCACTTTCTCGAGCTCTTTAGCCAAGTTCTCGAAGTTTGTTTCATGCTTGCAAAACGTCTGATGGATTTCGTCGAATTTTGTTTCAACCTTCTCGAACTTGTGGTCAATTTCTTCGAGTTTTCCTTCGAGAACATTTTTAAAATCTTCCACAGCGCTCTTTTGGGCGGCAACTATGGAATTCTTTTGTTCTTTCAATTTGGAATCTAGAGAATTCTTCTGTTCATCAAACTTGGCCAGAAGTAATTCCATCATAGCACGCATATCAATGCCTGTACTTACTTGTTCTTCTGCTACGTCGAACAAAACAGACTTGGGGTTTTCTCCTTCGTTTTCAACAGCTTCCTGCAGTCGAAGCACCAGAACACTTTTTCCTCCAGCTGTGGAGAGATTCCGCTTCTCTAGTTCAGCTTTTAACTGCGGTATACTGAGCTGTAGCAATTTCAATGTGCGGCCCATTATTGTTTTCCCTTTTTTTTTAAACTAATTCACTTCACTTTAATTTCGCACTGAATACGTTTTATCCCACTTCTGACACCAATGTTACATCCAGGCTAGGATTCGAAAAGATAAAACGTAATTCTATTTAATTAATCTTTATTAGTTCTCTTTGAATTTAATTCTTGATTATTATTCTAATAATTCACGTATTTAATTCAACAATTCACTTTCACAATTAATCACTTTAAATAAACAATCACTTTTATCTCCTATTCAATACTTCTACTTTGTATACCCTATTCTAAGGGTATATTAATTTTGACGCATAGTTTGTAACATACCTTAATATTGCCCGTAGACCCCTAAAAGTTACTATATTTATGATCAGCATCGATAGTAATGTCGATCTAGCCATGTCCGTCCGTCCGTCCGTCCGTCGGCAAAAATTAGGCCTTTAAACTGGGCCTAGAGAGCTGAAATTTTAACCATATACTCTCTACGGTCCCGAAATAAACAAGTTCACGAATTTTTTAAATCCGCCCACAGACACGCCCACAAACTCAAAAAAACAAAATTTTGGAAAAAATCGAATTTTGAGCTAGAAAGCTGAAATTTTGTATATATGATCTATGACACCTAAAACTGCTCGGGATATAAAATTTTCAAAATCCGCCCACAAATAAATAAAACAATTTTATTGAAAAACCAAAATTTGAGCTACGGAGGTGAAATTTATAATATATACTCTCTAGGGGCCCTTTAAGCTCATGTGTAAATATTTTCAAAATCCGCCTACTGACACGCCCACAATTTAAAAAAAAAAACTTTTTTTGAAAATCCAAAGTTTGAGCTAGGGAGCTGAAATTTATAATACATACTCTCTAGGGGGCCCTTTATGCTCATGTGTAAATATTTTCAAAATCCGCCCACTGATACGAGCACAATTTAAAAAAAAAACTTTTTTTGAAAATTCAAAGTTTGAGCTAGGGAGCTGAAATTTATAATATATACTCTCTAGGGGCCCTTTATGCTCATGTGTTAATTTTTTTTAAATCCGCCTGCTGACACGCTCACAATTAAATAAAACAATTTTATTGAAACACCCAAGTTTGAGCTAGGGAGCGTTTTTTTTCGATAAAATCCTTTAAATGTTATATAACAAAATATGTAGAGCGTTCTTAACAATTCAACCGTACTTAGACTTTTGTCACGCCCACTTATGAGGGATAGGAATAACAATAGGGTATCCAACAGTTCGCCCAAGCGGACTGTAGCCCGTCCCTATGTTTCTCTATAGTTTTCACTACTGTCATCTCTATCGCACTTCTTTATCGCGGTTCACAACTAGAATGTCTTGGGTGCTCCTGCGACATCTATTTATATCTCCTAGTGACACCTCTCGAAATTTCCAGATTCGTTAAGTTCAGAAGGTTCGAGAACAACACAATTATGTACTAGTTATTCCATAGCTATTCAAACTACTTTTCAAATGCTGCCAATTATCGGTAATATCGCTCTCTACTAGATAGCGCTGCAACTTGACTAATTGATGCTGAATATCACAGTTTGAGCAAACATGCAACAATACGTTTCTATGTCATAGTACAATTGTTTTGTTCACCCAAATCTTCGCAAGATTCGACACCATTGTACAACATTCATTCAAATGTAAATTTATTTGATTCGCCTTAAGAGGACTTCCATGGGATAATCCATTTAACCTTCCTCCCCACAGTCAACGTATCAAGCTTCTTCAAACAAGAAGCCCTCATCATAAAACAAATTATGCAGGCATGAGCCTATTAGTCGGATGAGTAGAATCTGTAATCTAAATAATGATTTGTTTGACTTGCATATTAGTAAAATAAATCTTAAAAATATTCTGCGTAATAATGCTTCATTGTCTTTGATTTGCATGATTTGTGTCTATGCTAGTATGTATTGTACGAATATGTATTTGTTTTTCTATATGTTTAACTTTGTGTATGTCCTAACACATCGGCAGTAGATTAGAAGCCTGTGAGAGCACATTATGTGCCGGCACTCGGCGACGTATCCAAAGATACAAGTTGTTTCAAAATGATCGATCTACCAACACAACAGGTGGTGGAGTGGCAGTCTTTTTTTCGGGATGCGAGACTTTCTACACTGGAGCACTCAGACTCAATACTGGTCCATTGTACTACCAGGAAGACGCACCACTTTTAGAAGGCTCTTCAATCATAAGGTGCTTATTTTTTGATTTGTTTTTTTTCCGACCAATATTTTGTTGATACTTTAGTTTACCTTTTTTCCGGCTTAATGGTCTTTTTTGTTTTTGATGCAAGGAAGTTGGCAAAAAACCGACGAAACGTAGGGTGCAAGGATGAATTAAAGTGTTTTAATTGCATCAAAAACAAAAAAGACCATTAAGCCGGAAAAAAGGTAAACTAAAGTATAAGGAGCTTAGTTTTACAGTACTCACCATATTACCACCAAATACCTGCCACCTGATACGAGCTAAAGCAGAACAATCCCAGATGAAATGAAGCGCAGTGTCGTCGCTTTCTCCACAGGCGTAGCAGTTGGTGGTATCGCTTAGGCCTAGCACCTTAAGGTGTTTGGCAAACATCAGTGGCAATCTTAAACCATTGCCTAAAATTGTTCAATTTAATTTCTTTCAATATAGGTATATATATAAATTTGTTGCCACAACGCCACTGAGAAATGACAGTGAAGCTATGATCACGATTAAAGGGAACACAACCATCCCACTTAACGAAATCCCTACTGGGCCACCTGTGGGGTTCGCCGGTTCAACCTCAGAAAATAACGGCAGGCCTCCCGATTTTTAATCACTTCGTCACTGGGGCCAATCAAATGCTGCTGTCGCTGCATTTGTGTGATTCAGGAGTTTTTATGTCTGCCTTTCTTTCGCGATTGTATGGAACCCCTCTTGGACAGAGATCGTAAGATCTCTCCTTTATTCATTTTTTTCGATGTCCAAAATTCTGAACAATATGTGAGCGCGGGGCGCACAACTGCGATGTAGAGCATTCCTTTCAGCTTAGGGGCATTTTTCATCACAGCTTGATTCGCTATTGATCATAGATTACAGATATTTGAATTTTGCGCACTCAGCAATCACACTTCGATTCATAAAAATGTCTGCAATAGAGCGGGAGTGGATGATGCACTTTGCAGTCCGCCACTTTTCCTTCAAGCAGATAATAAGGGACTGTAAAAAATTACGTAAGTACTGTAATAAATATCAAGACGCTTCCGTGGTGTACAGTACACCGACGTTGATTGCGAACTCATCGACGACGCCAGCGGAGCAATTTATTCTTGTCGTTACTTCCTCAACGACCATACCTCGTTGAGTTAATCGGTTCTCGTCAGATCACCGCAATTAAACGACGTTGGGTGCGGTTAGTACGTAGATGGTGAACCGTCCCATCTACGAGTTGAGGTAGATAATACATACGTGGTATCACAATGGACCTAAATTGGTCTAAGTGTGTCGGCTTCTGCCTAGCCTAACCTAGCCTAACCTAACCTACTTCCTCCTACATGTCCATCATCATCTGTAAGTAGGTTTCTGCAACTCCTCGTTGTCGTAGCACCACTCATCACAGCTCCAACCAATACCTTATGCAAATTCTTTTAGGAATCAGGATGTTTTTCCATCATGATCCTTATGCAGTAATGCGCATGAAACACATGTGCAGTTAGAAATTGTTCAGTATGCTTTTAACCTGACACAAATATCACTGCACGATCAAATAAGGCCTTAACGTGAAATAAGGCCTGAAATAAGCCCTTACCGTGAAATAAGGCCTTACGTAATGAGGCCAATTTGGCGCTATTTCATTTTCCATTGGTGCTGTTTTCAAAAATTTGCCCTTGCACCTAATCCAAATCAAACAGTTACTCAAACAGGGGGGTTGCAGGGGGGCAACATGCCCCCAAATGCATTGCACTGTTTATGGGATTAGTTGCGAAATCGCAAGAAGATTCCATAAACAGTGCAATGCCTAAGGGGAGGGCATGCTTTGGAGTAGATGCGAGGTACGGTTCTTGAATTATCATAAAATGTTAAGAGAAATTATGTTCCCACAAAAAAGTGAAGATATTGCTCACCTATTGTGGCCAATAACTTCACAAATAAACATAGGGACGGGCTACAGTCCGCTTGGGCGAACTGTTGGATACCCTATTCTTATTCCTATCCCTCATAAGTGGGCGTGACAAAAGTCAAAGTATGGTTAAATTGTTAAGAACGCTTTACATATTTTGCTATATAACATTTAAAGGATTTTATCAAAAAAAAAACGCTCCCTAGCTCAAACTTGGGTGTTTCAATAAAATTGTTTTATTTAATTTTGGGCGTGTCAGTAGGCGGATTTAAAAAAAAATTAACACATGAGCATAAAGGGCCCCTAGAGAGTATATATTATAAATTTCAGCTCCCTAGCTCGCTTTGAATTTTCAAAAAAAAAAAAAAAATTGTGGGCGGATTTTGAAAATATGTACACATGAGCATAAAGGGCCCATAGAGAGTATATAAAGGGTGATTTTTTTAAGGTTAGGATTTTCATGCATTAGTATTTGACAGATCACGCGGGATTTCAGACATGGTGTCAAAGAGAAAGATGCTCAGTATGCTTTGACATTTCATCATGAATAGACTTACTAACGAGCAACGCTTGAATTTTCAGTGAATGGGCCCTAGAAAAGTTGGCAGAAAATCCGCTTTTTTATCGACAAATTTTGTTCAGCGATGAGGCTCATTTCTGGTTGAATGGCTACGTAAATAAGCACAATTGCGGCATTTGGAGTGAAGAGCAACCAGAAGCCATTCAAGAACTGCCCATGCATCCCAAAAAATGCACTGTTTGGTGTGGTTTGTACGCTGGTGGAATCATTGGACCGTATTTTTTCAAAGATGCTGTTGGACGCAACGTTACGGTGAATGGCGATCGCTATCGTTCAATGCTAACAAACTTTTTGTTGCCAAAAATGGAAGAACTGAACTTGGTTGACATGTGGTTTCAACAAGATGGCGCTACATGCCACACAGCTCGCGATTCTATGGCCATTTTGAGGGAAAACTTCGGAGAACAATTCATCTCAAGGAATGGACCGGTAAGTTGGCCACCAAGATCATGCGATTTGACGCCTTTAGACTATTTTTTGTGGGGCTACGTCAAGTCTAAAGTCTACACAAATAAGCCAGCAACTATTCCAGCTTTGGAAGACAACATTTCCGAAGAAATTCGGGCTATTCCGGCCGAAATGCTCGAAAAAGTTACCCAAAATTGGACTTTCCGAATGGACCACCTAAGACGCAGCCGCGGTCAACATTTAAATGAAATTATCTTCAAAAAGTAAATGTCATGGACCAATCTAACGTTTCAAATAAAGAATCAATGAGATTTTGCAAATTTTATGCGTTTTTTTTTTAAAAAAAGTTCTCAAGCTCTTAAAAAATCACCCTTTATTATAAATTTCAGCTCCCTAGCTCAAACCTTGGATTTTCAAAAAAAATGTTTTATTTATTTGTTTGCTTGTCAGTGGGCGGATTTTGAAAAAAAATTTTCCCGAGTAGTTTTAGGAGTCATAGATCATATATAAAAAATTTCAGCTTTCTAGCTCAAAATTCGATTTTTTCCAAAATTTTGTTTTTTTGAGTTTGTGGGCGTGTCTGTGGGCGGATTTCAAAAATTCGTAAACTTGATTATTTCGGGACCCTAGAGAGTATATGGTTGAAATTTCAGCTCTCTAGGTCCAGTTTAAAGGCCTAATTTTTGCCGACGGACGGACGGACGGACGGACGGACATGGCTAGATCGACATAACTATCGATGCTGATCATAAATATAGTAACTTTTATGGGTCTACGGGCAATATTAAGGTATGTTACAAACTATGCGTCAAAATTAATATACCCCTAGAATAGGGTATAAAAAGTGAATTTATTTCCCACTCGAGGTGAAGTTATTGCCCGTGAAGTTATTTCCCTGCACTGCAGCAAACTCAATTCAATTCAATTTATTTTAAGTAATATGGTATGTACATTAAGATAAAATCTTTTTTAGTACTTATGTAGTAGTAATTTAAATATGAAGATAGACAATGTTTCAAAACTTAAAACTATGAACAATAATTAGACTTAACCTAAGAGTTGGGCGAACATATGGAAGGGTAATAAGGATATATGTAGTTGGAATAAACGAAAGTATGTTAACAAGACAAGAATATTGTAACAGATAAGAAGAATAAGTAAGGACAGAGTATGGAGGATTATTTTTATGTTGTACTAGTGAAATGACAAAAGATTGCCCTTTTAAAATGTGTGGCGTTAGTTATAGTTTTCATTTGAGAGGGCAATGAGTTCCATAATCTTACAGCGTGAATGAAAAATAAACGTGATGAATTTAAGTACCGATAATATGGTAAAACAATATTGAAAGTCCTTGTAGAACGAGCGAAATTGAGCCTGTCAAAAAGATAGGGAGGACACCGATTATTAATAATTTTATGCAAGAAGATACAGTTCCTGGCATTGATGAGCTGTTGCAATGTACAGCCAAGGAGGCCCCTGGAGTGGTCAGAGATGTGATCGTATCTACGGAGGCCATATATGTACCGCACTGCGTCGTTAAGAGCTATCTGTAACTTTCGCTGAGACAATGAGTCGAGTTTACAATAAACCACCTCAGCATAGGTAATGAGGGGTAAAACTAGGGCAATAATTAGCTTTCTTCGAGTTTCAATGGGAGTAAAACTTGCAGTTTGCCACAGTTTGCGAAGGCAGCCGTAGATACGACCAATGATGACGTTGGTGTGATTATAGCCACTCAAATTGCGATTAATAATAAATCCAAACTTGTAACCGATTCGTCGGATGCAATTTTCTTGTCGGAGAGCCAAAGATCAGGAAGATGGTTGAGTTCTATAACTTTACTCGATATTGGGATGATCTTGGACTTAGATGGATTCAGCCGTAAGCCATTAGCAACCGACCAGTGATGAATTAGTGACAAGTCATCGTTCAGTCCAGACGCCAGTTCATTTATTTCATTTACCGGACGAACAACTGAACATCGTCAGCATAAAGATGAACTGATGAATGTTTACAGATGGATGGCAGATCATTAATAAACATACAGAACAAAATCGGCCCCAAAATTGATCCCTGTGGTACGCCTTGTTTGACGGGCTTTAAAATCGAGCAACTGTTACCAGAAAAAACATGTTGCAGTCTACCGGAAAGAAAACTACGAACCAGTTTAGTGGCTCTTTCGCTGAGGCCAAACATGTTTTTGAGTTTCCAGCAGAGGACTTCATGATTAACCATGTCAAAGGCCTTCGAGAAATCGAGCAAACAAAGAAATGTAATATATCCTTTGTCAAACTCACACCTTATGTCATCAATAATGCTAACCATTGCCGTAGAGCAACTGTGGTGGGCTCTAAAGCCGGATTGATAAGGACCTAATAGCTGATGACGCGATAAGTGTTTGTTAATCTTGTAAAATTCTAGAACTTGAATTTTGTTTTTTATAAATCAAACTCATTAAACTTCCAACGTTATAAAAATTATCTTTATTGAAACTACTAATTTGACCGAGTCGCTTGAAGGTTGACCATAGAATCCCCTCATAGCAACTTTTTAAGTAGAAGGAAAGTAAGGAACGGGTGTGGTGAGTTAGCCTTAAGGGGAAAGTTTACAATATATAACAAGTACCATTCTTTATAAACAAGATAGGCGGGAAATTTAAAAATTCGATGTTTCATTGGTGAAATGTTATGATTTCATTGGCGGAAACATTCTGGCCCTATTGATGTGCTCTGCCATTAATCCAAGTCAAGCGGTGCTATCTTGGTTATAGGACGTCGAAATCTTTTACTACCAGTCTTCAAATCGCCCACTCTAACGTTGTTGTCATCTCCTTTCATCACTCCTTCCACCCTCGCGAGGCCCCATTTGTAGGGAGGTAGGTTTTCGTCCTTCGGGATAACTACAGCACCTTCCTTAATATTTTGACTGTTAGTGAACCATTTGGACCTTTGTTGAAGACTTCGAATGTAGTCAGTTGACCATCTCTTCCAGAACTGCTGCTGCAGAGCTGTGATTCTTTGCCACCTGTTAAGATACGAAATTTTATTAGTAATTTTTTCCGGTTCCGGAAACGAATTTATAGGCGCCCCAATCAAAAAATGTCCTGGGGTAAGAGCGCTGACATCATCAGGATCCGATGAAATTGCGGTTATTGGCCTTGAGTTTAAAATTCCTTCTATTTCAGCAAGTGCAGTGCTGAGCTCTTCAAATGTCAAAAGTGCTCCTCCGAAGGTCTTCGTCAGCAACGTCTTTGCTGATTTAAATGCTGCCTCCCAGATGCCTCCGAAATGAGGCGCACGGGGTGGTATGAACTTGAAATCGATCCCTTTATCTGCAACAAACTCAAGAATGGAATTTTTAGTAAGTTCTTTATAAAAAGTATTTCTAAATTCAACTAATTTAGTTTTTGCGCCAACAAATTTGGTTGCATTGTCACAATAAATTTTTGATGGACAACCCCTACGTCCGATAAGTCTCTTAAGTGCGGCTATAAAAGCTTCCGAGCTAAGGTCAGATACAAGTTCTAGATGAACTGCCTTCGTGATAAAACAAACGAATACGGATATATAAGATTTGTATGGCTTTCCTCTAATCTTCCACAAAGTTAGTATCGGACCGCAAAAATCCACACAACAAATAGAGAAGGGTCTACCTGGAATCAGACGATCCTTGGGTAGATTTCCCATTACTTGATCAAGCAACACAGGTTTGTACCTCATACAATGGATGCACTTCTTTACAACGTGTCTAACCAACTTCCTGGCATTAATTATCCAAAACCTATCGCGGACGAAGTTCAAAAGTGCTTGGGGACCTGCGTGATAATTTTTAATGTGCAGATGTCGAACGTACTTCAACACCAAAGAACTGTGCGCTGGCAAGAGAATTGGAAATTTTGTGCCGAACTCTAGGTCTGAGTTTCTGATACGTCCACCTACACGAAGCAAGGGTTTATTAGCAACGACGTCTAAAAACGGAGATAATTTCGCTATGGCTTTTGAGGATAAATTTTCTTTCCCAGCACTTATTTCTGCGATTTCTGTTGAAAAACTTTCCTGTTGGATGCACCATACGACGGTCATCATTGCTTCGTCCAGCTCCTCTGCAGATAATGGTAGTCCGTGAACCTCCCCTTTTCCTCTTGCTAATTTGCAAAACCGAAGAATATATCCCACAACTCGAATAACCTTTGCAAAGCGGCTGTGTTTATTTAGGGTTTCCATAAATGTGACGTCCACCACAGCACACACGAAGACATTTTTCCTCTTCTTTGCTTCCAGACTGGAACTATCGATGCTGGCTCTATCAAATTTGGGGCACTCAGGCCACTCCTCAGGCGGACTCTTCAAGAATTCAGGACCATTGAACCAGATTGACGAATTTAGTTCTGTAACCAGACTTGCACGAGATATAAGATCCGCAGGATTATTTTCAGATCTAACGTGTCTCCAACAGACATTTTCCGTTAAGCTCTGAGTATCGCTGACCCTATTTGCCACAAATGTGTCGTACAAATTCGACTGAGACGCAAGCCAATACAATACAATTTCGGAGTCGACCCAAAAGTATATGTCTTTGAACTCCTCTGTCAATGACTCTTTCACCTTTTGCCACAATTTTGCCAGCAACTGAGCACCACAAAGCTCTAGACGAGGCAGAGATTGTGTTTTGGTCGGGGAGACTCTTGACTTGGCCGTAATTAATCTGACAGATATATTTCCAGAATCGTCACTGCATCTAGCATAAAGACAGCATCCATAAGCATTGATCGAAGCATCGGAAAATCCATGTATTTGAATGCCTCTTAGTATTGGTCGGTAGATGAATCGTGGAATGCTAATGCATTTAAGCTTGCGAAGATCTGCCATGTATCCTTTCCAACAACTATCCAGTTCATCCGGCAACGGATCGTCCCAACCCAATCCAGCAGCCCATAGTTCCTTGAGGAACATCTTTGCCTTAATAATAATTGGCCCAAGCATGCCTAGCGGATCAAATAACCTACTAGAAGAGGAAAGAATAGAACGCTTTGTGGAAGAAGATGGTGAAAATACGTCCTTATAAAAGAAGTTGAATACATCTTCCTTTGGGTTCCATTCAAGTCTCAGCATTTTATTAGTCTCAGTTTCGTCCGGCTTAAACTGAACATTGGTGTTCTCCATCGTTGAATTTAGATTGGTATTGGAATGCCATTTATGCAACTCCAGATGAGCTGATGCTAGAAGATTAGTCACTTCCGCTTGGATATTCTGCAGTTCTTCAACAGATCCAGCGCCAGTAAGCAGATCATCAACGTAAAAATCTCTGAGGATAATATTGCTTCCTATCGGATGTGTCCTTTCGCTCCTAAGGCCGATTTCTTTAAGACTACGCATAGCTAAAAATGGTGCAGCTGCAGTTCCGTAAGTGATGGTGTTTAGACAATAGGTCTGAAGCCTCTTTGACGAGTCAAATCTCCAAAGGATCAGCTGAAACCGTCGGTGGCTGGCGTCAATCCCTATTTGCCTATACATTTTTTGTATGTCTCCAGTCAAGGCATATTGATGGCTCCGAAAACGCAAAACTATGGAATACATTTGTTCCTGTACATTCGCTCCTACCATCAGCAAATTGTTGAGAGAAAGTTTAGAAGTAGTCTGGCACGATGCATCGAAGACTACTCTTAGTTTCGTCGACGAACTATCAGGACGGAGAACGCACTGATGTGGCATGAAATAATGGGGTTCACTTAGATTTATGTGCTAAGTCTGAGAATCGATAGTTGTACCTATTGTAATGACACCGCTAACATTTACTTGACAACGACTTGGTTTTAGTTGCAAACTATTTGCCAACGCATAGGTCATCAAATTTAATTGAGATCCGGAGTCAAGAAGGGCTCTTGCTGGCACGAATTCACCTGCCCGATTCTTAACATTAACCACAACTGTCGCTAAAATGACTTGTGACTCCGTGTCCTCTACCGTTGAGTTCAACAAGGAAGTTCGTGGTATTCCCGAAGTTCCTGCAGCTGATTGAGAGGCTGAAGGAGATGAAGTATCATCTTGAGCTTGGGGGTTGGCAAACCTATGTAAAAGTCGATGGTGCGGCTCCGAGCAGACACTGCATCTTATGGCGGAACAGTTGCTTACTCCATGACCTTTGTTGAGGCAATTTATACAAAGTGGCATGCGCTTTGCTTGCTTATACCGATCGTAAACACGCAAGTTTTTATATTTATTACAATCTACAATGACATGATTCGACATTCTGCAATAGTACTCGTAACATGTTGTTTTTGTCATAGATAGCGAAATATGTGACGACCTCTTTTGGCCGGATTTAAAATGGTGCTCTGTCTTGCCTGGTCCTCCTTGAAAAAGTTTAGCCTCCTTACTTTCCAAAAACTGACAACGCTTATTGAGAGACTCTGAGCAAGCTTCCAAATTCGGCATCGTCGAATAGTCTAGGGACTCATTCCATTTGTTGTGAGTTTCTGTGTCTACCTTGGACATGACTAAATGAATCACAATTGCGTGGCAAATCTCTTCATAACTACCTAGCGATTTGAGAGAGTCCAAAAGTGCAGAAACATCGTTGACTACGTCTCTTAATTGAGATGATGAAACACCTTTCATTTTGGGTAGATCAAACAGCGTTGAGATATGCTCCAATAAGATCACACATTTGTTGTCATATCTCTCCTCAAGCCGCTTGAGTGCTTTAGGGTAATTTTCCTCAGTGAATTGAAATGCCTTGATTGTTCCAAGTGCCTTGTCACTCAAGCAGGAAATTAAATGATTAAATTTTTCGATAGGCGCTAATGAACTGTCGTTGTGAACTAATGTTTTGAAAACTCCAATAAAGTTTTTATAATCTGAATAGCATCCAGAAAATGTTGGTAAACGTTGAAGAAGCAAGTGGGATGAGGAAGACGAACTAGTTCCTAACGAAGTGTCTGGACCTGTCATACTGCCTTTCCTATTGTTTCCCATCAGCGACAAAATTCTAGACTTCGTGATACAATATAATTCCTCAATCTCACAACGCCCATTATCCGAAGGGACTGATTCTTCTATTCGTGTTTGATAACTAAGAGCTTGTTTAAAGTAAGATTCTAAAATCCCCAAGCGGCATTCCAGCTCCGTCAGCTCTAGGGTACTAGCCTTGGTATCAATTATATTTTTGATTCGGGGGATGCTTCCCTTAGTTGACGCACGATTTATTTTCAATGTCTCAAGTGTTTTTGACTTTGAAATCTCAGACGATTCTGATGTTGACATAATTCAGATTTAATTAAACGCGTCTATATAAATTTAAATTCAAAACGAGATCAAATATCTCATGCAAGTTTTGTGTCAAGCGGCTGACTCACACTATTACAATCCGTAATATTTGTTGAGCTTTTAATTGCTGCGAAATACTGCACTCACACAATTATTGCAATGGTGATAGGAATTGTAGTTAAATCCAGCGACACACAAATTGCAAGGTGTACTGTTTTTTCGATTAAATGAATAAATTGTTTGCAATGATAAGGAACTTCTGAAAGCTTGGATTGTTTAAGATGAATTGCCGAAAATTCAAATCTATGGCAAAATGGAAGCTAGCTATCAGCAAGTGCAAGCTTTGCGGCTTTGCGTTTATGCACCAGCAATCATTTGAGGAGTAAAACTTTCGCGCTGATTGACTCCCACGGCGATTATGCGAAGAGCTTTGAAATAACATGCACGATGACGAAGATGAACCCAAGCCTAATGAGCAGCAACACCACGACGATCGAGCCCAATACCAGTAGAGCGTTTGAGACAAATCTCTTCAGAAGTCAGCAACAGCGACGACGACGAAACGATGATCGAACCAAAGACAAAGAGAGCTTTCGAGACAACTCTCTTACGAAGTCAGCAACAGCGACGACGACAAAACGAAATTGACGATCGAACCAAAGACAAAGAGAGCTTTCGAGGCAATCCCTTTGGTAAATTATGTACTTCTGTACAATGTGACGTAAGCAAACGTTAGACAATAGGGATTGCGGTAACAAATTCATACGATGTGTGACGTCAATTCCGCATGATTTGCTTGCAACTGTCCGTTTCTCACAATGACCTGAGCGCAGCTTACTTATTAGAGGGATAAACCACTGAGAATTTCTCCGCGAAATAAGAGAAAGAAAGTTCTTCAGCTTTGCGCCGAGTCGCTTGAAGGTTGACCATAGAATCCCGTCATAGCAACTTTTTAAGTAGAAGGAAAGTAAGGAATGGGTGTGGTGAGTTAGCCTTAAGGGGAAAGTTTACAATATATAACAAGTACCATTCTTTATAAACAAGATAGGCGGGAAATTTAAAAATTCGATGTTTCATTGGTGAAATGTTATGATTTCATTGGCGGAAACATTCTGGCACTATTGATGTGCTCTGCCATTAATCCAAGTCAAGCGGTGCTATCTTGGTTATAGGACGTCGAAATCTTTTACAACCAGTCTTCAAATCGACCACTCTAACGTTGTTGTCATCTCCTTTCATCACTCCTTCCACCCTCGCGAGGCCCCATTTGTAGGGAGGTAGGTTTTCGTCCTTCAGGATAACTACAGCACCTTCCTTAATATTTTGACTGTTAGTGAACCATTTGGACCTTTATTGAAGACTTCGAATGTAGTCAGTTGACCATCTCTTCCAGAACTGCTGCTGCAGAGCTGTGATTCTTTGCCACCTGTTAAGATACGAAATTGTATTAGTAGTTTTTTGCGGTTCCGGAAACGAATTTATAGGCGCCCCAATCAAAAAATGTCCTGGGGTAATAGCGCTGACATCATCAGGATCCGATGAAATTGCGGTTATTGGCCTTGAGTTTAAAATTCCTTCTATTTCAGCAAGTGCAGTGCTGAGCTCTTCAAATGTCAAAAGTGCTCCTCCGAAGGTCTTCGTCAGCAACGTCTTTGCTGATTTAAATGCTGCCTCCCAGATGCCTCCGAAATGAGGCGCACGGGGCGGTATGAACTTGAAATCGATCCCTTTATCTGTAACAAACTCAAGAATGGAATTTTTAGTAAGTTCTTTATAAAAAGTATTTCTAAATTCAACTAATTTAGTTTTTGCGCCAACAAATTTGGTTGCATTGTCACAATAAATTTTTGATGGACAACCCCTACGTCCGATAAGTCTCTTAAGTGCGGCTATAACAGCTTCCGAGCTAAGGTCAGATACAAGTTCTAGATGAACTGCCTTCGTGATAAAACAAACGAATACGGATATATAAGATTTGTATGGTTGCTTTCCTCTAATCTTCCACAAAGTTAGTATCGGACCGCAAAAATCCACACAACAAATAGAGAAGGGTCTACCTGGAATCAGACGATCCTTGGGTAGATTTCCCATTACTTGATCAAGCAACACAGGTTTGTACCTCATACAATGGATGCACTTCTTTACAACGTGTCTAACCAACTTCCTGGCATTAATTATCCAAAACCTATCGCGGACGAAGTTCAAAAGTGCTTGGGGACCTGCGTGATAATTTTTAATGTGCAGATGTCGAACGTACTTCAACACCAAAGAACTGTGCGCTGGCAAGAGAATTGGAAATTTTGTGCCGAACTCTAGGTCTGAGTTTCTGATACGTCCACCTACACGAAGCAAGGGTTTATTAGCAACGACGTCTAAAAACGGAGATAATTTCGCTATGGCTTTTGAGGATAAATTTTCTTTCCCAGCACTTATTTCTGCGATTTCTGTTGAAAAACTTTCCTGTTGGATGCACCATACGACGGTCATCATTGCTTCGTCCAGCTCCTCTGCAGATAATGGTAGTCTGCGAACCTCCCCATTTCCTCTTGCTAATTTGCAAAACCGAAGAATATATCCCACAACTCGAATAACCTTTGCAAAGCGGCTGTGTTTATTTAGGGTTTCCATAAATGTGACGTCCACCACAGCACACACGAAGACATTTTTCCTTTTCTTTGCTTCCAGACTGGAACTATCGATGCTGGCTCTATCAAATTTGGGGCACTCAGGCCACTCCTCAGGCGGACTCTTCAAGAATTCAGGACCATTGAACCAGATTGACGAATTTAGTTCTGTAACCAGACTTGCACGAGATATAAGATCCGCAGGATTATTTTCAGATCTAACGTGTCTCCAACAGACATTTTCCGTTAAGCTCTGAGTATCGCTGACCCTATTTGCCACAAATGTGTCGTACAAATTCGACTGAGACGCAAGCCAATACAATACAATTTCGGAGTCGACCCAAAAGTATATGTCTTTGAACTCCTCTGTCAATGACTCTTTCACCTTTTGCCACAATTTTGCCAGCAACTGAGCACCACAAAGCTCTAGACGAGGCAGAGATTGTGTTTTGGTCGGGGAGACTCTTGACTTGGCCGTAATTAATCTGACAGATATATTTCCAGAATCGTCACTGCATCTAGCATAAAGACAGCATCCATAAGCATTGATCGAAGCATCGGAAAATCCATGTATTTGAATGCCTCTTAGTCTTGGTCGGTAGATGAATCGTGGAATGCTAATGCATTTAAGCTTGCGAAGATCTGCCATGTATCCTTTCCAACAACTATCCAGTTCATCCGGCAACGGATCGTCCCAACCCAATCCAGCAGCCCATAGTTCCTTGAGGAACATCTTTGCCTTAATAATAATTGGCCCAAGCAAGCCTAGCGGATCAAATAACCTACTAGAAGAGGAAAGAATAGAACGCTTTGTGGAAGAAGATGGTGAAAATACGTCCTTATAAAAGAAGTTGAATACATCTTCCTTTGGGTTCCATTCAAGTCCCAGCATTTTATTAGTCTCAGTTTCGTCCGGCTTAAACTGAACATTGGTGTTCTCCATCGTTGAATTTAGATTGGTATTGGAATGCCATTTATGCAACTCCAGATGAGCTGATGCTAGAAGATTAGTCACTTCCGCTTGGATATTCTGCAGTTCTTCAACAGATCCAGCGCCAGTAAGCAGATCATCAACGTAAAAATCTCTGAGGATAATATTGCTTCCTATCGGATGTGTCCTTTCGCTACTAAGGCCGATTTCTTTAAGACTACGCATAGCTAAAAATGGTGCAGCTGCAGTTCCGTAAGTGATGGTGTTTAGACAATAGGTCTGAAGCCTCTTTGACGAGTCAAATCTCCAAAGGATCAGCTGAAACCGTCGGTGGCTGGCGTCAATCTCTATTTGCCTATACATTTTTTGTATGTCTCCAGTCAAGGCATATTGATGGCTCCGAAAACGCAAAACTATGGAATACATTTGTTCCTGTACATTCGCTCCTACCATCAGCAAATTGTTGAGAGAAAGTTTAGAAGTAGTCTGGCACGATGCATCGAAGACTACTCTTAGTTTCGTCGACGAACTATCAGGACGGAGAACGCACTGATGTGGCATGAAATAATGGGGTTCACTTAGATTTATGTGCTAAGTCTGAGAATCGATAGTTGTACCTATTGTAATGACACCGCTAACATTTACTTGACAACGACTTGGTTTTAGTTGCAAACTATTTGCCAACGCATAGGTCATCAAATTTAATTGAGATCCGGAGTCAAGAAGGGCTCTTGCTGGCACGAATTCACCTGCCCGATTCTTAACATTAACCACAACTGTCGCTAAAATGACTTGTGACTCCGTGTCCTCTACCGTTGAGTTCAACAAGGAAGTTCGTGGTATTCCCGAAGTTCCTGCAGCTGATTGAGAGGCTGAAGGAGATGAAGTATCATCTTGAGCTTGGGGGTTGGCAAACCTATGTAAAAGTTGATGGTGCGGCTCCGAGCAGACACTGCATCTTATGGCGGAACAGTTGCTTACTCCATGACCTTTGTTGAGGCAATTTATACAAAGTGGCATGCGCTTTGCTTGCTTATACCGATCGTAAACACGCAAGTTTTTATATTTATTACAATCTACAATGACATGATTCGACATTCTGTAATAGTAACATGTTGTTTTTGTCATAGATAGCGAAATATGTGACGACCTCTTTTGGCCGGATTTAAAATGGTGCTCTGTCTTGCCTGGTCCTCCTTGAAAAAGTTTAGCCTCTTTACTTTCCAAAAACTGAAAACGCTTATTGAGAGACTCTGAGCAAGCTTCCCAATTCGGCATCGTCGAATAGTCTAGGGACTCATTCCATTTGTTGTGAGTTTCTTTGTCTACCTTGGACATGACTAAATGAATCACAATTGCGTGGCAAATCTCTTCATAACTACCTAGCGATTTGAGAGAGTCCAAAAGTGCAGAAACATCGTTGACTACGTCTCTTAATTGAGATGATGAAACACCTTTCATTTTGGGTAGATCAAACAGCGTTGAGATATGCTCCAATAAGATCACACATTTGTTGTCATATCTCTCCTCAAGCCGCTTGAGTGCTTTAGGGTAATTTTCCTCAGTGAATTGAAATGCCTTGATTGTTCCAAGTGCCTTGTCACTCAAGCAGGAAATTAAATGATTAAATTTTTCGATAGGCGCTAATGAACTGTCGTTGTGAACTAATGTTTTGAAAACTCCAATAAAGTTTTTATAATCTGAATAGCATCCAGAAAATTTTGGTAAACGTTGAAGAGGCAAGGGGGATGAGGACGACGAACTAGTTCCTAACGAAGTGTCTGCACCTGTCATACTGCCTTTCCTATTGTTTCCCATCAGCGACAAAATTCTAGACTTCGTGATACAATATAATTCCTCAATCTCACAACGCCCATTATCAGAAGGGACTGATTCTTCTATTCGTGTTTGATAACTAAGAGCTTGTTTAAAGTAAGATTCTAAAATCCCTAAGCGGCATTCCAGCTCCGTCAGCTCTAGGGTACTAGCCTTGGTATCAATTATATTTTTGATTCGGGAGATGCTTCCCTTAGTTGACGCACGATTTATTTTCAATGTCTCAAGTGTTTTTGACTTTGAAATCTCAGACGATTCTGATGTTGACATAATTCAGATTTAATTAAACGCGTCTATATAAATTTAAATTCAAAACGAGATCAAATATCTCATGCAAGTTTTGTGTCAAGCGGCTGACTCACACTATTACAATCCGTAATATTTGTTGAGCTTTTAATTGCTGCGAAATACTGCACTCACACAATTATTGCAATGGTGATAGGAATTGTAGTTAAATCCAGCGACACACAAATTGCAAGGTGTACTGTTTTTTCGATTAAATGAATAAATTGTTTGCAATGATAAGAAACTTCTGAAAGCTTGGATTGTTTAAGATGAATTGCCGAAGATTCAAATCTATGGCAAAATGGAAGCTAGCTATCAGCAAGTGCAAGCTTTGCGGCGAAATAAGATCCTACGATGAACACCAATTATGTTCCCCTTCTTACGTTTATGCACCAGCAATCATTTGAAGAGTAAAACTTTCGCGCTGATTGACTCCCACGGTGATTATGCGAAGAGCTTTGAAATAACATGCACGATGACGAAGATGAACCCAAGCCTAATGAGCAGCAACACCACGATGATCGAGCCCAATACCAGTAGAGCGTTTGAGACAAATCTCTTCAGAAGTCAGCAACAGCGACGACGACGAAACGATGATCGAACCAAAGACAAAGAGAGCTTTCGAGACAACTCTCTTACGAAGTCAGCAACAGCGACGACGACGAAACGAAATTGACGATCGAACCAAAGACAAAGAGAGCTTTCGAGGCAATCCCTTTGGTAAATTATGTACTTCTGTACAATGTGACGTAAGCAAACGTTAGACAATAGGGCTTGCGGTAACAAATTCATACGATGTGTGACGTCAATTCCGCATGATTTGGTTGCAACTGTCCGTTTCTCGCAATGACCTGAGCGCAGCTTACTTATTAGAGGGATAAACCACTGAGAATTTCTCCGCGAAATAAGAGAAAGAAAGTTCTTCAGCTTTGCGCCTCCACGAGAGATTATTAATTTTTTATTTTTAGATACGAAATTTTATTAGTAGTTTTTTCCGGTTCCGGAAACGAATTTATAGGCGCCCCAATCAAAAAATGTCCTGGGGTAAGAGCGCTGACATCATCAGGATCCGATGAAATTGCGGTTATTGGCCTTGAGTTTAAAATTCCTTCTATTTCAGCAAGTGCAGTGCTGAGCTCTTCAAATGTCAAAAGTGCTCCTCCGAAGGTCTTCGTCAGCAACGTCTTTGCTGATTTAAATGCTGCCTCCCAGATTCCTCCGAAATGAGGCGCACGGGGCGGTATGAACTTGAAATCGATCCCTTTATCTGTAACAAACTCAAGAATGGAATTTTTAGTAAGTTCTTTATAAAAAGTATTTCTAAATTCAACTAATTTAGTTTTTGCGCCAACAAATTTGGTTGCATTGTCACAATAAATTTTTGATGGACAACCCCTACGTCCGATAAGTCTCTTAAGTGCGGCTATAACAGCTTCCGAGCTAAGGTCAGATACAAGTTCTAGATGAACTGCCTTCGTGATAAAACAAACGAATACGGATATATAAGATTTGTATGGTTGCTTTCCTCTAATCTTCCACAAAGTTAGTATCGGACCGCAAAAATCCACACAACAAATAGAGAAGGGTCTACCTGGAATCAGACGATCCTTGGGTAGATTTCCCATTACTTGATCAAGCAACACAGGTTTGTACCTCATACAATGGATGGACTTCTTTACAACGTGTCTAACCAACTTCCTGGCATTAATTATCCAAAACCTATCGCGGACGAAGTTCAAAAGTGCTTGGGGACCTGCGTGATAATTTTTAATGTGCAGATGTCGAACGTACTTCAACACCAAAGAACTGTGCGCTGGCAAGAGAATTGGAAATTTTGTGCCGAACTCTAGGTCTGAGTTTCTGATACGTCCACCTACACGAAGCAAGGGTTTATTAGCAACGACGTCTAAAAACGGAGATAATTTCGCTATGGCTTTTGAGGATACATTTTCTTTCCCAGCACTTATTTCTGCGATTTCTGTTGAAAAACTTTCCTGTTGGATGCACCATACGACGGTCATCATTGCTTCGTCCAGCTCCTCTGCAGATAATGGTAGTCCGTGAACCTCCCCTTTTCCTCTTGCTAATTTGCAAAACCGAAGAATATATCCCACAACTCGAATAACCTTTGCAAAGCGGCTGTGTTTATTTAGGGTTTCCATAAATGTGACGTCCACCACAGCACACACGAAGACATTTTTCCTCTTCTTTGCTTCCAGACTGGAACTATCGATGCTGGCTCTATCAAATTTGGGGCACTCAGGCCACTCCTCAGGCGGACTCTTCAAGAATTCAGGACCATTGAACCAGATTGACGAATTTAGTTCTGTAACCAGACTTGCACGAGATATAAGATCCGCAGGATTATTTTCAGATCTAACGTGTCTCCAACAGACATTTTCCGTTAAGCTCTGAGTATCGCTGACCCTATTTGCCACAAATGTGTCGTACAAATTCGACTGAGACGCAAGCCAATACAATACAATTTCGGAGTCGACCCAAAAGTATATGTCTTTGAACTCCTCTGTCAATGACTCTTTCACCTTTTGCCACAATTTTGCCAGCAACTGAGCACCACAAAGCTCTAGACGAGGCAGAGATTGTGTTTTGGTCGGGGAGACTCTTGACTTGGCCGTAATTAATCTGACAGATATATTTCCAGAATCGTCACTGCATCTAGTATAAAGACAGCATCCATAAGCATTGATCGAAGCATCGGAAAATCCATGTATTTGAATGCCTCTTAGTCTTGGTCGGTAGATGAATCGTGGAATGCTAATGCATTTAAGCTTGCGAAGATCTGCCATGTATCCTTTCCAACAACTATCCAGTTCATCCGGCAACGGATCGTCCCAACCCAATCCAGCAGCCCATAGTTCCTTGAGGAACATCTTTGCCTTAATAATAATTGGCCCAAGCAAGCCTAGCGGATCAAATAACCTACTAGAAGAGGAAAGAATAGAACGCTTTGTGGAAAAAGATGGTGAAAATACGTCCTTATAAAAGAAGTTGAATACATCTTCCTTTGGGTTCCATTCAAGTCCCAGCATTTTATTAGTCTCAGTTTCGTCCGGCTTAAACTGAACATTGGTGTTCTCCATCGTTGAATTTAGATTGGTATTGGAATGCCATTTATGCAACTCCAGATGAGCTGATGCTAGAAGATTAGTCACTTCCGCTTGGATATTCTGCAGTTCTTCAACAGATCCAGCGCCAGTAAGCAGATCATCAGCGTAAAAATCTCTGAGGATAATATTGCTTCCTATCGGATGTATCCTTTCGCTCCTAAGGCCGATTTCTTTAAGACTACGCATAGCTACAAATGGTGCAGCTGCAGTTCCGTAAGTGATGGTGTTTAGACAATAGGTCTGAAGCCTCTTTGACGAGTCAAATCTCCAAAGGATCAGCTGAAACCATCGGTGGCTGGCGTCAATCTCTATTTGCCTATACATTTTTTGTATGTCTCCAGTCAAGGCATATTGATGGCTCCGAAAACGCAAAACTATGGAATACATTTGTTCCTGTACATTCGCGCCTACCATCAGCAAATTGTTGAGAGAAAGTTTAGAAGTAGTCTGGCACGATGCATCAAAGAATACTCTTAGTTTCGTCGACGAACTATCAGGACGGAGAACGCACTGATGTGGCATGAAATAATGGGGTTCACTTAGATTTATGTGCTAAGTCTGAGAATCGATAGTTGTACCTATTGTAATGACACCGCTAATATTTACTTGACAACGACTTGGTTTTAGTTGCAAACTATTTGCCAACGCATAGGTCATCAAATTTAATTGAGATCCGGAGTCAAGAAGGGCTCTTGCTGGCACGAATTCACCTGCCCGATTCTTAACATTAACCACAACTGTCGCTATAATGACTTGTGACTCCGTGTCCTCTACCGTTGAGTTCAACAAGGAAGTTCGTGGTATTCCCGAAGTTCCTGCAGCTGATTGAGAGGCTGAAGGAGATGAAGTATTGCAGGTGGCAATGGTGCGATGGTAGTGTATTCACTAAGTGATTGGCAGGTCGTGCGTTCGAATCCCGACCAGGGCCATGATTTTTATAAATTGAATACACACAACAAAAACTGATCTCCCTAAAGCAATTTAGGCGCCACCTGTTGAGAAAAAAAAAATCCCATCGCACCAAACTACTTTCCTATCCTTCTATTCTTTCAGTAAGTAGCACCCAAAAATAGGCAATGAATTGCTTGGAGTTACTTGCGCAACAAACTAAATGCCTGCGCTGTGGTTTTACTATTATAAGGGTTCTGTCTCAGTACAGAAAAAAGAAATCCCTGTAGCGCACGCAAATTATAAAAAAAAAAAAAAAAAAAAAAAAAAGTATCATCTTGAGCTTGGAGGTTGGCAAACCTATGTAAAAGTTGATGGTGCGGCTCCGAGCAGACACTGCATCTTATGGCGGAACAGTTGCTTACTCCATGACCTTTGTTGAGGCAATTTATACAAAGTGGCATGCGGTTTGCTTGCTTATACCGATCGTAAACACGCAAGTTTTTATATTTATTACAATCTACAATGACATGATTCGACATTCTGCAATAGTACTCGTAACATGTTGTTTTTGTCATAGATAGCGAAATATGTGACGACCTCTTTTGGCCGGATTTAAAATGGTGCTCTGACTTGCCTGGTCCTCCTTGAAAAAGTTTAGCCTCTTTACTTTCCAAAAACTGAAAACGCTTATTGAGAGACTCTGAGCAAGCTTCCCAATTCGGCATCGTCGAATAGTCTAGGGACTCATTCCATTTGTTGTGAGTTTCTGTGTCTACCTTGGACATGACTAAATGAATCACAATTGCGTGGCAAATCTCTTCATAACTACCTAGCGATTTGAGAGAGTCCAAAAGTGCAGAAACATCGTTGACTACGTCTCTTAATTGAGATGATGAAACACCTTTCATTTTGGGTAGATCAAACAGCGTTGAGATATGCTCCAATAAGATCACACATTTGTTGTCATATCTCTCCTCAAGCCGCTTGAGTGCTTTAGGGTAATTTTCCTCAGTGAATTGAAATGCCTTGATTGTTCCAAGTGCCTTGTCACTCAAGCAGGAAATTAAATGATTAAATTTTTCGATAGGCGCTAATGAACTGTCGTTGTGAACTAATGTTTTGAAAACTCCAATAAAGTTTTTATAATCTGAATAGCATCCAGAAAATTTTGGTAAACGTTGAAGAGGCAAGGGGGATGAGGACGACGAACTAGTTCCTAACGAAGTGTCTGCACCTGTCATACTGCCTTTCCTATTGTTTCCCATCAGCGACAAAATTCTAGACTTCGTGATACAATATAATTCCTCAATCTCACAACGCCCATTATCAGAAGGGACTGATTCTTCTATTCGTGTTTGATAACTAAGAGCTTGTTTAAAGTAAGATTCTAAAATCCCTAAGCGGCATTCCAGCTCCGTCAGCTCTAGGGTACTAGCCTTGGTATCAATTATATTTTTGATTCGGGAGATTTCAATTTCAATTTATTTCAATTTCAATTTATTGTTATTAAACAAAGTGGTTTGTACATTAAGATTTGTATCTTTTATAGTACTTAGTACTTTACAGTCAGAGAGATTTTGATAACTGCTTAAAGCTAAAAATAATATAACATAACCGGCAACGGAAGAAATAGATGGAAAATAGAAGGGAATGGGTATAAATAGAAAAAGAAATGGGGCGAAATGGGAGAGATCGGCAAAAGGAATTTTTTGACGTGATGAGGTTGTGGAGAAGTAGACGAGGATTGCATTTTTAATGTTAGGAGTACTACAGATTGTCTTAATTCGTGAGGGCAATGAGTTCCATAATTTAACAGTGTAAATAAAAAACAAACGAGACGAGTTTAAATAACGGTAGTAAGGTAGATTTATGTTAAAAGTCCTTTCAGATCGAGAAAAGTTAAGTTTATTGAATAAGTACGAAGGTGATTTATTTTTAATGATTTTATGTAAGAATACACAGTTTCTCGCATTGATGTATTGTTGAAGAGTGCAACCAAGTAGGCTTCTGGAGTGTTCGGAAATATGATCGTACCTACGAATGCCATAAATGTATCGCACAGCATCATTGAAGGCTACTTGAAGCTTCCTCTGGGATAAAGAGTCGAGGGAGCAATAAACCACATCAGCGTAAGTTATCATGGGCAAGATTAAGGTTAAGACCAGCCTTCGTCGAACTTCGGTCGGTGTGAAGCTAGCACTAAGCCAAAGCTTGCGAAGACATCCATAGATACGTCCAATCACGACATTGGTGTGATTGTATCCGCATAAATTTCTGTTGATTACATAGCCCAGACTAGTAGCTGTTACTGCAGAATTCAGCTTACAGTTCGAGAGCCATAAATCAGGTAGATTATTGGTGTCAATTTTTTTATTAGAGATCGGAATGAACTGCGATTTAGCTGGATTGAGTGATAGGCCATTCACCTCAGCCCAATTGTGGATTTTCTCTAGATCCTCGTTCAGTCGGGAACCAAGGACATTTAAATCATTCATTGGTAGAGCTAAATGAAGCTGCACATCATCTGCATAGAGGTGCACAGCTGCATGTTTACATACGGACGGTAGGTCATTTATAAATAAACAAAACAAAATCGGTCCTAGTATCGATCCCTGAGGTACCCCTTGATAAACAGGTTTGAATGCAGAGAGTTTTTCACCAGAAAGAACTCGTTGCAGCCTGCCAGAAAGGAAGCTACAAATGAGTTGCCCAGCCCTGTCACTAAAACCAAACAGATTTTTTAACTTCCAGCAGAGGACATCATGATTTACCTTGTCAAATGCTTTCGAAAAGTCTAGCAAGCATAGAATAGTGACGTATCCTTTGTCAAAATCTTGTCTTATTTCATCAATAATGTTGACCATTCCCGTAGAGCAACTATGGTTGGCCCGAAAACCGGACTGGTGTGGGTCAAGCAACCGATGAAGCGACAGGTGTTTTTGTATTTGGTTTGCTATTAGTTTCTCAAAGACCTTAGATAAGCACGGTAAAATACTAATTGGCCTAAAATCGCAAACAGAGATCGGATTGACTTTTTTTGCGATTGGTAAAACCCTTGCTATTTTCCACGGATGGGGAAAGGTCGAAGTTGTTATACAGTGGTTAATAATATGAGTTAAATGAGTAACAATGTGGGGTAAAATTAGTTTGATAAAACGGATTGGTATACCATCCTCACCAGAAGAGTTAGACTTGATGGCAGTTACACAAGCCGTGACATCATTTTCTGTTACCACCTCAAAGTCATCGAAAGTTGGAACCGACTCCACAGAGTTTACACCCAAATCGAAGTTTACTATACTAGTACCAGAGTCAAGGAAAAAATCATTGAGCACATCAGGATCAAAATTACACTTTGCATCATTCCTACTACCGGAAACACCAATTTTTCGTAAATTTGCCCATAGTTTTCTCGGAGATAGTGAAATGTTGAACTTTGAGGCATAAAAATTTGACTTTGCAGAACGAATAATAGCTGTTGTATTATTACGCGCAATTTTATATGCACGCCAGTTAAAGTTATTTGGTTTGTGCTTCCATTTACTATACAAATTATTACGAGCTTTCATTGCATCGACTACATCCGAAGTAAACCAAGGGCAGCTTTCATTGCGTATTTTTACGGTTTTAGTTGGTACACACTGATTAAAAATCAGAACTACAAGACTTTGGAAAACATTGCATTTTACATTTGGATCAGGACTTGTTCGGCAACTCATCCAAGGCGCTGAAAGGGTGGCAACTTCGAGGGCGGTAGGGTCAATAGAACGATAATCTTTAAACGTAAAAGACAAAGGTACAGCAGGTTGAGAAAAATTAATGTCATACGTACAAAAAAGAAGATCATGATCCGAGACAAGATCCAACGAAATCTGGTCTAAGAGAAGAACCAAAGACGGATCAGAAACAATGGTAAGGTCGAGAAGACTAGGTGTGCAGTTTTTAGCGAATCGTGTTGCATATTTATTAATTATTTCCAGTCCAACAGAGGAAACTAAATCCCTCAATTGAAGGGAACGAGAGTCACTTCGGAGCAGATCTGCATTAAAGTCACCACATACAATTATGTGCTCATATAATGCTGAGTAATTAGATAGAGCCATGAAAAAAGGTGCAAAAGAACAGCTTCGATTATTGCTGTAGACACAGGACACAATGCACTTATTACTACTGTCATTTATTTCAAGCATGATATACTCTACTCCCAAATCAACAGACTTGCACACTATTTTGCAGTTGAGTGTTGATTTGCAATAAATTGCCACACCACCTCCTATAGTGTTAGTGATCCTATCATTTCTGAATATACTATATCCAGGTATGTTGTAGAGAAGATCCGAAACATCAGGCTTGAACCAAGATTCACTTACACAAATAACGTCAACTTGAGAACCAGTGAACAGGTACTTTAAGAAATCTAATTTAAAAACATTAAGGCTGCGCGCATTTAAGTAACATACACGAAAACCATTATGACGATTTGAGAGAACATTTAACATTGTGGACGTTAAGTTATCACTCACACTGTATTGGCCACTTGAAGAAGTGTTTATAATATCCATTATAACTTTTTATCAATTAAGGAAGAAGGAGAAGGTATGAATAAGGAACTTAGAAGAGGTAATACAAAAAAAAAAGAAAAAAAAAAGAGAAATAAAATAGATAAAAGAGAATAGCTAATAGAGAAGATTAATAATCTTATAATAATTGGAATAAATACGTTGTTATTATAATTAAGTCGCAGCTGCAGTCAGCAGGTCTTCAGAGTTTCCAATATAAAAGCTTTTTCCATTCGCCACCTTCTTAACGTAGACAGATCCAGATTTTGTAAAAACAGAGAACAACTGTTTCTTCCGCTTGCATACTAGAGCACTATTCAAGAGAAAGCGAGATTGTTTGCTTAAGCTCTCGTTTAGGTAACAGCTCTTATCATTATCACATTCAATACCGAAATCTCGTAGACGAAGCTCCCTTTGCTTGTTTTTGCGGTAGTTTGCTGCAGATATCAGTACAGCATTCCTGTCATGTGTGTTGTTGAATTTCATAACTATTGATGACGATGCGTTGGCGGTGTTATTGGCTTTGTTATGAATACGTTTTTTTGTTCGGAAAACTTGCATTAAGAGTGGCGGGTTGCAGTCGATGTTATTGCAAAAAGTATTAAACAGTGTGATCAGATTTTCACCAGGGAGCTCAGGTATTCCAAAAAGCACAGCATCACTAGCCACCTCCTTTCTCTCCAAGGCATTGACTCGTTGTTGAAGAGCAAGAGTTTCAGCATTATATAACTGAGCATGTGTGTTTGTGTTTGCTTCGATTACATCGACGCGCTCTGTTAAGATGCTTCCCTTAGTTGACGCACGATTTATTTTCAATGTCTCAAGTGTTTTTGACTTTGAAATCTCAGACGATTCTGATGTTGACATAATTCAGATTTAATTAAACGCGTCTATATAAATTTAAATTCAAAACGAGATCAAATATCTCATGCAATTTTTGTGTCAAGCGGCTGACTCACACTATTACAATCCGTAATATTTGTTGAGCTTTTAATTGCTGCGAAATACTGCACTCACACAATTATTGCAATGGTGATAGGAATTGTAGTTAAATCCAGCGACACACAAATTGCAAGGTGTACTGTTTTTTCGATTAAATGAATAAATTGTTTGCAATGATAAGAAACTTCTGAAAGCTTGGATTGTTTAAGATGAATTGCCGAAGATTCAAATCTATGGCAAAATGGAAGCTAGCTATCAGCAAGTGCAAGCTTTGCGGCGAAATAAGATCCTACGATGAACACCAATTATGTTCCCCTTCTTACGTTTATGCACCAGCAATCATTTGAAGAGTAAAACTTTCGCGCTGATTGACTCCCACGGTGATTATGCGAAGAGCTTTGAAATAACATGCACGATGACGAAGATGAACCCAAGCCTAATGAGCAGCAACACCACGACGATCGAGCCCAATACCAGTAGAGCGTTTGAGACAAATCTCTTCAGAAGTCAGCAACAGCGACGACGACGAAACGATGATCGAACCAAAGACAAAGAGAGCTTTCGAGACAACTCTCTTACGAAGTCAGCAACAGCGACGACGACGAAACGAAATTGACGATCGAACCAAAGACAAAGAGAGCTTTCGAGGCAATCCCTTTGGTAAATTATGTACTTCTGTACAATGTGACGTAAGCAAACGTTAGACAATAGGGCTTGCGGTAACAAATTCATACGATGTGTGACGTCAATTCCGCATGATTTGCTTGCAACTGTCCGTTTCTCGCAATGACCTGAGCGCAGCTTACTTATTAGAGGGATAAACCACTGAGAATTTCTCCGCGAAATAAGAGAAAGAAAGTTCTTCAGCTTTGCGCCTCCACGAGAGATTAATAATTTTTTATTTTTTTTAATTGATCGAAGTTTAAGATTGATTTTATCTATCTGCGGCGAATCGCATTAAATCAATGAATCTCTCTTTTCGATGATTCCAATATTAATAATGGATGGATGAGAAGCGAATGAGTTTCGATCTTAATTTGCAGGATCAGGGAATTAATGGTGAAAGATCGAACTAATGTCGAGCGGCGAGTAATGGCAATGACGAATAGGGGTCATACAACTTATTGGCGCAAATATATTTTGAATGTACTGTATTGATAAACTAAATTAAACGATACAGACTCACCAATTTAATTGTCGAATTGTGCAGACTTCCTTTGATGCAATTTCAGCTTCTGAATATTCCGCTTCTTAACCGAACGCGAACCCGAGCACTTTTATAGTCTATTGTTTTTATTGTCTATATTTAATTCACTGGGACTCTAATGTCCTGTCACGGTCGCCATGTAAAATTCTAGAACTTGAATTTTGTTTTTTATAAATCAAACTCATTTAACTTCCAACGTTATAAAAATTATCTTTATTGAAACTACTAATTTGACCTAGTCGCTTGAAGGTTGGCCATAGAATCCCCTCATAGCAACTTTTTAAGTAGAAGGAAAGTAAGGAAAGGGTGTGGTGAGTTAGCCTTAAGGGGAAAGTTTACAATATATAACAAGTACCATTCTTTATAAACAAGATAGGCGGGAAATTTAAAAATTCGATGTTTCATTGGTGAAATGTTATGATTTCATTTGCGGAAACAAATCTGTTTAGCTATGAGTTTCTCGAAAGCCTTTGACAAACATGGTAAAATGCTGATGGGTCTAAAGTCTCCAACAGACACTGGATTGGCCTTTTTTGCAATGGGTAGAACTCGGGCAACTTTCCAAGACTGGGGAAAGGTGGACGTAGTGATGCAATGGTTAATGACATGAGTCAAGTGGCAGACGAATAGGGGTAGAATTAATTTTATAAATGAATTGGTACCCCATCATCCCCAGTAGCATTCGACTTGATTTCAGCTACACTTTTAAGGACATCATCTTCCGTAACCACTTCAAAATCGTCCAGTCTTGGAACTCTGACGTCAGGATTTCTATCGAATGGAAAATGAATCGCCTCAGCAACACCACCAAGAAAATGTTCATTTAGCTCGTCTGGATTAAAGTCACATTTTGAATCAGTTTTACTGCCAGGAACACCAATCATACGCAGGTTACTCCACAGTGTTTTTGAGGGTAGCGAAGTATTCAATTTTGCAGCATAGAAATTTCGCTTGGCTG
Organism: Portevinia maculata; assembly: GCA_949715645.1. NCBI lineage: Eukaryota > Metazoa > Arthropoda > Insecta > Diptera > Syrphidae > Portevinia > Portevinia maculata. Next base: position 132,447,972 of record OX454527.1, read on the forward strand.
TACGTATGATATCAATTGTGTTATTTCGCGCGACTTTATATGAAGCCCAGTTGGAATTTGTTGGCCTATGTTTCCATCTACTGTACAGTCTGTTACGAGCTTTCAGTGAGTTGATTACGTCAGTTGTAAACCAAGGGCAGCTTCTTTTACGTATACTCACTGTTTTGATAGGTACACATTGATTGAAGAGTTTTGAAATAATTGCTTGAAATTGGTTCAATTTTTGGTCATGATCTGCATTTAGGCGACATCTATGCCAAGGGGCTGACAAGGTTGCAAGTTGAAGTACATTTAAATCAACAGAACGAAAATCTCTATACGTAAAAGACACAGGAACAGCAGAGCGGGAAAAAATAATGTTGTAAGTACAAAAAATAAGGTCATGATCAGAGACACATCAAGGGATAATTGGTCAAATAGAATAACTAAGGACGGATCAGAAACAATAGCTAGATCAAGAACACTGGGTGTACAGTTTTGGGCAAAACGTGTGGGATATGTGGTATTGACTATTTGAAGTCCCACTGAGGAAACTAAGTTGCGGATCTGGAAGCAGCGGGAATCATTTTTAAGCAAATCTGCATTAAAATCACCACAGACAATTACGTGCTCATACAATGCAGAAACACTGGAGAGGGATGAAAAGAATGGAGCAACAGAGCAGCTTCTGTTATTGCTGTACACACAGGACACCAAACATTTATTTACTTCTTCACATATTTCAACAATTATATATTCTACACCTAAATCGAGAGACTTACTGACAATTTTACAGTTAAGTGAGGTTTTGCAATAAATTGCTACACCTCCACCCCTTGTAATTGATGGCCTATCATTTCTGTACAGGTTGTAGCTGGGTATGTTATAAGTTGTATCACATACATCCTTCTGAAACCAGGATTCACTAACACAGATAACATCATTCATAATATCATAACAAATATTCCAAATAATCTTTCTTACAAACATTTAGGCTCCGCGCATTTAAATGACGGACCCGAAATCCCTCCCGACATTTAGAAAGAATATTTACCATAGCATACGTAGATTTTTCGGTCACACTGTATTGTTCACTAAACGATGAGCTTAAGACATTCATAATCCAATAGTAAGTATATAATAATAATAACAAAAAAAAAAAAAAAAAAAAAACAAAAGAAAAGAGTGAATTCAAGTTAGTCGCAAAAGGAAAGTAGGGCAACAGTAATGGGCAAAGGAGAAAAACAAAGTGGAATACAATAAAATAAAAGCTTAGATAATATAAGAATAATTTGTATACGACACGTTGTTATCAATCAAGTGTCGCAGCAGCAGCTAGTAGATCTTCAGAGCTTTGAATTGCAAGCTTTTCGCATTGGCATACCTCTTAACGTGAACACAGCCAGATCTTGTATGTACAGAGAAAAGTTGTTTTTTCCGCTTCATCACGAGAGCGCTGTTTAAGAGAAAGCGCGATTGCTTGGTTAAGCTTTCATTGATATAGCAGCTCTTATCAGGTTCCAATTCAATACCGAAGTCGCGTGTGCGTAGTTCTCTGCTCTTTTTGTTGCGATAGTTCGCTGCTTTTTGTAATACATCGTTTCTCTCTTGCGAGTTGGAAAATTTGATGATGATAGACGATGATACAGAGTTGTTGCTTCTGGTCTTGTTTTTGTTAATATTATTACCACCTCTGCTTGCGCATGGTTTGGTAGAAGTGGCTTAGTATGGTATTCAAGTTCTCATCAGGGAGCTCAGGTATTCCAAAGAGTACTGCATCCCCAGCAATTTGCTTCATCTCAAGAGTATTGACTCGTTGCTGAAGAGCCAGCGTTTCAGCATTTCGCAGTTGAGAGATTTTGTTTCCGTTAGCTTCAATTTTGTCAACACGGTCGCTCACGGTGGAAATTGTTTTGCTTAACGAATCAAACCTTTGTTCCCAAGCCGTTTAAATTTCATCAATTTTTAAATGAAATTCATATCGCAATTTTTGTAGCTCCTCCACAAAACTAGGTCGCATCGCTTCAGCTTGTTTGTTGAGCTGGTCCTGCAGAATTTTCGTTGTGACAGAAGTAGTTGCATTTTGGTTTGTTGATGGAGAATTCGATGTTGTGGGTTTAGAGCGCAAATTTATTGCTGACATGACAAGAGAGTGGGACTAGCAGTGGTGATGGGTCGATGGCGAAGAAGATTGTGAAAGATCTCGAGCCGGCAATTTAAGCACGTTGAAATGAGATGTTAGAGTGTTTTAGCTTTAAACAAATAACCGACAGTGGATGTTACCACAATATCAAGATGTTACGCACAATTTGAGGAATTTAAGTCAAGTTTACACACTAGAATTACTAGCTATTGCTGGACGATATTTAAAACGCGTCTATTCTTCTTTACTACACATTCTACTACCCATTCTATTACAAACGTCTAACCGAAAAAACATGCACTGGTCTTCAGTTAGCCGTATTATTTTCCGCATTCGGCTATCTAATAGCTGCTCAACCATCTTCATGTTGTATGGCATCAGCTTGATTGAACGGTAATTATCACAGTCTCGCGTAATGAATTTTCTTTGTACAAACGCAGAACAAAACTTTCTCTCCACTGGTTTGGCATGGCATAGCCTCTTATCAGTTTGGAGATGAGAATCATGAGCCATTTGGACCCAATGTCTCCCACCTTTTCGCCCAACCCAACTGCTTTTCGTTTCTTGGAGTCGCTGACCGCCTTCTTAACAGTAATGTCGGGTACGGCTCTTGGAATATATATACGAGAAAATTGTTTATTTAGAAGTCCTTCAAAATGCTGCTTCCACCTGTCTAGTATTCTTTCGTCATCCACAAGAAGCAACCCTTGAGCATTGTTGACGAACTTTTGCGAACAGATTTCCTGGGTATTTCTCCTTCTCTGAGCGGCTATTTTGAAATTGGTTTCTATAAGCAGCCGAAGAAAAAAAATCCATAACTCGACACTATTCAAATAATTTTATTTGATGAAAGTAATAAAATTGTAACTATTTATAAAAAAAAAACATAGGGACGGGCTACAGTCCGCTTGGGCGAACTGTTGGATACCCTATTCTTATTCCTATCACTCATAAGTGGGCGTGACAAAAGTCTAAGTATGGTTGAATTGTTAAGAACGCTTTACATATTTTGTTATATAATATTTAAAGGATTTTATCAAAAAAAACGCTCCCTAGCTCAAACTTGGGTGTTTCAATAAAATTGTTTTATTTAATTGTGGGCGTGTCAGTAGGAGGATTTAAAAAAATTAACACATGAGCATAAAGCGCCCCTAGAGAGTATATATTATAAATTTCAGCTCCCTAGCTCACTTTGAATTTTCAAAAAAAAAAAATAATAATAATTGTGGGCGTGCCAGTGGGCGGATTTTGAAAATATTTACACATAAGCATAAAGGGCCAATAGAGAGTATATATTATAAATTTCAGCTCCCTAGCTCAAACTTTGGATTTTCAAAAAAATTGTTTTATTTATTTGTGGGCGTGTCAGTGGGCGGATTTTGAAAATATTTATACAAGAGCTTAAAGGGCCCATAGAGAGTATATATTAAAAATTTCAGCTCCCTAGCTCAAATTTTGGTTTTTCAATAAAATTGTTTTATTGTTTTGTGGGCGTGGCAGTGGGCGGATTTTGAAAATTTTATATCCCGAGCAGTTTTAGGAGTCATAGATCATATATAAAAAATTTCAGCTTCCTAGCTCAAAATTCGATTTTTTCCAAAATTTTGTTTTTTTGAGTTTGTGGGCGTGTCTGTGGGCGGATTTCAAAAATTCGTAAACTTGATTATTTCGGGACCCTAGAGAGTATATGGTTAAAATTTCAGCTCTCTAGGTCCAGTTTAAAGGCCTAATTTTTGCCGACGGACGGACGGACGGACGGACATGGCTAGATCGACATTACTATCGATGCTGATCATAAATATAGTAACTTTTAGGGGTCTACGGGCAATATTAAGGTATGTTACAAACTATGCGTCAAAATTAATATACCCTTAGAATAGGGTATAAAAACATAGGGACGGGCTACAGTCCGCTTGGGCGAATTGTTGGATACCCTATTCTTATTCCTATCCCTCATAAGTGGGCGTGACAAAAGTCTATGTATGGTTGAATTGTTAAGAACGCTCTACATATTCTGTTATATAACATTTAAAGGATTTCATCAAAAAAAAAGCTCCCTAGCTCAAACTTGGGTGTTTCAATAAAATTGTTTTATTTAATTGTGGGCGTGTCAGTAGGCGGATTTAAAAAAAATTAACACATGAGCATAAAGGTCCCCTAGAGAGTATATATTATAAATTTCAGCTCCCTAGCTCTACTTTGAATTTTCAAAAAAAAAAATTAATTGTGGGCGTGCCAGTTGGCGGATTTTGAAAATATTTACACATGAGCATAAAGGGCCCATAGAGAGTATATATTATAAATTTCAGCTCCCTAGCTCAAACCTTGGATTTTCAAAAAAATTGTTTTATTTATTTGTGGGCGTGTCAGTGGGCGGATTTTGAAAATTTTTTATATCGAGCAGTTTTAGGAGTCATAGATCATATATAAAAAATTTCAGCTTTCTAGCTCAAAATTCGATTTTTTCCAAAAAAAAATTTTTGAGTTTGTGGGCGTGTCTGTAGGCGGATTTCAAAAATTCGTAAACTTGATTATTTCGGGACCCTAGAGAGTATATGGTTAAAATTTCAGCTCTCTAGGTCTAGTTTAAAGGCCTAATTTTTGCCGACAGACGGACGGACGGATGGACGGACGGACATGGCTAGATCGACATTACTATCGATGCTGATCATAAATATAGTAACTTTTAGGGGTCTACGGGCAATATTAAGGTATGTTACAAACTATGCATCAAAATTAATATACCCCTAGAATAGGGTATAAAAAGAAAGTATTTTGGTGTTGCGGATAATGCCCAGAGTGAGAGTAATATAAACTTTATAGTACTATCATCATAGCGAATCTTGAAAAACATCGACCTCTATGGGAATTGGACTCAAACATCTTGGCGTCATGTCATGGTTTGCCTCTCTTCATCGAATCATTCCGATATTATGATACGAAGGAATATAGGCAAGGAGATTTTTGACGATTCGCATCGTCGCGTCGCCTCGGCAAGTATGATGAGAGGGGGATGATGGAAGGGGCTATTAGTTGTAAATGCTACTTTGTGTCAGTATTGCGCCATGCATGGTGGTGCACTTATTGGTCAATAGGTTCCTGCCTATACGACCAATATTTATTTTATTCAAATTTTATTATTTGCAGGACGGGCTTAGAATATCACTGCAGTGCCCTCCAAACAGCTCTTGTCTTGTAGACTGTGGAGATCTGTAACTCTGGAAGATAACCAGCTAGCTGCAGGCACTAGACATGCATACACTTGCTCAGGCAGTCAAGGGGTGATCGAGATCGTAGCAATACGTTTGGGGTTATTGTGTCAATAAATGTTCTTACATAGAGGAAAATAAATAGTTGTTTCGAGGGTTGAGTGCAGCGTTTTGATTTACATTTGGATAGATCACGGGCTATTATATTGGCGACGGCGTCAATTTGCGTATCTTTATAACAAATATATAAAATAGGTAGATATTACAGGAGACATTGCGAGAAGAAAACAGAAGGGGTGAGACATTAGATTGTCAGGCATTAAATTGCGAGAAGGAAACGGAAGTGGTGAGACATCAGATTGTCAGGCATTAAATTGCGAAAAAAAATGTGTCACGCATTAAATTGCGAGAAGAAAACAGAAGAGGTGAGACATTAGATTGTCAGGCATTAAGTTGGGAAGAAGGGGGAAAAATTGAAAGAACAAAACAGAAGGGGTGAGACGCCAGCAAATGTGGGTCTCGCAAGCATTTAACAAATAGCCAAATTTATCCTGCTAGAAACGCTAAATGCAACAATTGCAAATTTATAGGTCATTTTACGTTAAAATGCAAAACTAAGCCCAATAAACGCAAAGGAACCGATTTTTTTAACAAAGATGCAAAACAGCACAGGATCCAAACTTCAAAGGTTC